>CM057147.1:32863462-33163968 GCA_029964075.1 Patiria pectinifera | reverse complement strand
CTTCATTGTGTGATTTACATATGACAGTGTGTAACACTGTTATGAAAAATATTCAATGAGATTTCATTTTCAGAGTTGTGGGCCAAAAAAGTAGGAATTTCAAGAAACAAAGTAGGAAAAGAAGAAGCAAGGTAAAAAAAAAAAACTAAGAAAAAGTAGGAAAAGTAGGAATAATTGACAGCCTTGCTATTGTTAAATAACCTGTACCTTTACAGCATTTTTGCTAGGGACTTTCTTGAATGCTCCAAAATCCACCACTGTGCAGTAGCACAATGGTACATTCTGTGTACTCCATCTTTCAAGGAGCATCAAGCCCCTTGAAAAGTAAGTTGCTAGGCTCTGCCTTCCTCAATCCTACAAAATCCTCCACTGTGCAGGAACCCAATGGCACACTCTTTGTTCCTACCAAGTTTCAAGGGGCATCAAGCCCCATGAGAAAGTAATAGTTGCTAGGCTCTGCATTCCTAAATCCTACAAAATCCTACATAATCTCCCATTGGATTTTGAGGGATCTGGGGAAAAATCCTTGACAAACATCATCAAAGATATTTTGGAATTATTTTGTTCTCACCTCGGCCTTGACCCTTTCAACCACACTGCTGCGCACAGCGGACTGTCTGCAAGAACAAATTAATCAGTCCGATATTTCTCTGTTAGGTTGTTTACATTTTCTCATTATATAATAACAAAACAAATACAAGAAAAATTACACAACTTTCAGTCTTTCCATTTATAATTTCATAATTCTGGTTTCTAAGTATAGTAACCACTGAACAAACTTCAATATGCTTCTTTTTCATTTAAACGGTCTGCATAATATTCAGATCGAGTGCTGTTCCTGAAATTATGGAGAAAATGAAATTCAAGTGATCTATATACTTAAAGGGAAGATACAACATCACAAAATGATATAATCAAATTATCACGAAATACCTTACTGGATTGTTAGGGAATGAAAGACTAAACTCTAAAGCATCCTGTAAAATCGTGGCTCCTGGTGTGCTTACAGCTTTAAGAAACATGGTATTTTTCCAACGCTGGTCGGCCGACAAGCGTTGGAGAAAACTGTGTTTTTTTTCTCAGAAACTGCTCCATTTTTTCATAATTAGTTATTCCACATTTTCTTTGCAATTGATTACAAGCTTGTGAAGGGGTACAAGCCTACTAGACTGATTCTTTGACCTAACAATTCCCAAAAGTCTATAAATTGCCCCATTTCATCTTAAGTGGGGTCAGGGAACCAGACTACAAGAACACGATTGGTTTTCTTTGTTTTTCCAGCATTTACAAGCCGAAAACGAGAAACAAGTCATTTTAACAATATTTGCTATAACATACTAATCCTCCAAATCCATTTATTTAAGAAAATTGCAGCAAAAGCAAATGTTGTACATTCCCTTTATGCACAAGAACCCCCTCAACGGTTACAGAAAAAAAAATTCTGCGGGCCTCTGGGAGAGAAACTCTAACGCATAATTGATGGCGCCTGACACTCACACAAAGACCTTACAGGTTTGCTCATATTCAAATGAAATTGCTTACATTACGCCATACTCACACGAACTAGTACACACACACGTGATATGCCTTTCCCACTGGGGCTTTCGAAAGTGGTCACGAAGCGCCCTCTGCTATTATTGCAATGAGTCTATTGGACAAATAAACTAAATGCAACACCAAGCAACTTACAAGTGATTGTTGAAGAAAGCATCCAAGTTGATATCTGGTAGTTCATCAGGATAATTGTCTCCCCATCTTATCTCCAGTAAGAAGGATTTGTAATGACCCTCAGGACCCATCTGATGAAAAACACACGCATTGAAAATTATGTTAATTCTCAAAACAAATTCCAATTGACCAATGAGCTTTGACTCTCAATACTTAATATCCAATCAGATGTGGCCAGACAAGAATGTTGTCCAATCACATGTGACAATAACGTTTAACTATCAAATTAAAGAAAGACTTCATAAACACGCTGTCCAATCAGCTGTGACTCCAGATAAATTGTCCAATCAGCTGCAACAAGAGATAAATTGCCCAATCTCCTATGCACATCTACAGACACAGTGTCCAATCAGCTGTGACTACACAAACTTATTGTCCAATCAGGTTTGACAACACAAACTAATTGACCAATCAGCCGTGACTACACCAATTATTGACCAATAAGCTTTGACCACATAGAAACATTATCAAATCAGCTTTGATTACACAAATGTCTATTCTAATTAATTTTCACAATCACACAGTGTATGGCAGTAACTGAATCAGCAGGCATTTCTACCTGATCATGATTGAATGTCAATGGTAGAAACTGAAGCCGCTGCCAAAAAAAACACCTCACTTGAACCTTGCCTGTCTGTCTTTTTCGTAATGTTCAATTTTAATGAATTCCTTACTTCCCTGACTGAGTGATATCAAGGTGTCATGTATTGGAACTCTCATGCTGTATACCATACCCTGTACTGATAGGCATTCTCTGTCTGCTTGAAGCATTCATCGCCGTCATAGATAGACAGTAAAACTTCCTTCTCTTCCTGAAATAAAATATGAAACATGAAAACATTACAAACTGTACCAGACATGTCAGATCCACACTGAACTTTTTGCATTTATCATTTCAACATTAACAGTTACAAAATGAGGGTGAAACTGCTAGTTGATAAATGGGTGATCCTTCCTATAAAGTATAAGGGAATAAAATCCACTTTCAAATTATTTGGCCAACCAAACTAGTTGGCGACATTAAGAACATACAGGTATCTCATAAATAAAGGGCAGGGTTTTGAATTTTTCAGGAAAATTTGGGGGTAAAATGACGATGACAAGGTCAAAACGCAACAAGAAAATAAAGATTGGGACCACCGCGCGATGTACCGTGAGTGTGCAGGGCGCGTTGAATCGCACGGCACCAACTGTAAACCGCGCAGGAAAATCGTAATTTCTACCCCAAGAAACTGTTTAAAAATTACAAAAAAGGCGTCATTATATTAAGAGAAGCCTGCTCTAGGTTGAAAAGGTCATTTTTGAGTAATAAAGAACACCCTTGACTCTAATTTTATCAAAACTAAACAGGGGCCCTACACTACACGATTGCTGATAAATGAGTTGTGAATCTATTCTGATTTACGTTCATATCTAAACTGTCCGTGTGCAGGGCCTTCTACTTTGGTAGTAGAATTTCAATTAGAAGTACAACTAGGCGGCCTACATGTATGTAATAATGTAGCCGAGAAGTAGGCCTACAATTCAAGAATGTTAACTATACTATAGAATAAAGTGTCCTCTATTTGACTCACCTCCTGAGACTCTTTGCACGCCATTGTGATGTGGCAGTTCCTAAACGTCACTCAAGTAAAAGTAAAACTTAAAAGCACAATCAATGATTCAATGTTGATTTGAGGAACCTAAGAGGTCACCAGACTAGATTCAGGTACTAAGTCTATACAATCTGGTCTATACAAGCCCTGACGTCGCGTAGAAAGTGTGGATTCCGGATCAGATATGCAAACTCGGCCAATACTCGAGACAAAAACTTAAGCTTTACACAGCTAAACTAAACCGTGAGGTGTTTACGTGTACTGGGGTTTATTATATTAAATCAAAGGTAAACCTGTCCCGAATTTCACAGGCAAAGATCTCATTCTGAATGGTAAACTAAAACATGCAGTAGCCCTAGTTCTCACTTTAGTCGAAGCACGCGTCAAAGATTGTCCGTCTGCTATGAATTAATTATTGAGGGCGCTAGATTAATCTCCGTGCCGCGGTTGCGCGGTGTCTGGCACTTTTTGCCAACCACGGGTTGGCAAACTATGTGAAATAAAAAGGTCAACGTTTCAAAATAAAGAATAGTTGGAAATGTTTCCAAACATATCATTGGATTGTTGGGGGAAAAAATAACCAACAAACGCTACCAAAGTTTTAATTTAATGTCCTTGTGGCGGACCATACAAAATGGCGCTCAATGTTTACAAACAAAAGAAAGGTCTATAAATTGTGCCAAAGTTCGACTCATGTGCCGTGCTACGTGGGTTCGACCCTGACGGGGAAACATATAGTGCTTGTGTTCTTCGGCTACTTTACTACAATTCAGAGTTGTAATGAGTCACTGATTTTTGTGACTCGAGTCGAGTCGAGTCATTTTAAAGAAGTGACTCGAGTCGAGTCATTAGGTCAAAAGGTCGAGTCGAGTCGAGTCGAGTCAAATATTTAGCTCGAGTCAATTCGAGTCACGAATATTTGAACACTATATACCAAAATTTATAAAAGGAGGCCATAAGTTTAGTTTAGCAAGCGTTTCGAATCCAAGAGCTTTTAAGAAATTGCTCAAAGCCAATGATGAAACAGCGAATTAGAAAATGTGTTTAACAATCTGGTTCCTGGATAGTATTTTGTGCGTTCTAGAACCATGAGGTGGGAGTCTGTGACATGTTGTATATTTATACATGACTGCTTTGCAAAGCGAAGTGAGCATAATTTTGCATCGTAAGTCATTGCAAATACTTTTCGCAAAGTTGTGTTTTTATTTTGGGGTTCGAGTCTTATTAGCCTTCACTCGAGTCGAGTCGAGTCTTCAAGTCTGATGAGGGACTCGAGTCGAGTCGAGTCATTTGCTCGCAGTGACTCGAGTCGAGTCATTTATCCTTAGGGACTCGAGTCGAGTCGAGTCACCAAACATTGTGACTCGAGTCGGACTCGAGTCGAGTCATTGACTCGAGTCATTACAACTCTGCTACAATAAGCCATTTGCGAGTTAAATTTGAATAAAATCTGGAACGCTGACTTAATCCAATGCTTTGCACGTTTTAACTTTGCATTCTCCCAACCAAAGAGACTGTTACTATATCACGTGATTCAGGGCAAGCCTTATGCTAGCAACCCCCAGCTCCGGCATGGTCTGGTGTCTTTGTGCCATTCTCACCCATTGTGAACAATGTATTGGTGCTGAGCGTCTCTTACGTAACTATGCAAGAGCTTGCCCCGAATCTTGTGATTAGCAACATTGTCTTTGGTCTTGAGAATTCAAAGTTAAAATGTGCCAAGCATTCTGAGCAAGTCATTGTACCAGACGTTTTCAAATGTAAATCCCAAAGGGTATAGGTTACTCGCAAATGGCTTATTGCCTATCGTCATATGCGCGCTGATCTCGAGCTGCTGCAGAAACTATAGTTTCAGGGCCTGATGAACAGAGGAATAACTGTGAAGTGCTTTGACACCTTTGGTATAAAGCGCTACATAAGCACCACATTACATCACAAGAAAAGGATCCCATACACATGACCCTTTTTCTTGTGACCTGGTTTTGTAAATCCACAACTTTTTTCTCTCTAAATCACTCTCTTGATAGCGCAGTTAACATTGAAGCGCTTCCTGATTCGGCGCATGGAATTCATCACAATGTGCCAGCTCATCCACAAAATTTCACTTATTATGGAAGTCATCAGAGTCCGGTTTTAATCCGAATTTTAAGACAATTATCGCGTGATCGACTCGGCCGGTAGTAGAAATAACCGATCAGCAGCTGCGTATTTAGCCTGGCACCATTTGGCTGATCGAATGGCTAAGGTTATCGGTAATTCAATTTACGCCAAGGGAACTAGATGTCTGAGCGGATTATTTCCTGCGTTGTCTGAGCCGCAAGGCTCTTCTTGTAAACCCGGCTTGTTACTGCCGAATCTTCACATGATTAATTGGGTTCATGCATAGGACACGGTTATTTTGAACAATACACCTGTCACAATACTGCTGTCATGGACTCATGGTGTCCTCCCGGCAGTTCTGTGATGAATTAATTGTAGGCATATTGAGTTCCTGTACCAAAAATGTCAACGTTTAAGTCTTAAAACGAACACAATTACTGAGTTTCACATCTATTAGTGAAGACAACACGGTCATGGTATAGATCTATGATGCTGTGATGATGTCTTCTAATGCACCAATATCCAACCTATAATGACTCGACTCGAGTCAGTTCTTTAAAATGACACGACTCGACTTGACTCGAGTCACCAAAGTCACTGCCAAAACGTCTTTGAAAATATGGATATTGAAAATAAAGTTAGATTCCACACACAAATGGGGCATTTTCAAGGATTGCCAAAAAGGTCTTTATTATGAAGTTGTTCTGCACAGCACGACGGCGATTTCTTGTCACGTTTACTGTAGAGGACTAGACCGGTAGCGTGGGAAATGCAACCTGTGACTGAGGGTTGGACACCAGACGACTCTAGGTGATGACGAACATATCCGCATTTTAGGCCCATTCCTCCTAGCAATCTCATTAAAGATCATGACGCAAGCAACATTATTTTTAAGTTCACGGTGGGAAACTAAGTTAAACATAAACTCGGCATCGTCCGTTTAAAATCTAAACACCTTCCCTTAAATTATTGGGGACTTATTGGCTTTCCGGCAAAACATATTGAAGCCCCCCTTTCAAAAACACTTGAAAGGTCTTTTGTGGCTGTGCGTAAAGTCGATCATTTTTTTGCCAATATCAGATGACTCTGGATTTTTAAACAACCACAATTTGAAGGGTTTTGGTGCTACTTTCTACTCCGCTTTATACGTGTATGAAAATATTTGACATCCCTTTTTGTGAATTTCATTGGAAAGTGCACTTCTTAAAGCCAGAGCCCATCATTTGCAGCCATCCAAAAAGTAACTGGCGTAATTATCGTTGAAAAACATACTTGGTTGAAAGATAGTAAGGGACTAAACTCCCTGTGAAATTATTCTTTCTGGCAAGCTGCCATTTTGAAGTAATCAACGAAAGGAGGCCTTTCCAACGGTGCGTCTTAATAACGGTGCGTCTTTAGACGCACCGTAGGTAAATTTAAATTAGTAGTTCGTTTTGTTATTCGGCGAAGCGCGCGCAAGCATTGGCACGACGCACACGCGCGTGCAGTTGCGCGACATCGCGTATAACTGCTACTGGCTCAGTGAGAACGTGTCTCGGCCCCAGACGCTGAATTCAGGCCCAATTCAAAACATGATTCAGCAACTTTTGATTTGAAATTGAAATCCTAGAATGCTGTTTTTCTCGGAATATACAGCTGAAGCTGAGCTGAAACTTCATCAGGTCAGTTGTTCAGTATCTATCATTAGATTTTGGACACTTTTGTTGCTTCAAACGAACACAATGCACAAATTACAAATGAGACTAGGCCTATATCTCTAAACATTTTAAACTTTTTGAGCATGCCTTTTTGGACAACTGAGGGTCCTGTTGCTTTCTTTTCAGGTAGGCCTAGACTGTTCATTTAAGAAAGTTTTCGGTTGAAATTGTGAACCAAGAAATCATTGTTTATTTGAAACATAATTATGTTCATTGGCTTTTGCCATGTATTGACGCAACGAATCACCAACGTGAGAAAATATACGACTGTACAGCAAATTTATCACAAATAGTGGTGCTGCAATACTAGCAATAACGTTGAGGTCTCTGCTGCCTGAATTGCACTTTTGCTCATAAATATGGAAACAAAATTCATTACAATAAAAACAGAAGGCACCAAAATACCCTTGAAAATGGCAAGACGAAATTTAAAATTATGGTTAAAATCGGGCACAAAGGTGCATTTCCAAAAATTGCATTTCCAACAATAAATTACATGAACATGCACTTTAAAGGTAAAGGCATAGAAAGGGTCGTTTATACTTCTTCTTTTTTTTCATTTGAAGCAATAATTAGTCAAAATCTGCACTAAAGGATGAATATATCACCTAACGCCCACCAGAGCATACTCTGTTCGAAACGTCGAGTTAAACCAACCGGTTCTTCTCAGAACCACACAACTCACTCACATGGTATCACCGCAAACAAACCATTCATCGATCTACCATGCAAACCCTAAAAGGCCGAGGGTGGGAATCCGTCTTCCCCCCCCCCAGCCCCCCCCCCTTTCCCCTCATTTTTTTTCCGCGACAGCCTTGAAAACAAGTTTTCGCGACCCTAGCTGTTCTGAGATTTTAGCCTCGAGTCTCGCGCATCTTTTGGTACCAAAAACCATAAAATTCGGACCCCGGGTTGCTGCGCAATTTCCCCATATAGGCTTACGTAGTGTACATAGAGCAGAATTAACATTTGTGCATATTAATTAATTAGCTATGCATAATTTCAAAACCCTTTGACCGCGCCGATAGTCATGAAATTTCTTGGGAATGTTCATAAATTATGTAGTTCTGCATTTGTACCGAGTTTAATAATTTTTCGTCATTCGGTGGCCGATCGATCTTACTTAGGGGAACCCCCTCCCCCGCCACCCCACGTATGTTTCAGCCCCATAGACCGTGCGTGCATTTAGTTGTCTTCTCACGCATGCGCAATGGTTTCCTCCGCGTCGTCGGCTTGCAAACAGCGGTAGCAGACGACGCACTGAACGATTGTCTGGTTTTCATGTCTTAAAATGTATCCTTCTCAAACGTACTTAAAAGATGATTCAAACCAAAAATTATCAGTAGACCAAGTGAACAAAGATATAAATTGTCTCTACAGTGTGGTAACGGCGCTAAAAACGTTTTCAAATATATAAAAAAAAAGCAATAATTATGGACAAAAAACGTACAAAATGGAAAAACATCGTTCGCTTTTGAGTTTGGTTTACACATTTGGACAATTTGCCGGGTTTACCTCAGATCAGCCGTAGTACCATCGGAAAGGATGATAGATTATTTTCATTTTACAGGTGATTTGATGTAAGAAGGAAACCTGTAGCTTATAAAAATCGTCATTTTTCGAGTAAACCCATTTTGAAAGCTTCGTGCACAAATACACTGGTCCCAGTGCCCTCTATGATCGTACTTAACTGCATTTCAGGGCCGGGAACCAGTCAGTTGTAAATCGTTTCAGTTAAATGTATACATTTCCAACGCGTCAAAAGATTACAAACGGAGCGGCGCGTGGCGCGTGGTTAGCCATACATTTACGGGCCAGATTCCAGGGTCTGTGTACAGGTACGTGCACACTAACGTTACATTCAACGAAAAAAACGTATAACGTGGGACCTTACTTTTCTCATTGAAACGGTTTCCGACTTAAATGACATCGCACTTTCCGTGGCATCCTTTACCATTTTTCAGTGAAGACAAGTTTACAATTACTCGGCAAAACTGAAAAATTATCCCCTAAACTGTCGCCTGTTTAGAATTTGTTGCCCAATACTTTCGTACTACACGACACGGAAAAACAAAAAAAATGCATCAAATACTCTCTGTTTTTTTGCGCTAAGGTTTGCAAAAGTGACTTTGATTGCCTAAAATTCCTGTCCACGTGGAAAGAAAAATTTATCAAAGTATTTCGAGCGTGATGTTGACCGATACTTCAGTGGGTCAAACTGCGACTGCAAACATCCATGTTTGCTGATTATCAGTATTTTATATTTTGAGTGCGCATGCGCGCAAACTAAATGCGCGGCTGAAACATACGTGACCCGGCTGTGAGATGGTCAAAATAACCAAGCCCTGGCCTTTTAGGGTTAAGTCTTATATAGGGTGAATAACAAATGACATGTGAAAATCTAGCTCAGTGGCCACTTGAGAATAGAGCGAAAATATAGCTTATTCAATGCAAAATGTTTTGGTCTAAAAAGGATCCCGTTGTTAATACAAGTTTTTAAAAAAAGTGTACCCTCGAGCACATTTTTTATAAATAATTTCAATTATTGTTTTCTTCCGAATGATGCCATTTCTGGTAGAAAAAAATAGCTGGTTATTTGGTACCATCCCTAACTTCAATTTGAGCGAGGTTCCTTGTTTTAAATCGGTACAGACTTTCCGTTTCGCAATGCAGTGATAGCCAACCTACTGTCTTTAAATATATATATATATATCAGCGGTCAAACTCGACCGTTAAAATAGGCAGACCATTGGCATGACAGGGCCAATTCGTAGCTGGGAAGAAAATTGCAACTCAAACCGGAGAATGAGTCAGAGTGCAAAAGGATGGTTGTATCCTTAACTCATGATCGTCCGCCACGTCCAGGCCAAATCGCGTATCTCGAACTAGCACGTGCGCCCAGCTGCGAGCAATTATTTCTGTTTAATTACTTGGGTTTTTTTCACAAGAGTGGTGTAAATTGGAAGTTCCTTACTTAGAGCGAAAATAAGTTAACTTGTCTGCACTCGACCCGTCACTGGCACCAATGGGGGTTCCTCTTAATTAGGGAGTTTTGCATAGTGATTGGCAAGTTTCAGCAGGTGCTTTTGGAGTGAGATGGCACAATTGTTGTCAAGAGAGGGCGGGCTATTCAGTTATCGGTCTTCCTAGTCTGGTTCCCAGACCAAAAGATTCCGACTATTCCTGATGAATCTTAGGTCCGGTAGCCTCCGGTAATACAATGTATTACAATTTACGTCACGTGACTAAAACGGGAGGAATTCCTCCTTTTTCCGAAAATTTCCGAAGTTTGCCGAAGTCGTTTCGTCGACAATCGGATAGCGCCCGAGTATTTCCGAGTATATAATATAGGTTTAATTAACTGCTAATTGCTTATTAATTTTATTTTTAATGAGTTGATAATTAATATTCATTGTTTTCATTTAGAAAACTTGAAATTCAACGACGATTTTGTGCATCAAATATACTCGGATCGTATGGGCGAACTTTTTGCTGCGTCATGTACAATTTTGAATTTGACGACCGTTACCGAGATTTTCCAAAACTCGGTCTTCATTCGGCTCCGCCTAATAACAGTGCTATTTGGTTCCGTAATTTTGAAGATTCCAGATCAACATTACTCAATGCTATCTTACAAAAACATCAAACTGTATTATCATAACTGTATGATATTACAAAGCAAGTGATTTATTTAAAGATTTGATCCGAACATAAAAAAAGCTACAAGTGATAAAGCGAAATCGGAAACGAAGCCGCGCGCTTTGAAAAAGGGCCATTAATGTCGTCATGTTTATTTTTAGCCACGGAGGCTGCCTGACCTACAATTTAAGACGTGAGCGTCGGGAATAATTGTCAGGTCTGGGAACCAGACTACGGTCTTCCGATCTGCCGGTCATTACACGATATTGATATAGCGCATAGAATTAGCATAATGTCCATGTGTATATGTGTGTACCTACGTGTGCTGTGTCTGCGGTTTCTTTACATTTGAGTGGTTTTCAATGCACATTTTTTTCGTGATGAATAGAAAGTCGATATGCCCGAAGGACGGCTATGGATAACTAACTGCAAACGTGTCACAATTTCGGACGAGCGTGTGGTGACTGTAGTGTAGTGTTTCATAGTGGAGTTTTCCCGGTGAGAATTATTAAACATCCTTGAGCGATATCTCGTCAAGTTAAGTCCGTCACATCACTAACTGACTGTGTCACTACCACTAGAGACAAGCGATTGTCAACATGCGTAGCCGACAGTGCAACAAGTTGGCGTCCGTTTGTTTAGTTCTGGTTGTTTTTGCCACGGGAATGCTGTGCGGAATTTACTACGAATCGGTATCCGCTGACACGCACGCTGGGGTCCGTGCTGCCGAAACGAGGAATGTAAACGGGGCTGCACCTGACGGACACGTGGACTCGAATCAACAGATCAAAACACAACCAGGAAAAGACAACATCAACGCCAACAGACATGTAGACGACACTAACACCAAGCTGAAGTTGAATGAACCAATTAGAACTGAGAACCAAAACATCCATGGCAAGACAGGGGAGGGAAACATACTGAGACGGGGTGATGTTGTGCAGCATGTTGTAGGCAACGCGAATGAAGGAAGACGTGTCGATGATGTTGATAAACACCATGCATTTATCAACAGGAAAGAGTTTGGGCATCCCATGCGTCTTATGCCGAATGCACCAGTGCCTCCACAAGCCAATAAGCAGGCTGGCCAAGCCAGTATGGACTTGCGGCAACAGCAACAACTAAACCAGCCACAGCTGCAGCAACCACAACAGCAGCAGCAATTAAACCAGTTAAACCAACAGGCACAGCAGCAACAACACCAGCAGCAACAGTTTGCACAGCAAGGACGTGTACCACAACAGCAATCATTTCAGCAGCAGCAACAAAATGCACAACAGCAGCAAGTGCCACAGCAGCAACCGCAGCATTGGCAACAGCAACAGCAGCAGCCAAATATCCAAGCAGCCAATCAGAAGCCACAACCCAACATCCCAGCGGCCAATCAGCATGTAGCCCAACCAGCGCCCATGCCTGCAGCAGCCATGCCCGGTGTCAAGCCTGCTGTTGCTGCTCAAGATTCAAACAAGAACACAAACGAAAATCTTGCCAGTGAACCAATACCGAAAGTCGACGGCAAAATTGTGATATCTGTTGTGGTATGCGGAGACCGAACTGACGAAGCATTAATGATGGTGAAATCTGCAGCCATACTTACTCCATCGCCAGTACACTTTCACATATTCGCCGAGGAGGATTTACAGGCTAACATCAGTGCAAAACTGAAATCATGGCCCCAGCCTTACAGTACCAAAATAACCTTTGACCTCCACAACATCGCTTTCCCGCCGGGTGAAAATGCCGCAGAATGGAAGAAAATGTTTAAGAAGTGTGCAACACAGCGACTCTTTCTGCCTGATCTGCTGCTGGATACAGACGCACTGTTATACGTAGACACAGATATTTTGTTCACCAAGCCACTGGAATACATCTGGAGTTTCTTCAAAAAGTTCAACAGTACCCAACTAGCAGCCCTGACCCCCGAACATGAAGTCACCAACATTGGATGGTACAATCGTTTTGCAAGACACCCGTTTTACGGTCCGACCGGGCTGAACTCGGGCGTCATGCTCATGAATTTAACCAGGATGAGAAAGTTTGGGTGGTCGGCCAAGATACTCCCGATCTTCCGGGAGTACAAGTTGAAAACGACGTGGGGGGACCAGGATTTGCTGAATATTTTATTTCATTTTCATCCTGAGTTAGTTTACGTTTACCAGTGCGAGTGGAACATTCGACCCGATCATTGCATGTATTCACTGAATTGCCATCGCATCGAGAAAGAAGGTATAGCCGTGATACACGGAAACAGAGGTGTTTATCATAACGAGAAACAACTCCCTTTCAAAATCATCTATGAGGCTTTCCAAAATTACCAATTTGGGACGGATTTATATTCTGGACTTGTGCAACCGTTAAAACAACGTTTCACCCAACCCGATGTCGCCAGTATGTATTGCACTAAAGGCTTGCAACACCCACTGATTGCAACGCTGCAGAAATATTGCAGACATTAACAGTTAATTTATCTCTGAAGTTAAAAAAAAAAAAGTACTTAAAACTTCACTTTTGGACATTTTGTGTACAAATTTGTTTTTTTGTTAACTCCAATTTGTGGAAGTATATTTGATCATATTTATGCCTTAGATCAGGCAAAGCTGGTTGTGGTATCTTTGCTTTTTATTGTTTATTTTATGATCTTGTAATAAAAACGTCCATTGTAACCTAAAATTCTGTTACCAATTTCAATGTGAAAAACTGGAATGATTACATTTTATTTGAGAAAAATAACCACATTTTTTTAAATGTTAGTAAAATCATGTGAAATGATTTAGCTGAAAGCAAATTGTGAATTAGCCATCGAAGTGAAAAACATGTTGTTACAAAGAAAAAGCAGTTTTAGTAACCGGGAAAAATATGAATTGCTGTTTTTCCTAATTATTTCCCTAACAAAGTCTGTCACCTTCTTATGTACTTACATAATCACTTGTTATATACTCAGTTTGTGCATAATGTGGAAGGTTGTAAAAATTTATCATCCCACTTTTTGGAAATTATATCAGAGGAAAAAAATATATACTTGTAATTGTAGATTATACACATTGCCAAGTTGACAGAGCTGTAGTGACTGTAGTTTGTATTTTGTATTTTTCAATTAAAAAAAACTGATATTAAAAGAAATATCAAAAGTGTGATCCACACGTGTACAAGCAAAAAATGACATGTAGAGAGGGGCAATAATTTCCTTGTTTAAAAAAAGTAGATAAGTGGATTAAGTGACCTATTCCTTACTTTCTTTTAGTTCTTGGTATTTAAAAGGAAAAATTGACAGTAATTACGATTGTCTAAGCGCAAAATTTCAGTATACCTGTACTGTAACATAATACATTTGTATTTATCATATAAGGCTTGTAAAGAGATAACGAGAGATTTGTCTTTCAAAAAAATATTCGAAAGAAATGTGATTTGAATTAAGAGAAACAATTGAGCTCACTGATTTCATAGAATTAATTTGCTTTAGTCATTTTAGAGCAGGCCTTAGTGTAGAAGTCATTAGACTCACTTAAAAACACCTTGCAAACAGCTTTTAATTTAAATGTTAATGTTTACGCAGTGGAATATATTCTACATGTATCTATAAAACAGTCTGAGTTTTTTTATTCACTAAGAAAGAAAGTATTTTTTTATGTTAAAAATTACAAAAAAGTAAAGGTTTTTGTGCATTTCTATTCATTGAATCATTTTTGTCTTTCTGGACTGTGATCTTTGAATGGGGCCTGATTCCCTTTAAAGCTGAAGGGTTCACTAAGTTTCCTAGTACATAATTCGGCAAGATTACCATAAGCGAAGTTCACTAATTTTCCTCTGTATTGCCTAACAAGCCCCCAGAAAGCAATTTCATGTCATCAAAGTCAATTTGAGCAGTGAAAAAATACAAGTATTTTCTTAGAAAACACTTAGAATTTTTCAGTCCACTCTCATAGGGTTTGTACACAGAGTGTTGAGTGAACTTCGTATATAGAAATCTTTCCCATAATTCCAAAGGAGTTAGGATTAATGTTAATTGCTTGTGTGTGTGTGCATGCAGCATTCAAGCATAACATGTATGTTTTGAACACGTGAAAAAGATGATTGATCATGTGTATGCATATGGCTAGTTGGTTTGTTTAAAGAAGCAATGTCATTCCCAAATGACATAAATACTAATTTCTATATTTTATAGCAAATAATGCAAACATTGTATAACTGTTGTCTTTCACATATATCTTTATTTGATATACTTAAGTTTAAGAGACGTACACATGTTGTTTATATTTTCTGTGCATGTATGTTACACTAAAAACAATTGTGACTTTTTTTCAGAAGTGACCTTAGAGAAATATATGCTATAGACTAAAAAGGCAGAAAAATGTCGGGGGGGGGGGAATTAAAAATGTCCAGAATTTAATTTTTAGCTGATTTCAAGAGAAATTCAATCAAGTTCCATCCTTTTTCAGAGGATGTCTTTCAATACTATGTTAATCATAATTTCATAAAAACTTATGGTAGATCTGTTGTAATAATATGTTTTGTTCTTTTTGACCAAATTAAAAAACAAAAAATTATGTCCTATCTATGTTTCAAAATCTGCTTTCAATATCAAGTCTTTAATGTCCAGGAATTCCATTCCGGTTCAGTTAATTTTCTGAGCAGATGGTTTTTGTTAAATGACATTCTCATGGCTGTTATGAACATGCCCCACAATTTTATTGTATTGAACATTTTGGAGATTTGCCAACAAAAGCATTGTTCACGATTTTATTTTAAGATATCAGAATAAAGGAGAACCTACATGTAGCGGTGTGTTTGTAAACTGTTGTTGATTTACTGCAATGATTAGCATTTGTTTTCAATTATCTTTTTCACACAGTTTTTCTTAACCGAAATTGTGATAAATTTGCGAGATAATACATGAACATCGAGTGGGTGACATACATGTGCATTGTACATTTACTCCTAAGGCCAAAAAAAAAAAATTCTGCTACCGATTACATGGCATTTGAAAATATTTATGGGGAATTTGTAAAAAAAAAATTGGCCATTTTTTTTGTATGATCATATGGAGGTGTCTGCGTGTAGTCAAGGGTAAAAGGTAGTAATTGATAATTTTCTGGTTTTTTTCCTCATTTTGGCCTAAAACAAATTAGGAAAGGGACTGTTAAAATACCGTAGGTAGGGTAACTACATGTATTATTTTTTTGGCCTTGTGTACTTTAGATTTCTGCACTTGATTTCAATGAATTTTAGAGTGAATTATCCGTTCCATTGTGTGAAAGGTCGTAAAAAACGGAACGCATTGGAAACTTTGAATTATTTTGAACAAAAGGCTCTTCAGTTTTGCCCTTTGGCTGCATAGCGGGTCATGTTGGTTTTCAGAGGGTTTTTATCGAGGTCGTTCACTCGTGACGGTTGCACTTTGACCCGACAGTAAACAAAAAAAAGGCACAAATGTACATGTGGGCCTACTCCCAAAACGATGATGTACATGTACTGTACAGTTAGCAATTCATTGAAATGTACGAATAAAACATGGGTCTTGTGAGTTGTTTACGCAGTCGGTGTCTGGGTTTGGGACCCAGGATGTCTAATAATGTGAGGTTTTGGTGCAGACGCTATGGTCAGGATCTGATCAAGAGACACCAAGCCACCGATGCGCAGAGGGCATTGACCGCATTCCCTGCAGGATCCAATGGCGAATTCAACCTACCAAAAGGTACACGTATTTGAATTTAACGAACTACGGTTTCTTTCCGGTTTCAGAATCCAGCTCAATGAATTTTAGTTCTCAGTAAGTCAGTGCATCTTATGAACCTGAAGTCGGAGATGGAGACGGAGCTGAAATAAAGCTGCGGTTTGGTGAACGAACTCCAAGCTCAGAAGTTAAAAGTTGGACGAACTTCATAATTTGAGACTTTGAGTGCACTGTAATTTTATAATAATACATTCATATTTGCATATTCCATTCCGCTTCATGCTGAAAAGATTTATTTTAAAGAAATCCGACACCCTTTGAAATTATTTTCTGTTGCAAAGATGATTTATTTATAATTTTCTGTAGATTTGACAACTGTTCTGACTCGAGGTAAAGACTACGAGGTATGGGACACAACGGGGAAACGATATCTGGACTTCTCTATGGGGTAGGTTTACAATATGTCACGTTTAGAAAGTTTTCACTGAATAACGAGCTGCATTAATCCGCCATGTTGACTGAAACCGTTTCAGCCGTTTTGATGGGGAGGCAGGTTGGTTGGGGAGTCAGGTTGGTGTAGCGGTACTTTCCTCGCCTTGCACCGCTGTGACCCGGGTTCGAATCCTGCCTCGGCCAATATGTGGATTGGTTTTTCAGTCCCTACCTGATTCCGTGGGTTTTCCTCAGAATACTCTTCTGGACTTTTCCTCCCACCTCTAAAACTGTAATTTCTTCACATTGTCTTCTCTTTACTGGGCCCCTTGGGAGATCAATGGATTCCACCGAATGGGCTACCCAGTTAAAATAAGAAATAAATTAATAAATGGATTCTTTATCATACGTAATGACTTAGCAACCTATCTTCATGACAGTGACACGATATCTCTGCCTCGCTTTCGTTCCGACACGAAGAGTCTTTGCCTCGCTTTCATTCCAATATGGCCGGGGTCATGACTCTTCTGCTTTTAAACGAACCTACTGTTTTCCCGATTTTGAGCGTCCGCAACCCATTGAGGAAGTTATAGTGCTTTAATTTTTAGCACAAAATAAACCCGTCCTGCGAGAATTCTGTCAAGAATTAATTTAACTAAACATTTGTGAATGTTGTGTTTATTTGCTTGATGTTTCATTCAAAAGTGAATAAGTTATATATTGCTAGGATAATAGCAAAATATTGAAGAAAAAAACCGAAATCTATTTTCCGGAATGAAACTCAGAATAGCATGGGGGATCATCTTTAAACTATGCGAAACTTCCAAGCGTCTAGCCCTACTATGCCGTTCAAGGACTAAGTTAAGCCGGAAACCATTGCATGGGTTGTTTTTCTTGTTTTAAATCGAATAATTTAGGAATGTCGGCAGCTCGCACGCTATCGTGGTCGATGCAGACAACATTAACAAATCTTCGTTCCGTGCGACAGGGTAGATATGGATAATACATCTGTCTTAAAGTGATGGATCGCCTCCAATTGTGCCTTCAATCCATCTTGGGATCGAAGAACATGTCCCTTCAGGTTCAAACAGATATTACTCCTTTCTTCAGTAATGCTTATTCCACCTGCAGATATTCAGTCATGTATTTTTCTTCTTTTTGGAAGGTGGGGCAGTGTACTTGTCGGGCACGCGAGGGGAGAAGTTCTTGAAGCGGTCACGCGTCAAGCTGCGAAGGGCTCCAACTTCGCTTACATCAACGATCAAGAATTGCAACTGGCTGAGGAAATAGTACGCCTGCGTTTCTAATCAAATTCTTAGATCAAACGATTCAACCTTTGTTCACTCATAGATCCCTGAGTCTTTATTTTCAGTATGTGCAATAAGATAGGCCAAGCCAAATAAAGCTGGTCACAGAGTGCACACAATTATATGCAATCGAATCAATGGCTTGAAGTCATCCTGCATAATGGCCTTTGAAACTTTAATTTGGACCAAAGTGAGACTAAAGCAAGTCTAATTCACAAGTCCCTCTGGGACCAGCAAAAAACAGTAATACATTTACCGAAATAACTAATACTCCCCCGTTCAATAGATGGAAAACATGTCCTGGCTAATAGGAGCAGGACTTCTAGTTCATCTGAAATGATTGTATTCAAAACTCAGAAAGCACTCAGTGAGCGCAAACAATTCCCGGCATATTGCCAGTACAAAAGAATGTACACCCAAAAGGAATATTTGTACTCGCATAAATGGTGAAGAATCCTTTTAAAAAATCCTAAATACAGACCCAGATCCAGATCACTTCCAAAATCTAATTGATTTGTACTCGTACATTTCATACAAATCCTTCCATAACTTTTTGAGTTATCTTGTTAACAGACAAACCAACCAACAAACTAACCAAATCCGATGAAAACATAACCCCTTGACCTTGGCGGAGATAATAAAATCTGCAGGATAATACAGAAGACCGCATCATACTGCTCGAAACGTCGAGTTAAAAACGTCTCTTTTCAAAATCTATGCAAAAAGGGGAGAGAGGTTGGTGGTGTTGTCAACTTTCTTCAAAATACACAACAATGCCAACTATAAAATGTCATCTCGATTGTTTTTATACATAGATCAAATTAAGTCCGGCCGTAGAGCAGCTAAGATTCTGTGCATCGGGTAAGTTGCTTCAATGCTTGTCCTGTTTTAACTCATTAGAAGAATGATTAATTTGTGTAAACTGCAAAGTCATGAATAGATTCGATATGTAGGTCGGGTCCTCTTTAAGGGAGAATAAACTTTATTAACAGGTGTTGCGGATAACCGAACGGAAACAATATTGTCAAATAATTGGAGCGTGCGCGTCATACGTCGCAGCAAGCAATCAATTACGCTCTGAGCAGCACTATAAGCAGTACCCAATGACTGTGTAAATTCCATCTTATAATGACTGTGTATAATCAATTGAATTACTGAAAATTTAACAAAACTACACGTTCTCCGCCGACGGCAAAACTAAGTCTGGTGTTGTACGCAGCTGTCGCTCTAAGTCAGAGTTTCGAGAAGTTTGGCCGAATCTGTCTTATTAGTGGCCCAAGTTGTCCGTCAAAAGCTTCATGGCTCTTCATCAATCACTTCGAGAGGAATTCGATGTCTAGGTTAATGATAATCCACAATGCCAGATGCATTAAGTATGTTTACATGGACGTTGATAAAATATTTAAAATGCTGAAAGTGAAAGGTGCTGTTGACAGCTATGGCATTGAGCTCAGTCAACCGCGCATGCGCGGAATGTAAACCCCGCTCAACACACGGTCACTGGGGAAATAAAATAGAAAGCCGACCTTGGCTTTTTTGTTTTTATTTGAAAGGAATGAAGTCGAGTTAATTAACGGAAGCCATTCATTCCTGGGATGGTTTGCGGTTTGTCCCTAAGTCCATGGTTTTTCTCTGTCAGCAAATCAGCGGTTGAAAGCTACGTAGGCGTGGATTTTAAAGATGTGCCGTCGGTGCTAATTTTGAGTTTCGTATGCATTTTTGAGGTGTTGTTTTTTAGCAATACAAATTATATTTAGTTTTGAATGAGACATGGAACGAAACAATCGGCCTGTGTTTAATTATGAAATAATGATTTCCCAAGTATCAACTTTGCGGCCCGTCAAAAAACAACAACAACAACAACAACAACTGGTAGACTGGTGTCTGCCCCTATCAGAATCGAAAATGTAGAGACCGGGAACCAGTCTACTCGCAAAAAAGAAAAAGTTTTTTTGCCAGAGGGTAACAGACGCCTAAAATAGAAACAATGTGTTGTTTTTATTAAAATGAAACATTTGAAAATTCACAAGGAGATAGATATTAAATTGGTTAAAGCGACGTTCACACTAGCGCATCTTTAATTAGGAAAATTTTGGCAATAATGTTGAAGACCTTGACGATGCATTTTTTGACAGGTACTTCGTGTGTTGTATCCTGCTTTCATCGCCACGGACTTTGCCAGCTGTCCCTGGAATGTTTTTCTTGTTTTGCTGACATGTTGACATCTGTCTTCGAAACAAAGAACCCCTTGGGTTATTTTTATTATACCAGATGAAACCCGTTGATTTCAAAACGAAAACAAATGGAAGTAATACGATGGTAACTTTTTGGCCCTTTTAAGTAAAATGCTGAATAATTTCCCGACTGTACCAATTCCAAAGAAAACTGTCGCTTCGTTTAAAAGAGAGTAAAAATTAACACAAATTGAAATTGAAAATTTCGCGAGCCTTTTTTAAGTTTCGAGAATCGCGATCCTTTGAGAATAACCTCTGAAATTTTCGTCTGATTGTGAACTCATTTCTGCCAGAAGTTGAATTATTGTATAGCGTTAACAATATAAATGAACCGTGTTTTTTTGCTTTGTTTCAACATTATAAAAAATTCCTCAATGCTTTTTTTTAATCGCATTCTTCCAGAATGATTAAAATGTTTTCAGAAGTCTTTCTTGTCAGAAGATGGCCTCAAGCGAAGGCATGTTATGTTGAATTTCTTGACCCAAGGTGTCCAGCTTCGAATTTCGAGGGCAGCATGTTCCCGTGTAGGTATCGCTGGGAGCAATTCCCGTATGACATGAGAACGGTGTGTGCAGGTCGGGCCACGGGAAGTGCAGAGTGAGTAATGTTTTCTCTGCAATTCGTTGAGGCAGGTACGGAAGCGACGATGTATTGCGAGCGTCTGGCCAGGGCATTCACCGACAGGACAAAAGTGCTCAAGTTTGAAGGTACGAGTCTTAAAGATGAAGAAAGGGGGCATGAACATGGGAAGAAACATAACAATTGTAGCAAAGTTGTAACATTTGACCAAAAGAAAAAAGAGCGTCCCATTTTTTAACCGATTATTTGTTGATTAGAAATACTTTTTGGCTTTTCCATTCTGACACAGCTTAAAACAAAGTAAAGAGAACTGTTGCTTTAAATATATCGTACATGGCCCATTAAAATAAACTGTAAAAATCCCATTGAAGTGTTACTCTTAAATTCAAAGTCTGAAGCTTAATTTCTGAAACCTTAACAACAAGGAGCTCATTTTGTGCATTAATTTCATTGAAGGGAACTACTAAATTGAAAACGGTTTCGCAAATTTCATCACAATAGAGATGGAAAGGTACTAAAACATATGTTTTTAACATTCAAGAATCAAGACATACGCCAGGGCAGAAATACAGGTAGTAGGAAAGGCACAGTCATGGTGGACTTAATCTCTTGAGGATTCAGTAAAGAAGAATACGATCATGATTCTATTAAGTGGAAACAGAAGGGAGATGGGCGAGCTCTTTCCCGGAGAGGGTCGCTTCCTGACTCTTGGGCCTTCACTGTTATTCACGGTGTCGGGACATGGGCAGGTTTGTCGATGCCCAAACCTTGGCTGTTTTGATTAAAAGAAACGGCGGGCAAACCTATTCTTTTGGGTCTGTTCGTTGCAACTCCCCCCTCCCACCCAGGCCCGTCACCAGCCCTGAGCATCATCAGGAGGGGCCATTTAGTATCAACTAGGCGATCCGCTACCATAACAGAAAAATACGAAATACATATGTGTGGCTTTTGCCGTTGGGGCGGGGGCCAAGTGCTTGCAAAGGGGGGCCCGGCCTCACCAGCCCCCCCCCCCCCCGGCGACGGGCCTGCTCCCACCCCTTATAAAAACAATCATTTTTGGAAAGATTTTTCAAGTAGGAAAAACTTATTCTTGCAAACTTGATAATTTACCCCCTGTATAATCAAGTTGAAGGCGACTTTATTGTCGACATGTTGACGATTAATTCGGGAAAGTTTTAGTGTTATATTTTTTGTTTCAGTTTTCAGTCACTTCTACGCGTGTTTAAGTCTCGCGTTTGTCTCTCATTGATGCATTCGAAAGTCCTATGTCAATCATTTCATGTCTGTATGTAGCACTGCCTTTTAGAGTTTTTCTGGGGATCCAATATTAAAATGGCGGGTGTTGCCTATACCGCCAACTACAAGCCCGGTCAGACACGGCGGCTGTACAAATCGAAGCACGGTTCCTGTGGGCCCAACAAGGGACGGGTTTTCCGGATAGGTGCAAGTCCCCCTGCATGAGACAACCCATAGCTTTTCACGCACTAGTGCTACATGAATGAATAAGTGGCAGCTGGAACGAGTCTTGGTAGAGCGCATTTTGCAATTGATACTGCATTTACAGCTTAAAAATACGACGCCATAAATGAACGTTATAAAAGATGCCACCACAATGTTCAGGGTTAACAGTTACTTGTAATTGGTGTATGGTGCAAAGGTCTTGGTTTCTTTCGACCTTGAAGGACCGTTGAAAAAAAAAGATTAGTAAGCCACTATTTGTATTGATAATCTTTCAATTGGGCGCCGATAAATTTATCTTGATGGTCAGTCAAAAATAATGCAGTATATTTTTAAGCTTGAGGCTTTTTAAATAAATGTGTTAGTATTTCATAAATTAGTTTCAATTGAAGAGATATTCTGTCCACTCTGAATCAATAATATCCACTTCGTTCACACGAGTTTTGAAGAAAGACACAATTAGCGTTAATTATAGTGTTGTCCAATCACCTTCTTCCAAAACAGGTGCCTACCACGGAGGCAACGACATCGGAGTAACCAGTCTATTCCCGCATCGGTTACGAGAATATCCTCAACCAGATCCCACAAGTGCAGGTATAATGGATATCTACGTAACATGATGCCTGTAAGGACAAACAAATGAAAAATGACAATGTACCGGTAATTGACAAGAAATTATGTCCAGTAAGTTGCAACTATAATTCAACAACAATAAGGAGGGCCTGTTAAAAAGCATAACGGAAAGCATTTGATCTTAAGTTTTAAAAAAATCCAGATAGTGAATGTCGGAATAAAACTTCACCAAGAGGCCTAATAAAAGAAAGAAGTAGTAAATACTACATCAAGTGGACACCCGAAGGACAAAATTGGGTTGCGATTGTAGTTGGAATGAATTGCTCTTGGACAACGGATAAACCTACTTTTATTTACAGGTTGTTTTTTTAAATGGTTCTTTTTCCTCCTTTCGAAGGTATAAGTCAGTCAGTTGACAACCACGTCTTGGTTTCTCCATACAACGATCTGCATCAAGCGGAGATGTTTATAGAGCGTTATGCCGCTGACCTTGCTGCCGTGATCATGGAACCATTCCATCGGTGCACGAGCCCGAAGGTAAGGGTCAAACCAGTAAATACATTCCCATAACACCAAGAAAACCCACAATCGGGAAAAATACTTACAACTCTCACAGGTGTTCAAGACATACATCAAATTAAAGCTGCATTACCCTCTTTCACCTTCTGATCATTTTAGCGGAAATCGACGACTTTGCCTTTTTTTGCTTAGGGGTGAGTTTTTCCCGCCAAGGGCGATAACTCCTAAAAGTAGCTAGTCCTGAGGCACATTGTCATGATCCATCCACTGCATTGGAAAACAGAGCGACTTTTTATTCCAGTTGCAACTCAAAAATCGCTGAAATTCAAGGTCATAGACCGATGCAGGCCTGAGACCCTTCGTTGCTATACAAACCCCAAAGTGCGGGGCCACAAAGCTATGTCTATTTAAAAAAAAAAAATGACAGTATATAGTCGTGATTTGGCCGGCGTAGGCAATTTGGGCCCTTTTGCTTATCTCCAACCGTAAGCAGATCGTAATGCGCTTTATACTAAACAAAACTTTAAAGTTTTCCAAACCTCGACTTCACCAAAAAAATCTGCTTCATCGCTGGACTGAGAAGCCTTAAACTTCCAAACCAAAAGAGAAAAACCTCGGACTGATTATTAAAGGAAGTGATGATTTTCCTATGTGAGGACATATAACTATAATAATCGGCCGGAGTTTACCAAGTCAAGGACCTGAAATCTCTCAGACGCCAAAGCCGAAGATGAGGACGAGTTTTAGAAGACCCTTTTGGATTGACTCATTATCCCTGAATTGTGAACGGTGTCATATGAAAATCGGACTCCTATAAAAATCGGACTCCTGTACCCTATTTTGTTAAATCCCTCTCACGTGACCGGTCACTCTTCTAATCAACATCACCTAGACATGCGCAGTACTACCAATGAACACGTATTTTATGGTGTCCTAAATTCACGCTACACCGGGCCAATTTCAATCAAACTGCTTAGCAGGGAAACATTGCTCAGCAAAAGGTTTTGCTGAACAAATGCAGGTTACCAGTTACAAACGTCATGAGATGTACAATGGTTCTGGCTGGTTGCCAGTTGAATTCTCTACTACAGCGAACTAATGTAGGCCGGTCTCTACTGAGTCTAAACATGAACATGTTTTCTAACTTTCCACTTGTGCATTTTCCATACAAATATAGTCCATTCAGAAAGACCATGCACGAAGCTGTCCGTCTTTATACATAATACAGTTTGACAATGAATGATTATAAACCTCAAGGGAACGGAAACTATGACAGTTCCACATTGAGCAGTATGATCTTTGGGGCTGTTACTCATCAGTACCGGTAGCTATACTCTGGCGACTTCCCACTCAGTTTAACGGTTTGAGGCAGATTTGATAATCGATCAGTTTTTCTTGACTACGAATTGGAGTGAATTTGCAACATTTTTTTCTCTTCCAGCCAGACTTTCTGGAAGGCATCCGGGAAGTTACGCAGCGTCACGGCGTGCTTCTCATATTTGATGAGGTAGTGACTGGTTTCCGTCTGGCTTATGGCGGTGCCCAGGAGTATTACGGCGTGGTACCAGACCTGGTGGCGTATGGGAAGGCTCTAGGTGGTGGATACCCTATCGGTGTGTTTGGGGGAAGGGAGGATATTATGGGGTAGGTAAAGCCACACCCATTTCGAGCTCCACTCCCGCCCCACCCAAACTTCGAATCCTACCCAAACCATGTATCCCGTACCGCATAGCCCCCAACTCTCAGAATACTAGTCAAAAATGGGAGGGAACTTTTGGGTTAAGAGGAACTACTTTCCTTTGACAAATGTCAAAAAATGTCAAAATGGTGTCATCACATGACTAAAGTGGCAATGGTAAAAAGGGGATGGAACTTAGGCCTATTTTGAGGACGTGCAGTCATGAGACTATCGATTGAGCAGGTTCGAATCCCGTTTATTCAGTCTAGTTTCTCCGTTCAGCCCACAAACTACACTTATATTATGTAGCATTTTAAACCCATTGTTTCTAGGCTTGTCAGTGAAGATCGCATGGGGTCTGATAGTCGCTACGTATGGACAGCGTCCTCTCTCGGCGGCAACCCGATAAGTTGCAGCGCAGCACTCGCTGCACTCTCGATTTACAGCCAAAAAGGTGATTCTAATAGTCAATGCAAAACACCATACAAATAACTACAACATTTACTTAGTTACTAGTATGACTTATCACAGTCGATATTATAAAAAAAAAAATTATATTAATTTAGACTGCGCAGACAGTGCGCGGAACCGTCGGCAAAGTTGAACCGGGCTCAACTTTGCCGATCGCCTGCTAGATAGTTTACGTCTGTCTGGGTTGTCGGTGACATTTGCGGATGAAATTCTTCCATTATGTCTGCGTTTAAGTTTGGATCTTGTTTGCGTTGGTCTGTGCGTAGGCTTACCTCGATATGGAAACTATACAGGCATTCCCGATGGGAACGCACAACGTTCCATTTGCGGAATGGGAAAGTTCTGACATTTGAGACGTTCCCTGAGATTACAATAAAGGTTTCGTAAACATCGGCTTCATATCCAGTTCGACATGATGATGATCATCTCAAAGTTTTTCAATGTCAAAACCAAATGAAAAATACTCTATATTTTGGCCTCGTTTACTAAAGAAACATTGATAGGCCTATACATTGAGTTGGAAGGCCCAATTCCCGTTCAGGCAATTAACTAAATCCCAAAAGCCGGTTTGAACTCATGGTTTGGAAAACCCCTGTATTAGCTTTTAGAAACAACCTTGAGCCAAATGTTATTTGAAATAACATCTTTGTATACCTGGATGATTTGATTATAGGATCGTATGAACATCTGCGCAGCATTGGCAAGTATCTACGTGCCGGTATGGCGAAGTGTTTAGCTGATGTCAATCTTCCAGGTATGGCCGATAACACAGATCTTGTTTCCTTGTCCAGACTGGAATGTTTTTAAAAGCAAAGTTTTGTCAACTGTAGTAGGGTCGGAAGGGCAATTATGTGTTCCCCCAAATTAACACGAATTCACATATTATCACGAACGAATGAAACAAGTCTACGACCCTAGAGAATATAAACCAATATGTTCACACGTAAATCCAAAAATGTTTTGACAACATTTAAAACAGGAATTTCTAAAATAAAAATAAAAATATTTTTTCATTTAGGTCACGTGATAGGTGACGGTCCCTTGGCGCAGATATTGCACTGTGAGACTCTCGTTCATGACTACAGGCAGCAGAAATTGCAAGAAAACGCGGAGCAGAGACGCGCTGTTATGATTGGTCTATTTAGGTAAGGATTGTGGCCAACAAACTAACGCGCTTTATGATTGGTCTGTTTTGGTAAGGATGATTATTAGCTACTAACCATAACGCGCGTTGTGATCAGATGATTGGTCAATAGCCAGAAAATGTTGTGCATAATGATTGGTCTGTTGGCAAGGGTGGCAGGAAACAAACTACTGCGCGCCTTGTGATTTGTCTGGTTATAGGTGAGGATGGTTGGCTTAGCTTAACTTGGCTAGGCCAAAAAAAAACATGTTTCTCGTCCGGGTTTTTGAAGAAAAAAAGAGGAAGAGGGGCTTTTTATTTATTTATTTTCAAGATGGCCGCCATTTTAACATTTCCTGCAACCGTTGGTGTTTCCACTGTTCAAAGACACTTTTAAAATGAAAGACAAGTTGGACAAGAGAACTGAACATATTTACAGTGTCATTTAGAGTTGTATTGGTCTACAATGAACAGTTTTGTATTTTCCGATAAATTTGTGGACTTTTTCGGTGTTTTTTACAGCATTTTTCAAAAATGAAAGTAATCAAAAAATTCAGGCGGCCTCCAAAAAGGAAGCGGGCGGGGATGAGATACATGTTGTTGTTTTTTTACTTCGCCTAACGTGCGTTATGATTGGTCAAAAGCTACACTGTAAAAAATGGTGTTTAGGATTTAAACACATTTCTAAACACTTATTCTGTACCCACTTTTTCCACACGTTTAGAACTATGACATGTTTAGATGTCCTTTTTCTGTGACACGCATTATCCGTTTGACATGTACAGTGAATAATATGTTGAGCATTTAAACACCTTCATAAGCGCATTTAGATATACAATCCTAAGCACATGTCCAAAACGTAAACGCGTTTAGTTTCACAACATTAAAAATTGGTAAACGTTTAGAATTGAAACACATTCCTAAACGTATTAAACTATAAACACGTTTCTGATGTGTTTAAATGATAAACACAGTTTTTACAGTGTAGAAACGGTCGCGCATAATGATTGGTCTATTGAGGTAAGAATGGTTGGTGGCAAACTAACACGCATCATGATTTGTCAATAGCCAAAACTGTCGACCAAATTGGTCTAGGCTACATTTGGGCAAGGAGGGAATGTAGGCCATAAACTATCGCGCGTGTTGATTGGACTGGGACCCTTTTGAGGTATGCTACCAGCTAATTATAACCCGCGTATTATGGTCAAATTGGGTAATAAGGTAAGGGTAGTTGGCTACAGATATTAGCGCGATGTTCAACATTCCAAAAAGCACGTTTGAAACACCTACGATTTAAAACAAACTTTATTTGTCCAATGAATACATTGAAAAGACTTGCTGCTTTTTTTTTTCTGTCTCTCAGACGAGGAGTTTTTCTCAATCCGATGGGCACCAAGTTTTACTTATCACTGAAGCACACCGAGGAAGCGTGCGACCAGTTTCTGCAGCGCCTGGAAGATGCACTGTTAGAGTATAAAGGACAACGAACATAAGTGGATCAGTGCATGAACTCTGGTGGCGCTATACATGCAGCCAAGAGCAATGGCATGACCTGAAAAGCGCAATTAAATTTCTAAATCTATTGTCAGTATTCAACTACCGTTACGTATAGGCATGTCGCCACATATCAATAGCGGATCTAGAGGGGGTTGGGGGTCGCAACCCCTCCGATCAGCCGCTATACCTGTTATGAAACAAGTAAAATTGGGCCAGCATAGTAAGTGGAATGCTAAAGTTCCTAAATTTATTCTCAAATTGCCTTATAGAATACATGAGAAAGCATCGCAGATTTCTAGGAGGCAAGTCCCCCCCCCCCCCCCCCCCAGCAAGGCCTTTACTCACCCCCATCTTTCATACCCCCCGTTTCATGAATGCTATATCCGCCCCTGCATATTGTTTTCTGAAAGAATATATACCTCGTCGAGCAGATTTGATTTCGCTGATTATGTCCTATATTATTACTCGCCACAATGCAGCTAAAATTACTCAAGCGGCCCAGTATTAATAAGAGGTTTCTATATGAAGAAAAATTGTAAAACAGATAATACAAATAACTCTGTAATTTCTATTGCGATCGATATTGAGCTAATTAATAATGAGAATGAGCAAGCAATGTGATCGAAGTATGATGTTGGAGGTGGTCTAAGAAATATTAAAGTAAATTTAATTATATTGTTGTGATTGTTTTTAAACACGAATTCGGGTTTTTCGTGTGAAATATTGCAACATAGATGTGAAAATTATTCTAAACTTCCTAATATTTTAGTTAAAAAAATTGTTTATATATATATATATATTAAGCGAAAATTAATATATAAAACATAAGCTAAAATTGTTACATATAACTCATTATGGACCTTGACCAAACTGAAATTTAGCAGGCCCTAAAAATGACATAAGCCCAGGCATATCTTTTTTTTTAGTCCCAAAACTCTTGGATTATCCTTGGAATATGCACTGGAAATTAAGTTCGGCATAGGCCGATTTGTTGAGGTGCATGGGCGTCGCGACGGGGGGCAAGGGGAGGCACTTGCCCCCCCCCCCCGGAAAAGCAACAACAACAAAAAGGGAAGGGGGGGCAAAATGTCTCTGCCCCCCTCTAAAACTGATAAATCGAGAATGTGTTGAGAAATACAAGCATTTTTTGGCAAAAAATTTTTTTGCCCCCCTCTAGAAAATCCTGGCGACGCCCATGTTGAGGTGCAAAACCTTACCGTCCATTTTAGGCTTGAGAACATTCCAAATACATTTTTGTCTTGTGTACCGGCAAATCTCTATTCTAATTTCACGAAGCAAATGAAACCGACACTGCATTTAAAATGATAGGGATTTTCTTGAGATTCTGTATGTTGTGATACTGATGTAGGCCTATGTATCGATTTCTTTAAGGATTTTCCTTAAAATAGATTAACTTTTGTAATTTATTACTAAAGAAAACGTTACGGTACAATTAATAAAATATAAAATCTATCTATAAACGGCGTTTTCAAATTTCAAGGTTTGTCTTCGGTTCGTAAAACCAGAAACGCAGATGCGAAGCCTTGATTTTATTTCTGTGACTTGAGCGCCCTCAGACATCAGAATAGCACACTTTTCGGATCTTCCTTGGTGTGTACACGCCGAGAAAGATCCGAAAATAGCGGTGTAAATGGTATAGTTCCCAGTACCCTTCACGCCTTACATACATCGTATTGGAGAACGGGAGCAGTCTAAGTGATTATTGGAAAGAAAAATGGCTACATCCGCTTACCAGGTAATTCAACTCCGATTATTTGGCTTATTTTTTCGTATTATGCAAACGTCCTTCCAGTTTTAAGGATGTGGTGGTGGGTATTCTTCCTGTATAAAGGTTAAGAAATGATTATTTTTCCTGTGGATGCAGGCCAAATGCGTCAGTATCAGCTCATTTTACTTTCACTTTTCAGCGCCATAATAAATAAAATCAAGATCTGAAAGATTGGAATGTTGGACAACTCGTACCCGGGACAACTCGTACCCGGGACAACTCGTACCCGGGACAACTCGTACCCGTCTGAAAATAAAACACTGTGCAGCGTACTCGCTTCGGATTCTGGGCACTTTTTAATCCACCAATCGCTTTCCAGATTTCTCTTTTTTTGAAGAGCCGCCACCCAATAGGCGACGTCGCGTTCCATGCATCGGGGTTGCACGCCCCAGTAGCTGTGGGCGGCCCCGATCAAACGGGAGCGGCGTCTTCAGAACTATCCATTGGGCCAGAACACAATGACTCGCTAAACATGGCATCTCATGCTACTTATACAAGGCTAACAATAGTAATTAAGTGGCTTTTCAATTATTTCACATAGGCAAAGATTGGTAATCCTTACTTTTAGGACCCCGTTCCTATATAGGAAGGGAAAGACTCACCAAAACAGTTGACTAAATGACACTCAAAATTGACATTCTGATACTTCTTGGCACATCTGAACAATTGGCAATGACACCTTCTTGACTTCTAAAGACTACTTTAGCCTGCAAAAGTCACTTTGGTACTGGACAGACATCTGCAAAAGTCAGTTTTGAACAGAACTCGTAAAAAATAGAGGTGTCCTAAAAGTAAGGATTACCCAAAGATTGACACGCTACTCGGATTGTTGATGGTATGATGATTTGTGTTGATTGAGTTAGGTAGTGTATATTTTGCCGGAGGTAACGCCGGCAAACTAACGTTTACTAAAGGTTTGCCGGCGGCAATCCATATCAACAGAGGGCGCTGTACTGTTTAAGATAGGGCTGAATTATAATATGTATTAAATTCCTACCAAAGTTGTGTAGCACAATCGGTGCAGTGGTTAAGCAATTGCTCTAGTGAGTGGGATGTCCCGAGTTCGAATCCTGACCCCCGCCACATTTTTAAGGTTTTTTTTTTTCATCCCCAAATAAATAAGAATATTCTTCTTTTATTATTTTAACATGTCTCAAACATTTTATTGCAGAGTATTACATTTTCTTTTTCAGATTTGTGGCTCTGGAGGATTTTTTTTAAAAGGGAAATAAAGTCCAAAATTATAAAATGGTCTGAATCCCATCTTGTGAATACGAGGTTACAACGATAATATTGGCATGGAGCCAGACTAAAATTTGTCACCGGAAAATGTTTAAGTACAAAAAAACAGTAACTGCGCATGTTCAGTGCATATCCGGCAAACTAACGTTTACTGAAGGTTTGCCGTCTCCGGCAAAATATCCACTGCCATTGAGTTATCCCCGTAAAATAAAACCCCATGAAATGAAAGACAAAATTAATGTCATAAAAACTGTAGAAGGTGACATAATTATGTAACATTTCATAATGACTCGGTACACTTATTTAGTAATGCAATAACTGAAGATCAAATAAGCTAAGAGCAAACTCCGCCCTAGTAGCTGGCGTTATAGCCCTGCAAACGGGAACACAATGACGCGTGAAACATGGCATCTCACGCTACTCACTAACAATTCTAATTAAGTGACTTTTGAATTATTTCACATAATTATGCAAAAGACTGACACGCAACTGGGATTGTTGATGGTTATCAAAATTAATGTCATAAAAAGTGTAGAAGGTGACATATGTAACATTTTTATAATTTTAATGAATCGGTCCACTTATTTTAGAAATAAGTTTTCGCAATAAATGAAGATCAAATAAGTTACGAAGCTCATGATTGCTATAGCTCCTTCCGCGAATTCGGCGAACTCCGTGATCATCGGCCAGCTGCCAGAATCTCTCCAGAACAATCTCTTGCTTGTCACCACTGGCAATTCCCCAAAACTCAACGGCTTTTGGTTTTCCACATCTTCGGATTTGTCAATTACATCTAACTAAAAAGGAACAGAAAAGTAAATGGTAAGAAAAGTACAAGGTACGAGTCGTCCCGGGTACGAGTTGTCCTGGGTACGAGTCGTCTCGGGTACGAGTTGTCCCGGGTCACAAATTTGGGGTACGAGTTGTCCCGGGTACGAGTTGTCCCGATACCTGAAGATTGTGCATACGAAATGACTCATGAGAAGTCATTGAGTTGTTTGTTCTCCTTTCTCCATGTTTGTAGGAACTAAAGAGTAGGGTAGCCCCATAAATGTGGCCAATTTACTGGACTACCTCCGTAAATAACGGTCACACTAGCTACTCCTAGAACTATGAGGCTCCACATAGTGTAGCCCCTGGTCTGGTGATGGCAGCCATTTTGAATGTGACAAGAGATGACCTCAAGCTGTGACGTCGCGTTTATGCAAATTGCTTGTCGAGCGAGGGCGCGAGTTGCAAATGCGACGGCTGTTTCCTGTGCCGTGGATCCTGAATAGAGATCAGTGCACGTGGCCCCCAGACGATAAATGCATGGTACAGGAAACAGCCGTCGCATTTGCAACTCGCGCTCTCGCTCGACAAGCAATTTGGATAAACGCGACGTCACAGCTTGAGGTCATCTCTTGTCACATTCAAAATGGCTGCCATCACCAGACGTTTCACGAGTTCATATGGGCTCCAGAAAGATTGAAGAATATCTCGGAAAATTGAACATCATTACATCTAAGCATCCCAGAAGTGATAGGTGAGACATCATAGAATACAACCATAAGAAAGTAAGAAACTGAGAATGTAAGAAACGGACCGCAGATTTTATGAAAACATCCTCAGTAGTGCGCGGACCACGGTGTGTGGCCAGAGGTTCAGCGCAGCATACCAACGGCCACACTAGTGGGGCTACACGTAGTGGAGCCTCATAGGTTCAGAACCCCGCAAAATTGTTGTCAGCACAAAACACTAATTAAGTACAAAAACGTCCATCCCAACCAAGCTTTTTCCCACAGAACCGCTGCACAGTTTGCCCCTAAACTCCGTACAATACCTCATGACATACTCACGTTATGTGCACCCAACAAACATCGGTGGATTTTGTCTGTTTTCGGCAAAAATGATGAAAAATATGCCCTTTCCGCCCTGAGCCAACCTAACACTTGAAACGAGCACACGCACAGAATGATCGCGCCCATTTTCGGTTCGATCGCTCGGATCAGAGCGCGCCGCAGGGGGTATGGTGTAGGAGCGGAACGATAGTATGCGCATGCGTACAAGTGCAAGTACGTACCCCCCGCGGCGCGCTCCGAGCGATCGAACCCGAAAATGACTGCGATCATTCTGCGCGTGGAGCCTCATAGTTCTAGGAGTACACACTAGCATGATCTGGAGTGACAAGTAGAACATGTTTTATTTTTTTGTGATTTTCACATTATGATTAAGACTAAGACTAAGAGTAGGCCTAGACTTGCTCAGTCCCATAAATGTGACGGAAATACTGGACTACCTCCGTATTTAACGTCACACATCCCACATGTGCTGTAAGCTAAGCGCGGAGCGTCCCGTTGCTAGGGGAGCTGAAAATTAATTAAAGATCGAAAATATTTTGTCAGCAGAAAATCAACCCAGCTATAGTATGACTGCTTATAGCACAAAATCAAATTCGGTACCTTCAGAGGTCTAGTTATCCAAAAGTCATGGTAATTCGTCAAAGAATGCAGACGGTTTTGAAAAAGCATGGCGTCTCTGATATTTACCAGACTGTTTCCCGGCCACCCTAATTATAGTCAAAAGGCCAATGGGGTCGGGGAACCAGACAAGAGCTTTAATCATCTACTGAGCGTGCGTCAACTTTGGCAAAGCGCACCGCGGCTGTTGCCTGTCATTCCAAAATCTTTGGCGCTCTGTGAAGTACCCGGATGCAATACGCGGCCGCGGATGAAGAGCGCACACAAGAGGGCGCGCTTCACTGCAGAGGGCTTTCACAAGTATTATCTTGATGTGGATTTGTACCTCTAGGATGGGTTGACTTGGCCGTCTCTCACCGTTCGCCGTCGACTGAGGGCCCTTCAATTCTCTTGACCAACTACAGCAAGGCTTTCATTCCAACATGATGATAAAAGTTATTAATAAAAAAAAATAACACAAAAAAGGTTGTTCAAAAGAAATTCCAACAAAAAGTCTACTGTCATGGCACTCTAGAAATTGTGTGAACGTTTTTTTTTTCTTCAAATCTCGGCACTATTGTTCAAATGTTCAATTACTACATTGGATGTATTTGTGGTAAAATCATTTAAAAATGAAAACCATAATCATTCATCTTCAATTCACACACAAATAAAACAAAACATTTGCATATCTTACACTTCACTGATAAATAATAATCAAGCAATACATCCAACTTTGATACATTTTTTTTCATTTTCAACAGAGAGGGACCAATGGGCACCAGTCCATGCTGGAGAAGTCGTTAGAGCGACGGCGTGTGAACAAAGAGCATAACAGTAACTTCCGAGCTGGCCATGTGCCAGTGCATGAGGAACACCTGCATAAAACAGGGCTGCGTGGCAGAAAACGTTACTTTGCTTACTGTTTCCTTGCATTGGTTTACATCACTGCAGTGGGCAACCTAGTGGTGAGTACAGATGACTTATTATGAGTCTTGACTTTATGAGTCGGAGAATCCTTGGACTAAATTTTAGTGTTGAAAAACTTCTAATAATAATAACAATAATAATAGCAGGCATTTACATGTTTATAGCGCTTTCAGGCCGCAACGGGTTATAGAAGCCCTTTACAATTATTATTTTCCCTGAATCAACGGGCAAACACTCCTGAAACCTTCTCAGCTCCCTGGGGAGTATACAGCTCGATGCTGCCTGTTAGGCGCAAGGAAGCTAAATCAACCACAATAACCATCTCTGCCCTCACAGGTACCCATTTACTCCTGGGTGGAGAGAAGCAATGAGTGACAAAGTGCCTTGCCCAAGGGCACACGCACCATGACTCCAGGCTGGACTCGAACCCACAACCTGCAGAATTACCTGCAGACCACAAATCTGACGCCCTTAACCACGAGACCACAGCACTCCACACCAAACAAAAATCTGGCCAACTTTTCCTCAATCTTTACCAACGAAATGCTACAAAATTTCAATAACACTTCACGAAGATCCTGATTTTGTTTTATCCTATACTTTCCTTATACCACTGATTGCTTTTCCACTGTACAGTGAAACTGATTACTCAACTAGTGAACATTGTTATTTAAATAATGTTTTTCTCCAGATTACAGCACTTATGATGTGGACCCTCCGCATTGACATGAATGGACTGCAGTCATTACAGTTTCTCAGAGGTGGACTTGTGCGGTTCCTGGATGAAGTGGATATTGAAACCGTTGTTACATCTCATGGGGAAATAGGTGGCTTTATGGGACAGGATTTGGAGATTTCAGGTCAAAGTTCAACTGTAAGTGTCAATTTTGGGTTGTAAATTGTACAGAATGTTTGCAAGTGCAGGTAATAAATGTTGAATACATGTACATTCTTTTGTTGCTGGTCCCAGAGGGCCAGCCTGTAGTCTCTTTGTAACTGACTGTGACTTTGGCAACTGGTCGTTGGCTTTAAAGACAGTCATGCAGTGCTTTTGTATAGGATTACCCTGTAATACCAGTGAATTATGAATGGGCTAAATCCGGCCCATTGTGTAGACCACATGCATAAAGACTTCCAGTGAATAGTCATTCTGAATCAGTTGAATAGATTCTTGTGCACTCTACAACCAGCTTCAATAGGCTTGCCTTGTCTTGTTTATACATGTATTAATAACATTGTGAATAAATACTCTTTTCATATGTTGATCATATTTTTGTACTTAAAATGTTCAGGTTCGGGTGGTTGCACATGAGAAGCCTGCTGCATCAGGTGGGTCTTTCTTCAATTGATCTGTAATTATAAATCTCAGTAACTCAAAATATATAAAACCCCCCCCCCAAAAAAAAAAAATCAGACATTGCTATGAAACACACATATAACAAACACGACACATTGATATTTAATGCTCCAGTTTACATTTAATACAAATTTCCCGTTGTTGACGTCCCACAGTTGAAGTGAGTAATGGCGAGACAATTATGCGAGGTCAGAAGGGGTTAAAGGTCATCAGCCCCAGGTCGGGAGCAACCATCTTTCATACTGACGCCAGCAAGGAAGCAGTCCTCCCTACGAAGATGGATACAATGCAATCATCGCTGATAACTGCCAACAAGGTACTAACTTTCATGGTTTTTCGAAAAAACAATTGGTAATCTTAACCCCTGTCTGTGAGTCTGACAATACCCAATGGGAAATTATTGTTGATTGAGTAGTGAACAAAGGATCTTTTGTTCTAACTGTTTGATCCTCTTTGGAGTCAGCAGTCGTCACACTTCTTAAGCTGTTGGTTATTGGTAGGTTCAGCGGGGTCCTTATGACATACTTGGAGCTTAGTTAGAGTAAATTCTCTCTGGTAAGGAAACCGAGGTTCCTCAAAAAGTGCAAAGGGAACGGTGTTGTAGCTGAGTCCATCTTAAGTTCTCACAAGTCCATCTCCAGTCCTCTGGTCTCTAGGCAAGTAACAAGCTTTTCAAATCGTACTTCCTTTGTAATTGTTCATTCTCTGTTACGTGTGACAGGACTTGTGAAAGGACTTGTGATTTATTTTTGACTGGACCTGCGATTGACTCGACCACAACCCTGACAGTTTGTGTTGGTAGAAAGCCTGAAGAAATAGTAACTGGTAGAGGGGGAGGAAAACCCCAGACTGTTTATCCCTTGGTGAATCCACTATTGGTGAGGGGTGAGGGGGACCTGAAAACCCAATCTGCATGCCAGTCCTGGGAGGGGTTCGAACCTCGGCACAGATCTAATTTGTAGCATCATTCAATCACAGAATGAAGTGCAAGATATCAATGTACTCTCCCCACCAGATATTTGTTTGGTAATTTTCCTCATTTTAGAGTGAGATTTTCCATGGAACATCAGCTTTAAAAATGACATCATTTGGTTGCACCATGCTTTATAAACACCAAGAAAACAATGGCGAATTGTTGCATTTAGATTGTGAGCGACACGGAAGAAGATTTGAGGATAATGTCCAACGCATCAGTGGAGCTTCTTGGCAGCGAGGTCTTGCAGTTATCCTCCAAACAACTGAATGCTGATGCAAGGGACATTCTTATTACATCGGTGAGCCAGGTTTGGAAAATTGATTTGAGTTTATATCATTGCAGACTTTGTAGAGTCCCTTTGAGTTCGAGAAACAAGGTATAAGATGTCAAAACCACACCATGGCTTCAACAAATATTGTTTGGCAAATATATTACAAAATAGTCCTGAGTAAAACTTACGAATTTTTTATGTTCATGTACCAGCTCTGCTTTCTTTTCTGTCTTTTTAAATCAATTTTGCATTTGTTTTATCTCAGTGGATCTTATAAGTTTGAGAAAAAGTGAAACCTCATACCTTATTTATTTGTCTGAGCCAATAAGATATCCACAGAAATTGGATGGAGCACCAAATTTATGCTGTGGTACATGGGTTCAAATCCTAATGCAGAACATGGTGCTTGTGTTCTTTGGCAAGACACTTTACTACAATTGCCTCTCTCCACCCAGAAGTATAAATGGGTACCTGTGAAGGTAGAGACCAAAATGCGCTGATCTTGAGCTGCTGCAGAAAAATGGTCTCATGGCCTGATGAACAAGGAAAATAATAGTGAAGCACTTGGAGACTTTCGGTATATAGTTCTATACAGGCGACCCATTATTATTATTATGTTTAAAAAATCACACTAATTTTTGTTGTGCCTATCCAGTCTTTAAATCAATTAAGGATTTTCATAATATGTGTATTTAAAGTTAATTACAAGAAACTCAAAGACCATTCAGTGATACATTTTTACAAATATAAAGACTGATAATGAAACTTAGGTGTTGAAGAATTTGCCATGAAGAATACGTGGTTTGCCGGTTCGACGCAGCATGCAGTGATCGCTGTAATTTTTTTGTGTTGATAACAATGACGTAATACCCACTTAACATAACACCGCGGTATACCACGGTATAGTAAAAGGCAATACCGTCCAAGCCTAATTCATGGATTTAAACTCTGATGAACCCAAAGTGCTGACTGCTTCCTTTTTTCCATGTCGCCTTCAGATGTCTACTCTCATACTGGACGGCAGTGTCGGTACATTCCTCAACACTACATTATTACCTAAAGCAAGTGCCAGCATAGGCAACAGACCCAAAGCTACCGTCTTCAAGTTGTGCGTGTGCAAGACCTCAGGCCGGGTATTCCAAGTCAGGGTACAATCCAGTGTGCAACACCCATGTGCTAATTTAGACAGCAGTTTCAACCTGTGCACCTAGCTTGTATGGATTGTCAGCGTTGGATTAATGCAATATGTGTGAAACATTTGTCAACAACCGACTTTTCTGGGCAGCTGGTCGAAGAGAGATTTTGAAATATTGTTGAAATATGGATCTTTACCTTTAAAATGACTGTTTAGGTTTTGAAAAAGAGAGTTTCAGTGGCAAAATTGTGCTGTTGGAAAACGGAAGATTTCAGTGACTTTCTTGGACAGATAACCAAGAGAGATAAATTTCTTAACTGAAACACCTCAAATAATCACTTTTACAGACAAAATTATTGTCTATAACTTTCACAGAGTATTTTAGATGTATACCAGCACAAAAATTGATTCACTTAAGAAAATCACCCCTACATCATTTTCGGTCGTACTTCCATTTCGAGCTCTTGACAGAGCATGTCATATGGGTCATTCTATAAATATAAGTGCAAGATTCTCCTTATTGGAACTCAAATCTTTCGTTCTTCTCTTTTTGTAATGATTTAGTGTGAATATTTTTTCTAGACTTTAATTCTATCATTCAAACTTAATTGAATGAGTCTGCATGAGTGTGACTTATATATTATTATTAAAAATGTCTTATTGATGACTTTATAGTTTAGAACCTAAAATGGTTGGGTATATGTCTAGATGCAATAGAGCGTGCAAATTGACCTGAAAAACCTGAGATTTTATGAGAATACATTACATCCAGGCACCATGTATAGCATCTTTTGGCATTTATTTTGTGTCCTGACTGGGGCCATGCAATCAAGGGCAATAAAAGGTATTTTGAAAGAAAAGAAGGAATGACAATTTACAACATATTGAAAATAATTGCAAATTGATGACTATTATGAAATGAATCGATCACGCAGATAACAATTGGGTGATTCAAATGTGAGTCTGGACTAGACTAGTCAGTTGTTGGTACCAAGATGTTCACATAATAAGTGAACGTGGACTGACGAGACTTGCACGCTCTACATGTCAGGCATGTAACTTGGAAGTAACCAAGAAAAAAAGATGAAACTCCAATCTTTCCAAGACTTAGTACACTGTTTTTCAACTTTTAAAGTAAATAACAAGGACGTCAGCTGATCCAAGGACAGGGTGCATGCCAGACATGCATTTATAGATTATTCCAAAGCTGTTCAAATTTTGAGGCTTATTCATGTGTGAGCCAAGGCACACATTGTTGCGGTTGTTTTCTTCATGGTTATTTATTGACAAAGTGTGCAATATTAAATGACCGACGTACATGTGTTATTGTGAACTGAAATGTAAATAATTTATTCAGTGTAAGCCAGAACAGTTGCAAGTTACAATAAATATTTCAAACAAAGTCCTGAAGTTTCCTTCAAGTAATCTTTTTTTTCGGCAACCGTTTTCTTCCGGTCTCGAGTATGAGTGGCATCACACAACCATGACAAATCGTGCTAATTGTATAAATCAAAAACCACCAATGCCTGCTTTTGCTTGCTTTTGTGGACTAGGGAATGTATAACCAAGACAGTATTAATTTACCCCCGCACCGACCAAAAATTAATAAGGGAATAACAGTGTGAGGAGCCGGTCTTCACTGCGTGATAATGACCGGGTGTGGGGGTGACCGCTGTTAATGGACCGAGACGAAGTCGAGGTCCATTAACAGCGGTCACCCCCACACCCGGTCATTATCATGCAGTGAAGACTGGATCCTCACACTGTTATTCCCATTAATAAATACCTTTATAACGAAATAAACAGTAAAAATGCTCCAATTTTGTGACTTTTTTCCGGCGATATTTCCAGACTTTTTTGTGTTCATGTTCATGGGCCATATTTTAGCTTAACAGCTATAACGACGTAAACTCAACAGAAACTGCTGCCGTAGCGAAACAAATTACAACAATGTTTTCATATCTTTACCTGATGGAGGAAGCTGAAATCTCGTTTACACATTCCTTGTGTCCGGAATTACAAAGATGCTTGGTTTAGGAAAGGTAAATATGTCGGTGGGTGAAGTGTTTCAAAGAAAATAAATCGTAGATCTACGCTTTCGTCGTAAACATCCTCAGTATATATTGCACTGCTGTACGATGTCGTTTCAAAACTTCCTTACGCGCGCGCACGCATGCATCCCTAGCAACTGTGTTGCGTACGCGCGCGTCAGTCTCACGCGATGGGGGTTGAGCGCATGTGCAGTACTCAATTGTTAAAAGCTACCGCAGGACTGTTACTATATTTTGACCAATCATTGGCTTGCTTGGGGCTGAACGGGGCTGGATCAATGCTGGTTCAGGGGCCATTTATTCGCTTGATCTTTGAAGCCGGTCCATTATCACCGTTAATGACCGGCCACGTGATCGAGTCTCGACCAATCAGAAACCATCAACTCTCCAAGGTATTTATTAATACAAATTAAATAAATACAGTACACAAGTGGTCTGTAGTACACGTTGGAAAGGGCCTAACAAAAATGCCTAGTAACATCCTAAGCACTGCTATGATTAAAACACAAACTATGCATTGTCTTCAATTTGATATCATAAATACGCAAAATGCTAGCTTTTTTTTACTAAATAAAGGGGAAGGAATGGCTTTTAAAGAAACCTTGATGAAAGGAAAAAACTGTGTCTGCTTTGCAACAAGATGCAGAGTTACGCTACGGTGTCCCCGGTGGAAACTGCCGACATATGCAGAATTCAATGGAGACCCTGTAATCTCGACAATCTTCGTACTTTCGATATCGGGAAACCTGCTTCAGCTGAAATTGAAATGGATGAAATAAATAAAGCCATCAATATAGAAACTTGTACATGTATGCATGAAATCTTAGACTTCACACATGTATATTGGGTGTCTGAAAATAAAGTATACCCATCTTTAAATGTAAATTATCAGAACTGTACAGAGTATTTCAGAAAGAGGTAAGTACAAGGAAAAGGTCAGGATGTCCTCCATCCATAAAATTAAGTTCATTACGTCATTGTCATGGATGAACAAGCAAACAGGGCCTCTAACAAAAAGGTCAAGATCAGCACTGTGACAAAATGTACACAATGGTAAAGTGGTAGGGACAATGATTAGGTGTTTCACTGAAGGAATAAATGGAGACAATCTTCCAGATTAGGCTCAGGTTCCCAAGTTTTTGTTTATCTCCAACAACCCTTGTTTCAAGTCCCCATTCAAAATGATACTCATCAACGGTAAATAAAGGCCGTTGTAAAGTAGAGACCATTCTGAGCATACCAACACCATACACCCACACACCCCTTCAATGGATAAATTATTGTCATTGTGCACAGTATTGTGCAAAGCAACTGCCCCGTGATGGATTATCTGAACAATAGCTAGCGCAATATATTCACCATTGAAGGGGGCCTTGGTGAATGTACAGAGGCAGCATGCTGAGGTTAATCTATAGCTGTGATCATAACTATACAACAGTCCATTATATGAAGTTTGAAGGAAGATGGTAATAGTTTGCTTGAGTTACTTGCTGCTGCAGACTCCAAGTTCCAACCAGCCAGCACATAAGACGTCTGCGCTAGCAAATAGGAGGCCGTGGGTTTGAGTCCCACCCAAGAAAGCTTCTGAACTTTTTCTCACAAGCCCTCAAACACTGAGTGTACAGTCTTTATTTAAACAAGTACCAAGTGATACAACCCAAGGCGGTTCCAGGAACCGTACAACCACAAATTTTGCAATACAATAAGGGTGTGATCTAATATGCAAATTAGACACATGCACATCAGTGTAAAAAAAATGCAGGTATTCCATAGAAACTCACTGGCAAAGCTGTGATACATGTGTGGCATGGAAGTACAGTGTAATAAACCCCGAGTAAAGTGTCCACCACCCAACCAACCCACCAACCAACATAAGCAGCTCAAAACCCACAGCGTGTTTCACACTGCCGTGAAAAATATTATGTCAGGGAAGGGCAAAAGCAATGAGCAAGCTACTTACTGAGTCTACGGTGGCCTGGTTATCTATTGTGACCTGCCAGACTGACGGTCCTTGATTGGATGTGAACGTGATGTGATAATACGCACTGAAGACACCAGCGTACTCATGCTCATAGGCCGCTATGCTGGTGATGTTCGCCAACTGAATGTCCATACAAGACGTTGACAGGTTCTTATTTGTAGCATCTTGCTGTAGTAAAGCATCCTATTGAAACCAGGCAATTCAAGACGAAAATAACCAGACAATTTTTGAACCACAAAAGCAGGTTTCCAACTAAAATACCTTGTGATTGTATAGTGTGTGTGACTTGTTCTCTACTGAAACTCAATAAGTAAGCACATCTGCTCAGCACTAATTTTTGCCAAGTAGCTCTATGAAATATTAATTTTCTACAACTGAAATAGAACTTTGGTTTATAAATTATTGTGGTGTTTGGCAAGAGTCCCCATACAATTGCAGCTTCGAATTGGAGGTTTCACCTCTGTAAGAACAATAATTTATCACTCTTTAAAACATCTAATCAGCATTCCCTGGCCCTTCATCATGTAATAATTTGGCTTTTTTGGCAGATCATCAGATCTGATATTTTTACCTTAGAATGTTTGTGATTGATCTCATCTACTGCTGCCCTGGCTAATGACACATGTTGGTCCGTCCATCGATCCTGAGGTAAAAACTGTAGTAAAAAAGAACACTAAAATCACAAACGCATGAATCAAAGACTATGATATTTGTCAATTTTCATCACTTATAGTATTACAGATTCAATTTTGTAAAGGCAGCAACTAAAGTCAACTCGAATGGATTTTGGCTTCAGGCCTGTGAACTTTAGGTATTGATTTTTAATTGATGGTGGAGGGAATGAAGTTCCTACTTACTGCTGATTTAACTTACGACTTTTCATACATCTTATTCAATTTCTGGGGACAAAAATTGGTTGACTACGACTCTGGAACCACACTCTGAAAAGTGAAACTCATAAAGGAACTTGGAGAAACTGGAATTCTACCTTTGGACCGCCGCATACACAGCTCCAATATGGCATGTTGGCAACATCACAAGTTCTGGATCTGATAAAAGAATAGTTTAATTGTTAAATTAACTTCTATAGTATTAAGACATTATGTTACAGCAAGATCTGGTGTTATTTGAAGTGCGGCTATAATGTTTCTGTAGTCTCAATGATTGGATTGATAGTCGTAGTGGACTAGGAAAGATTTTTGTGAATATCTCTAGACTTGTACTTTACCTTGGTACAACCTGTGTGAACAAGTTGTATGAGTTCTTGGAGAGATGGCCAGAGACATTGTGCAGTGCTGGATAGTGCATGAGGGACTTCATGGTGTGATGAAGATCATAGTGAACCTGTGTTGGGAACAGACAAAAATTTTACAAACAAGGTAAAACAGACTCTTTGGGCATATTTGAGAATTAGGTTGTGAATGACAAGAACGGACACGTGAACATTTCACTCCACTTCTTTAAGCTCTGTGGTTTATTGGTTAGTGTTCATGACTCATGATCAGAGGGTCAGGGGTTCGAATCCAGCTTCTGGTCATATGTTGTGTCCTTGGGCAAGCCACTTCACCCCCACTTGCCTCTCTGCACCCAGGAGTATAAATGGGTACCAGCATTAGCTTGGGAGTAACCTGCGATGGACTGGCATCCCATCCAGGGGGAGTATCCTCAGTCGTTTCATGCCAGTGAAACCAGGGATGAACGCCAGCGTGATGGGTTATAGTGGCTTGTGGCACAGATTTGACCTTTACTTTACATGAGCGCTCACAGGTGTTGTAGAAATATGAACAGTTACTGTAATTCTGATTACACACAAACTCATATAGAACCTGAATGAAAACAGGCCTATGCAGCAATGCGTTAGCGCTGTCATATAGAACCCGAATGAAAACAGGCCTTTGCAGCAATGCGTTAACGCTGTCATATAGAACCCGAATGAAAACAAGCCTTTGCAGCAATGCGTTAACGCTGTCATATAGAACCTGAATGAAAACAGGCCTATGCAGCAATGCGTTAACGCTGTCATATAGAACCCGAATGAAAACAGGCCTTTGCAGCAATGCGTTAACGCTGTCATATAGAACCCGAATGAAAACAGGCCTTTGCAGCAATGCGTCAACGCTGTCATATAGAACCCGAATGAAAACAGGCCTTTGCAGCAATGCGTCAACGCTGTCATATAGAACCCGAATGAAAACAGGCCTATGCAGCAATGCGTCAACGCTGTCATATAGAACCTGAATGAAAACAGACCTTTGCAGCAATGCGTTAACGCTGTCATATAGAACCCGAATGAAAACAGGCCTTTGCAGCAATGCGTCAATGCTGTCATATAGAACCCGAAAGAAAACAGGCCTATGCAGCAATGCGTTAACGCTGTCATATAGAACCCGAATGAAAACAGGCCTATGCAGCAATGCGTCAACGCTGTCATATAGAACCCGAATGAAAACAGGCCTTTGCAGCAATGCGTCAACGCTGTCATATAGAACCCGAATAAAAACAGGCCTTTGCAGCAATGCGTTAACGCTGTCATATAGAACCTGAATGAAAACAGGCCTTTGCAGCAATGCGTTAACGCTGTCATATAGAACCTGAATGAAAACAGGCCTATGCAGCAATGCGTCAACGCTGTCTTTGTATTCAAATGAAAGCAGGCCCGTCGCCCGTCGCCAGCCCTGAGCATCAAGGGGGGCAAAGTACCAACTAGGGGGCCCTCTACCATAAAAAACACAAAAATACATATGTATGGCTTTTGCCGTTGGAGGGGGGGGGCAATTATTTGCCAAGGGGGCCAGCCCCACCCCCACCCCCCTTGGCTACGGGGCCTGAATGAAGGGGTGCCTGTGAACAGAGCCATAACAGTATTAGCGGATTTCATAATTTGAAGAATGACAATGATTCCTGCCATTAAACGATTAAGGTACATGTAGGACTTCTGTTTCTTACCACGTATCTCTGGCTGTTGATCAATAAATTCCGCTCCCAGTCCGGGTTTTCCTCCATCACGAATCTGGGGACGATTATACTCAGAAACGGAAGGAAAATCTCCAGGTAACTCCCTGGATGATCGGTGTAATTACCATGGTAACGGTCGCCATGGTCGCCAAACAAAAACTGAAGATAGCATTTGGAGAAAAAAAACAAGAGGAAAATTACTTTAGGGAACATTTGATGAACAAAATGTCAATATCTTAGTGATGGATAATTATTTTTTTTTACTTTTATTTACAAACTTTAGTACTAACATCACAGACACTGTTAATTAACCCTGGACAATCACTGTTGAAAAATGTGATAAGTAGGATTACTAGTGACATAAACTAAACCAACCGTACAAACAGAAATCATAAACCTGGTAATGGTTACAGAATTTTATATCACAGCAAGGTTTAAACTTGTTCATATATTCATACGCAAAACTTATTGATCAGTTAATGGCTGAAGAAGTTACAACAACTAGGTCTGGATGCAAATTTAATTTATTGACTGTGTTAACAAAAATCATTAATGTGGAAAAACTAACGATATCAAACAAGGTTTATTTGTGAATTTGATTTATCAATTAGGTAGAAACAATCGTTAATCTGGTTACCGCTAACAAACTTACAATAACTAGATTTGGTGGAGACGAATTTAAGATATTAAACTAGGTTTGGTTGCAAGTTCAGTCTATCACTTTTGTAGAAACTATTAACCTGGTTGCAAGTATCATAGACAAACTTACTATAACTAGATTTGGTTGTGATTCCATCAACTCTGTTAAGTGATGAACCAAACTGTCGTCAATCTGAGTAGCTGAATCCGGCTCTGGCCTGAATTAATGAGTACAAGTTAAGAAAATATTTCATAGTTTGAATGTTCATGACATTGACTTGTTTCTTTGCCAAATAATAATTTCTAACAAACTTTCAATCATCTAATAAACTTTGAATCAACATTGATGTTTGATGGAATTTTTTTTGCGCCAGGGAGACGTAAGTGAGAGGTCGTAGGTTCGAGTCCCACCTGAGCAGGCTTGTGAAATGTTTTCCAACAAAATCTCGGACAGCACTGACCATATTATGGTGTCTGTGCATTAAACCATTAGCATCTGTGTGACATTGTATTGCATTGTAATACATTGTATTATGTTGTATTACATTGTGTTTATTCACAGATGAATCCATAAAGCCGTACAGTGCTTGGGCAGTTTTGGGGCATTACAGGGAGTAACAGGCAGGGTGGTTTTGGGCGGTACAGTGACCAATGGATTAAGTCAGTGAAATACAAAAAGCTGGTCTTAACGTTTATGACATCTGTTTGTCAAGTACAAACGCAACAGATGGAAACTGGTGTAATTTTAATTACAGAAGCATCCATATGAACAGTATTGGAGATAATATGCTTGTAGTACCTTACCTGTGTTTGGCATTAACGTCAAATGCTGCCCATTTGACAGGGTAGTCTGAGTTCAAGAAGTCCTGCGTGTAGTTCATGATGTGTTCATGAATGAATGTGTCACCATCGCACAGCCCAGCTAGCACACCTGGACGCACCTGTCAATGAAAATCACAGTTCAATAATTGAGAAATAGCGATGTATCACTATCACACAGCCCAACCTGTTACTCATAGATGAACCTTACAATTCAAATTACAACCCCATAATTGATTATTGATGTATCACCAGCGCAGAGTCAAGCTGAAACACCTGCACACACATGGCAATTCAAATTACAATTCAATATTTAAGTATCCATGAACCACCATCGCTAACCACCAACCAATAATTGCACCACTTTTCATGGTGAAATATCTCTTTTTTTCCCCACCTGCCTTGATTGGCAACCAAAGCCTTTCACTCCTAGACCCTTTCATTAAATTGGTCACTGCTCAGTCAACCGTGAATGTAAGGACATGATCAGGGTGTCATTTTAAAGAGGAGATTCAACCCTAACAGAGGATATCTCCCTTTGATTCACATGTGCCCTACTTCTGTTCCAATAAGCAATAATATCTCGGTTTCGTTTATTTTTATCCACCCTGTATGTAACTTTGGAGCTAGAGTGGGACCTGACATCTCACAGTGAATAGTCACAATGGTTGGGGCCAAAAAGATCAGTCTATTATATTATTACCTCTTCGTTTTCTCTCTTGACCCATCCATCCTCCCAATGAGGCAAAGATCCTGGCCTGTTGGTACATGTCTGGAAAGGAAACAAGACGAGGCAAGCCCTGTAAGCTGGTCCCAGAGTGCACACAACTCGATTCAACTGATTCAGAATGGCCATTCACAGGAAGTTTCTGCAAGCATCTGTAGAAGGCAATTTCATGGAACCTCTAAGCGCAAACATTTGCTTAGCATGAAAATTCTTCCTTGGCAAAAACAGGATTACCAACCAAATGTCCATGTGATGTATACTGCTTGTGATTGGTACTCAGCTGTTGTTTGCTAATTAGCATGAAAATCACATGGAGTTTTGGCTGGTAACCTGCTTTTATAAGCCAGACTTTTTGTGCTCAGCAAATTTTTATGCTTAGCAGCTCCATGAAATTGACCCCTGAGGTCTACAAAATGGGCTGGATTTAGCCCATTCATTGGCGTTACAGGTAATCCTATATGACAGCACTGCCCAGCTCTCTTAACCCGTCAGCACCCACTCTATGTCAAATGTGACCGTCAGTCTGTCAATTCATCAGTGAGCCATTGAGTCAGTGAGATAGGGGCAAAGATGACGCTAGGCTGGCCCTTTTGGAACCCAAATCAAGAAACCAAATGTATGACCGAGCTGTTTACCTTTATGCATACGTCCAATGTGTGATTGCGTGATGGTTGGAGGGAATGAAGCTGGTGATCTACAGAGAACAATGAATGAATGATTCAACAAATGATTCATGAAAAAGATGAAATACAAAACATAAATGTCAGCATGAGTGATCCAATGCTCAGTACTTGCTTGGAACATGTGGAGGAAAAAATCAAAAGCTTGCTTGAGTGGGACTCGAACCCACGACCTCCTGCTTACTAGTGCACACGTCTTACACTCATGCTATCGGGGGTCTGCTGGCCAGTTTGAGTTTGATGTAGCAGTGGGTACCGCAACCATACTATTTATAAGATGGAATTTGTGAGGGGAGATGTGGATTTCATAGTGCGTTTTGCCCTCGGAAGATGCATTTTGTAAACACTGTATACTCAGTGTTGTCCGAGGGCTTGCAAGAAAAGAATCACAAGCTTACTCGGGTAGGACTCGAACCCACGACCTCCTGCTTACTGGTGTAAATGTCTTGTTATCATGTCTCATACATATTTATAAACCAAATGCACTTCTTTCGTTGGTTGATGTCCCAACGCATTAGGGAAGTAACTAACCTGCAAGTGCATGCCCATATGATGCACGTACTACTACCCATATGGTTGGTAGTACTAGGGAAGTAGTGTGGAGTGTCATGGCCTAGCGGTTAAGAGCACCGGACTCATGCTCTGGTGTTTCAGAAGCAACAGTGGCGTGGGTTCGAGCCCGCCGGCGGACACTTGTGCCCTTGAGCAAGGCACTTAACCATTATTGCTTCGTCTTTTGGATGGGACGTTAAGCCGGAGGTCCCGTGTGTTATATAAGGCCTAACACACATTAAAGAACCCAGTAACACTCATCGCTAAGAGAAGGGGTTTGCCCCGGTGTTTCTGGCCTCCTAGTTATACTCCCTTGTGAAAGTCCTTAGGAGAAGAACCAACCAAGTACCAAGTGCCTCAAGATTAGCTCCAAGATTTCCAACCATGCAACGGTTGCAATGGCAAGTATGGTTGCAGGTGGTACCATGCTAAAATGATTGATATAGATTTACTGGAGAATGAAACAGATTTTTCGAGACTGAAACTAAGTATGGTATGGGGTGTAAAAAAAAATTTAAAAAAATACAACTTTTTTTGAGGAAAAATTACTTGACCTCCAAGCTTATAGCGGATACCACATTTGATGATTTTCGATGGCATTTTGCTGACATACCTTACACACTGTCCTTGTGCCGAACAGCCCGTTGCCTGTATCCACACCATAGCTGGTCAAGTAGCCAAGACTGTTGGCATAATCCCACATCCACTCCTTGATTTTACGAGGGTATCTTAAAAACATTTAAAATGCAAACTAATTATTGAGCAACCGCGTCTGAATCTCCTGTCTAGAGCTATTGTCTAGATATTAGTCAATTACAACTATATGGGTACAAGCTGAAATAGACTTATCCATAGCTCTGGATGCCTGTTTTGCACACAACCTGATTCCGTTAAACCCAACTACAGACTCTATATGCATGACTGGTTTCATCAAAAAATGTGGCATACTTTTTTAAAAATAGAAAAAATGATAACGCAAATTGTTTTCATTGCAACAACAAATATCACCTACCTGTGTAGCAAAACTCTTTTTTCCTCGTCACTCCTCCGTAAATAAATACCTAATTAACAAAGAAACAAATCTATATAAAACTCTCTTTGACAGGGATGGAATTCAATGCACTCAGCACACTGAATTGCAAAGCTTGGGCAAAATCTTCCTTGAACAAGACATTTTCAGTAAGAATCAGCTGAGTACTAGTTAGCAATCAATATGAATCACGTGGTATATGCTGGCTGGTATTTGTAATAAGCTCAATATTTCTGTGCCATGCAAATGTATGTGTATGAAACTGGCCATGATTTCAGTGGATTTACCTGCATATAATGGTGTGAGATTCATAGCAGTCACACCTCCCACAGAGTTGAGACGATTGAACAGAAAGGCCTGATGGGAAGGGCCTTTGTGATTTGATTGGCTGTCGATATTACCTGTCCACAAAGAGAAGAAGCAACAGATAAAGTTGGGTTGTGTCCTTAGGGCTGACGGCAATTTGGAGGGGACACAGAGGGTGAGTGGAGGAATGTGGTTTGGAGGGAGGTTTTGCAGTGGGGGGGGGAGGGTGGTGTGGGAGATGTGGGTGAGGGGGGGGTGGGTTGATGGGGTGCGGGTTGGGGAAGGAGCGCGGTGGGGGGAGGGTGGCGTGGGTGGGGGGGTGCAGGCTTTGGGTGCAGGTTGGGGGCTGCTGCTTACTGCTGCACCAACTTACTGGATGTATGTGAATAATACAGATCCTTCATAAGTTGAGCTGTCTTTGGTAATCCGCAGGGTCGATGGAAATGTGGTCTAGACATGGAGTCTATGTTGATGGATAATATGGAGAGAGGCTGCCAATCACTAGAAGATGCACTCTGGGGAAAGAAATTTAAAATTTGAAGACCTAATTAAGACAGCAACACAAAACCCTAAATAGTTGGAATATTTGTTTGAATTGCTTGTAATGGCAGGTTCATACTCCATGCCAATTTCAGTGCGAAGTGAAATTGTTAGGGTAACGGTGAACGTCACAATGAAATGTCAATTGTTGACGTGATGGAAATCGCTTTCTCTGTTACAAGAATTATGAATCCCTTTTGTTGAGATAATCCTACAGAGAGCAAATTACCAATTTACATGTTGTTTCTAAGTTACCTTCTAATTTACATTAAATATGAAAATAAAAGGTCGCTGCAAAATGTTTATTGGAGAGATTGACTTGAATTATTGATTTTTGAATAATATTAAAGTAACAAGGCCTGACATTTTAATCCTAAGCAGGTTCTTCTTTTAGAACAGACTCTGTTAGAACTACAACATAATGCCCTCTATCTAAAAGCAGATACAATTTTGAATGATTTTCTGAATTCAAAATGGTTTCAAAGGTAAGTCAATACCAGTTTTTCAAATTTCTTGATCTGTTCTTTCTCGGAGGTGACATTCCGGACAAATTGTGTCCTGTAGTTATGCTGGTCAACAATGCTGTACAAAAGAAAACAAAAACATAATCTGCAGTTTAACAACAAACCGTGGACTCCACCCAGGAACAATAGGGTTGCAGATCATTAAAAAGGCCCAAAATTGCCCGAGTCAGCCAAATTATGGTTTGTACATGCATACTGCCAATAGGACCACACACCAATTTGTGCAGGCAAAAAAAGGTTGTGGGGATAATCAAAAGTCCAAACATTTGATCTTAAAATTTCCTAACAATAGTAAACTTCCCCAGAAATAGGGTCCTGACCAGGGCATTCAACATGGCGCAGAGCATGCACAACATATTTTCATCGGAATATGGACTAACCTGCATCTTAGCTCATTGAATAACTTATTATACAAGTTATCCCGCGAGCACTCGTGGAACACGTAATGATGTAGTGCGTCTGTGTCCCAACACAGACGCACTACATTTTCCGTGTTCCACGAGCGCGAGCGTGATAACGAATTTATCTTCAAGCAAACTTGACGCACAGTAAAGACGGAACACGCACGCTGTACACAAACTTTTCAGCGGTTATTCTATTGCACGTGCGTGTTGTACGGAATGGCGCTCACATCTTAGAAAAGCGCAATAAGGGGAGTGCGGTATGGACCGAGGCCGCGCCAGGCTACAAGGTTATATGTAGCACGGCTTGTTGCCATGGATCGACCAATCAGGATCGAGGATTCAAGTTTACTTGAAGATAAAACTAATTATAGCATACACTTACTCTTCTCCAACTGTCTTCGGACAAACTACGTCAGCATACTGGGAAGGGAAGGTTACTGTAGTGGGCCCACGGTAGCTATGCCATTCACGGTCCGGCATAAACTCATGGTTAGGGAGTCGCGTCTCGCTCTCCTCTCTCGAAATAAAGTTGATTTGGAATTCACCCTCACAAGACACATGTAGAGTTCTGAATAGGTGTAAATTGGGACAAAACAGTTACATGTTATTACAGCAGCAAATTTGACACACTTTGAACCCTAAATTTATAGGATGACCCATGTCTGAATATGTTTGTGTTTTTGGTTGGACAACTTGTTTGAAATTCAATCACTAATTATCAAATTTCGGATGAAAGCATAAATGGGCAATGATTTGCCAATTCAGAAAAGGAGGTCGCAGGTTCAAACCCTGCACCAGTCAATTTCTTTGTTCAACGTTTAGATAAAGTCTCAATTTAGTCAATAACCTGTTGATTCTGTCGTGGTCAACATATGTTGGATCAAGGCTACATTCCCACTCGGTGTGTCCACACATATCAGGTGGTTTGATAGCTGGCAGGTAGCAGGCGCTATCGCTGACCGGATCTATCCGATCAGAGAACAAACTTGGCTCCAGTATCTTGAGTAGGGCTGTTCTGGATTCTGGCGTCCATGGCTGCTGTAATAATGACAACTTGGCTTGGATTGATGGATCATCTGGAACAACGAAAACGAAAGTATAGGTCAAAAATCAACAATATTTTGCTGTGGCCTCGTGGTCTGAAGCATCAAATTCAAGATCCTCAGGTAGTTCTGCAGGTCGTGGGTTCAAGTCCGGTCTGTGGGATTGCGGTGTGTGTGTCCTTGGGCAAGACACTTTGTCATTCTTGAGTGATTTACCTTCATCACTCTTGCAAAACCCAACACCATAATGGTAAAGTCAACACCCAAACTGTTGGACTATCTGATTATATGGGCGTATACCTAACCCTTTGTAAAGGATAATCTATTTACTAGTGCAGTACTCACTCCAACAGATTCCAACAAAACATGCAGTTGGAATTTGAAGGGTAAGGGTGGTTAGGGTTAAGGAATGTTTCATCGGCCCAATGATGGGGTGAATAGCGAAAAGTGTTTTGATCCGAGTTAAAAGCGCTGTATAAATATATTTTTAATTTTTTTTACATCTGATGATCTGTAATGATCGACTTCTCAACTCTACGCCATTTATAGGAGGAACAAGTCGGCACAGCACAAACTTTCTGATTCTGTGCCCAGGTATAAATCCTGCCCAGAGTGAATCCATGTGGATTGGAATGTTAGTTTATAACTAATTTTATGAGCAGTTGGCTGGAATGATCTGTTGTATACAGTACTGGTCTACAACTACAAGAAAGATTCTGAAAATCAAAGTTGATGAACGGACGATGAATGGACAATATACCATGAATTGCAGGAGTAATCATTTCAGTGTCGTTTCCCATCGGCCGTTGTTGTCCAGACAGCACAGGCTTTCGACTAATCCTCCCACGAATAGGTCTCCTGCGATGGTCTTTCCTCTGAGTGTCCCACCGAACGTGCAACGCCTGCTCCACATCCACCTCCCCCTGCCGAAGTCTGGCCACAAACACCCAGTTGGCTACACTCACACTGGGCACGAACCAGACTAGAAAAACTTGCAGTAGGAATAGCAGGAGAATGATGCAAATTCCCGAGAGCAGATGCTTTCTCCACTGTCTGCGTTTCATACTTTTCTGCGTTTTCAACAGTTTTCAAATTCCCGATCAGTCAATCAACCCACACTTTTCCACAATTTGTCCACAGAACAGGCATTGTCACTCTTGTCGTCATGGAAAATTGTCACCCGCAGGTGGCGATGTCTTCAGTCGCATCCTGAGACTTTAACTGAAGTTAAAGAAAACCATAAAACAGTAGGTTTAGTGAGTTGTTTTGAGTCGACTTCTGTGCATAGGTAGGCAAGAAATTGCAAGTTATTGCTGTTTATTTGTCAATTCACTGGATTGCAAAACCTCACAGAATCCAATGTCTTTGAAGACTTGCATGTCTTAGCCCCAGTATACAGGTACATATGGCTAGTCACTAGTGTAAATTCTGTGCCTTGGCCAATGGCCATTCACACGCATGACACGATTGTACACAAAGATAATGAAAATTAACTTGGTCCCAAGTCAACTCGGTTCCAAGTCAACTCGGTTCCAGGTCAACTCGGTCCCAGGTCAACTCGGTCCCAAGTCAACTCGGTTACAAGTCAACTCGGTCCCAAGTCAACTCAGTCACAAGTCAACTCGGTCCCAGGTCAACTCGGTCCCAAGTCAACTCGGTTCCAAGTCAACTCGGTCCCAAGTCAACTCGGTCCCAGGTCAACTCGGTCCCAGGTCAACTCGGTCCCAAGTTAACTTGGTCCCAAGCCAACTCAGTCCCACGTCAACTCGCTACGAGGTGGTATTCTGCAATTGTGCCCAGCGTTTATACATCGGTTAAGCCTTAAGGGCAAAACCTAATTTGATTTAAATTACCCCGACGCGAAAATTCCATCTTATGAATAGAGAAAAATTTATCGTCGATTCACAGCTCCCACGATTTTCTACAAACCGTCCAAACATGTCAAACTCAAAGTGCGAGTCGGAAATCTGGCCAATTGAAAATTCCTTTTCCAATCTAAAGATTTTATAAAAAAGATCTATGTGTGTCAAGAAGCTTACATTTTCCTTTTCAAAATGCACTTCGTCAGAAAAAAAAATTATTGGAGACTTATCCAAAAGAGGTAGGTTTTTAATTGAGGCGATCCGGACCTAGAAAAATCAGGTGTCGTGCCAAAAACCGTCCGGTGCCAAATAGTGTCCGCTGAGCATGCGCAGTAGGCGCCAGACACTATTTGGCATGTAATACATGCCAAATAGTGTCCGGTGCCAAATAGTGTCCGGGCGCCGTCGATCGAGTGAGAACAAGGGCGCACACAGTTACGTCCTGCCGGACAGTAATTTGCAGGAAAATTCGGACAGTATTTTGCAAGGGGGAATCGGACAATATTTGGCAGGGCGGGGAATCGGACAGTGTTTGTTGGCAGGAAGAATCGGACAATATTTAGTGGCGGGGAATTAGACAATATTTGGCACAGTATTTAGCAGGAAAAATCGGACATTTTTTTCGCAGGGAAATCGGACACTATTTGGCAGGGGAAATCGGACACTGTTTAGCAGGAAAAATCGGACAGTATTTGGCAGGAAAAATTGGACAGTATTTGGCAGGGGGGAATCGGACAATATTTGGCAGGAGGAATCGGACAGTTTGGCAGGAAAAAATCGGACAATTTTTGGCAGGAAAAATCGGAAAGTATTAGGTGGGAGAAACCGTAAAATATAACGTTGGTTGTAACGCTACACACAGCACAGTACTACTACACACACTTCACACGGCGTTAGGCCTACGTACGTACTGCACGCCAAACAGGTGAACTGACGCGAAAAAAACCCCACAAACATTTTGCACAAATATAATGTTTAAACTATTAGGGAAACCAAGTCAAATAGTTATCACAGATAACAAGGAAAACGTTAAAACAGATTGTAAAAAGCAAATTCAGGTGAAAAGAGATCTTTTCTATACGATGTATTGACAGCTCGACAAGGCACGCAATAGGATGCACGCTAAGCGCGGACACTATTTGGCAAGCGTCCGTAAACAGTGTGACGTCATAGACGCATGACCAATCAGATCGCATTATGCTAATTAGCGGACACTATTTGGCACCGGACGGTTTTTGGCACGACACCGGAACTAGGAAAACGACTGCAGGCCTACCTATAGCCTAGGCCTATGCGGATTTTAATCGCTTCTGATGGGGACAAAAACGAGACAGTTCAGTAACTTTTTGTACACACGTTTGTAAGAACAAGACACACATTTTAGTTCAGTGAATAGCCATAGACTTTGGCTAGCCCATCTCAATGACATCCAACACGAATGTGCAAATTTTATTGAAAAAAAAACCGAAGAAATTACTCAGCAGACCTGAACTTTGAAACTCGTCGAAATGTCTTCTGCATGCAGCTGTTGCACCATGTTTACAAAATGCTTAGATGAACAATTGGGGGCGCCCTTGTTTTCAGACGGAACCTGCTGCCATTTCTTAACCCTAAAGGGGCCGGGGGGCGGAATCCGCCCCCCCCCCCCCTCCCCCTCAACATTTTTCGTGATAGCCTCTAAAAAAAAAATTTTGTGACCCAAGCTGTCATGACTTTTTAGCCTCGAGCTTTGCGCATCTTTTGATACCAAAAACATAAAAATCGGACCACGGGTTGCCGCGTAGCGAAAAATTTTTCGGCGCTACGCGCCGTGAAAACTGAATTTTCGCATAGAATTGCCATTCGTACATATGAATAATTAATTAGCCATAATTCCAAAACCCTTTGACCTATAGTCATGAAATTTCTTGGGTATGTTTAGGAAGAGTTGCTCTATGCATGTGCCGAGTTTCAAAATTTTTCGTCACTCGATGGCCGAGATCTTAAGGGGGGGGGGGGGCGGAATCCGCCCCCCGGCTGAGAGATGGTCAAAATAACCCGGCCCCTTTAGGGTTAAACCTCGGCTTCGTCTGCGGGTGGCTTCAGACCCAGCTACATTGCTTTTTATTGGTTTTTATTGATATTAGGTCAATGTGTAAATGTTCTATTAAAGGTCCTTTAAATAAATGCATAACTGGAGTTGTGAGTATTTCCAGTTTCTATTTGGAATATCCGCCGTAGTCTAAAATGAACCTATATCCAACAACTTGACAACTTAAATTTTTGGCTCGTGGTTTATAATATATCGTTTGATGAACATGAAAGAGGGATACGAAGAATATCTAGATCTACAACCTCTCCAGAAGACTCAAGAAGAGCATCAGCGATGGAGACTATCCTCCTTTACGGGTGTACAACGAGGACCCTCCCCTCACTAAATCCACTGCACCGTGGCCAAGTCCCAAGATGGCTGCTTATTGGTTGGACACATTTTAACCAATATTGGTTATTTTAACCAATCTGTTTAGAGGTTTGATGCTCCATGGCCTATAACGTCAGCTAGCTTGATACAGAAAGTGACCAATGAAATGAGCAACTCGAGGCGACTTCCCCTTGTTGACCAACAAGATAGCATGAAGACGAATGCGACTTGCCGGGGCACTGTTTGCGACACCCAGAGTTGCCCGCCAGCCAAGTCATCATCTGGAACCGACCCATGTGAGCAGGGGCGTCAATCGCTTCTCAAAAGTGGAGGGGGGGGGGCATACCTTGATCAGAACTGATGCAAGCGAGAAGCGCGAAGCCCTTACGGCGTGGGGTTCGGGGCCCGCTTAAGGGCCCCCAAAAAATTGGATTCTAGATGCTCTGTGGTGTGATCTGAGGCAATTTCTTATTTCCACTTTCTTCCATGCTTTAACTCATATTTTCTAAGCAAAAGATAATAATTTGAACATCGTTTGCGAGGTTGTAGTCATTGAATCAGCTACCGGTATTTTGAGCTAGATATAGGCGTGTGGTTGGGAGCCCGCTTAAGGGCCCCGAAAAAAATTGATTCTAGATGCTCTGATTTCTGACCTCTTTAACCAATATTTTCTTAGCAAAAGATAATAATTTAAAATTAATTGTCGAGGTTTTCTCAGCAAAAGGCATACGAGGCCCCGAAAAATGTTGGATTCTCTGTGGTTCGATCTGAGGCAATTTCTGATCACTTTAACCAATAATTTTCTTAGCAAAAGATAATAATTTAAGCATAATTTTCGAGGTTTTCTCAGCTAAAGGCATAGGGTTCGGGGCCCGCTTGGGCCCGAAAATGTTTGGATTCAAAATGCTCTGTGGTTCGATCTGAGGCAATTTCTGACCACTTTAACCAATACATGGTATTTTCTAAGCAAAAGATACATTTTTGATACTGTAATCCTTTTACAGCTCCTCTTGAGCTAAACTAGGATGTTGGTGCAGAAATGGCGTCTCCAGCCACGGGGTGCAAGTAAAAAGAACAGCAGTAAAAGCAGTACAGCAGACGAAGACTGGCAACAGCCAGACAAACAAAGGGAAAAGGATCTCTTTAACAACTGAGGGTGCACTATAATTATACAGGAACTGGTACGTGGATTACAGGAGGTTGCTGCCAGGTGGAGGAAGCAAGGCTGGTACAGTTGTTATGGTGACAGAAGACGGCGGCAGATTATTCCAGATGCGTATGGATCTTGGGTGAAATGAATACTTGTATGCTTCTGTGGTGGGTGCTGGAATCTGGTACTTGAGGTGATGGTCATGACGAGAGAAATATGTAGCTGGGATGACAATTAGTGGAAAATGCATGTTTACTAGCTGGTAATGAATCTTGACGTACATTACATTCTGTGCCAGAAGACGTCGGACATGCAGAGAGTCCCATTTCAAGTTGTTAATCAGCGGTGTTACCGTCTTCCTGCGATAGTCGGCATGCACAAAGCGTGCAGCTGCTCTCTGGACCTGCTCCAGCTTGTCCACTAATGATGTTGTATATGGGCACCAAGCTTCAGAGGCATATTCGAGTCTAGGACGGACCAGGGACTTGTATGCTTTTGTCTTGACGTTTTTTTGAACAGGGTGCTAATGTTCGACGCAGCAGACCAAGAGTTTTATTTGACTTCTTGATGATGTTGTTACAATGGGAATTTCAACGTAGATCACTGGCGATGGTGATGCCTAAGTAGTCATGTTGATCCACATTGGAGAGTGGTTGACCAAAGATGGTATATTGGTATTGGATGGTTTTCCTTTTACGAGTAATCGACAGGACTGCACATTTCTGGATCGATGTTGAATTCCATCAGCCAGTTGGTAGCCCACTCTGCTAGAACCTGAAGGCCTTGTTGGAGTATTTGATGGTGGCTTGATGATCTTTAATTTCTCTGTAGACAATGATGTCATCCGCAAATAACCTTATTTGGGAATAGATGTTGTCCTGGATGTCATTGATGTACAGGAGAAATAGGGCTGGTCCTGGAACCGAGCCCTGAGGTACTCCAGATGTTACTTAATGTTTGGGTTTCATGCTTACATCAAATAGCACTACATTGTGATCTAAAATGCCAGGCATTATTCTGACATTATTGATGAGATGTGGGCATGTTGATACGACGAGGTCCAAGATACTGTTGGAAACCGGGCGTTTTATTTCCGTAACCAGCTGAGCAACCAGATGAGTTTTCCCAAGAGAAAATTGAGGAATCTTGTATGCAAAGAGACTGAAGCACCCCGCTTCAAATTCCAACTTTATCAATGTGTATCAACCAAAGGGTGTAATATAATGAAGTTCGATGAAGTCAAGTACGAGGGAGTTATTTATTTCATTAGTTTATTTTTTTTCATCACCATGTCCCTCCATATCAGTGGTGGGGAGAAATCAGCCCAGTTCAAGCGGTTTGCATATCAGCATTGTTGCGCGAAAAGGTTGCGCATCTTTTAAAGTTAGGCACAAAACAATATGGGCATGTGAATTTTACGTGACAAAATCGTGCATTATTTTGATCACTCGTCACTTGTGTGCGTGCGTAAAACGCACGACCTTGTCATGCAACATTTTGAATTCGCGTATTGTGTAAATTGGCCATTGGTAATGTTTGTATATTATATCAGTTATGTATTTAGGAAATATAATATAAAATTGCAAATAGTGTTTCTTAGTTTAGCAGCTATAAATGGTGCATCAAAACATCACATTAAAATATAATTACATCGCACCATATAAAGCCATATAGGCTGCATGACGAAATAAATTCCATGGTTTTTAAAACGGCCTATAGATCGTTAGCAATGCAACCATCTTGGAGGTCTCGGAGTGTGTTTTTGTGCATTTATCGTTTATGAATTTTATACAACTCTTGCGAAAATGATATCCACTGCCTTCACGAAGTCGGTATTGCTAAATCACAGACGGAGTAGCGACAATTTTGTGGACCATGCCAATCAATGTCCGATCCCACGCGCCCCTCAGCTCAGCTCAGCTGATTTCACATTCAGATTCAAGGTCAGGCATGTCGACTGATATAAACTTGTCTTTGGTTGCAACAAAAACTCCACCCCGTGATGATCTCTATCCTTACGGTACGTACACTATATATAGTTGTCAGGAAACAGTGAGTAAGATGGCATTGTGCTATCTATTTTAGATTCGCATCCAAGGATAATGTCGGGCTCGTTTTGTTCCACATGAGCACGGAAGGCAGCTTGTTTAGCAACGCTCTTCATACTGTTGCAGTTTGTAACCATGGTTTTCAGGCCAGAAACACGATTTTTGGGTAGTACGAAACTGGACCTGTTTGACTGGTGAGTTGAGGTAGAATTAGCCTGACGTTGAGTAGACAAATCCAAATCATGACTTTCCGAGGAATTCAATGCTGAGAAGGGATTGGATAATTCGATGGATGCAGTTGCAAACAAGAAACTGTTAAAATTTGGACAGCCACACTGATAGCAGATCCAAGAGAATGAATTTGTGTTGTCACATAAGTTTTGGTAATTTTCAGATGACATTCCACAGCAATCAATGTGGCACCAATTATTACACATGTCACCACAAGTGGCATTTGCGTTATCGTCAACTTCATTATTCTTGCAAATTCCACAAGGGAACTCAGTGGGTGTAGGGCCCGGGTTGGTTTCTACTTGACCACTCAATAATATCATGAGGAGAAGGTTATGCGTGTTATTTGATGCAACATTTCACACACCATTGTGCCAAGACAATTTTTGAGTTGACATGATGTTTATTGCCAAGCTCCAGTCATTGGCGAAGAGTGAATGTTCATCCCCCTGCCATGCAATGCTGGTACTATTGCAGTTGACTGAGTTTTTAAGGCAATCACCTTAATTATCATGCACATATTGCATTTGCTGGAGTCCAAGCATTTTGTGGAGTTGGACCATTATTGCGATAATAATGACGAGTTTCTGCAGAAAGGTGTGATCAATACCACCAGTTCTAGGTCTGAGGCGAGCCATATTGCGCTCAAAGTAAAGCAGTTAGCAAGACAAATAAGGTTTGATCCTACCGTACTACCCCGTACAGTGTACTGCTTCCGTGTTTACGCCATGCGTGAAAATTTCACCTGTGTGCTTAGTATGGTGGAATTCAACACTGCCAGTCAATACAAACAAGTTCAGATTGGAGAATAAAATGGCCAAAAATTTCCTCTGGAAGTTGCGCAAAAACCGGTTCAGATGGATCACGAAGTGTCAATAGACCCAAATGTTCATCAGGGAAGAGTGGATGGGGAAAAAATATGCGAAAATCAAGACGATTTTGATAGCAAAATCGGCGAGCAGAAAAAGATTGCACCTGGCGGCTGTGACGTCATTTCGTGCCACATTGTAGTACATAATAGGGCCCTGTAAATGAGACACGAGTTCAAAAAGCTGGGGGGGGGATTTGATATTGTGTCCCCACCCTTCAAAAAGTGGGGAGGGGGACATGTCCCCCTGTCCCCTCCAGGATTGACGCCCATGCATGAGAGGATGAACCGTGGGCGTCATCCAAAAGACCCTGATGAAGGAAAGGGGAATGAGGAAAGTGGTGCCGCGACCGCTAATAATGAACTTAAGACACTAATGGATGGGGACATGCTGCACGTACGTCCGTCATCGTGCCGGACCGTGGTGCAAGTTGTAGTCGATCGATCACGATGATGTTTGATGTTCAAGCCCCGCCCCAAAAATAGGCTGGAATGAAGCCTACGACTCTGACATAGCAATTTCCCCTCCGACACTGACCTCCGAAGTTTTCGCCCAAATGCCTGTTTCTTTGACACTGCTCATTGTACCATGAAACACCGGTACGGTTTGGCGCAATTGAAAATCAAGCTTATGTCATAATTATTACCAGTCTCTCGGAGCTTGTTCACTGTAGGCCAAACCTTAAGCAACGCCACACCGAAAAGCTCCCTATATCGATTCAATTTTAATTGATTTTGGCTGAATATTACTGCGTTTCGAAACAATCGTAAGCGTAGCTATGAATTGTTGTGAGCGACCGAAACTTTCGGATCTGAAGCTGACTTGCAGGAACCCGAGTGTATTCCACCGCACACAGGTGAGTCGATTGAATGCCAGTGCACAAGCTTCAACTTCCATGACAGTCATTAGAGCATAAAATAAAGGCTTATCGAACTGGAAGTAAAGAATACAGCCAACATGCACAGTGCAGATTGGTTCAATACAGCATTCCCAAGGCTATTTGGCACTAGTGCAGATGAAAGGCAGACATCTTGCTGTGTTTTTATATAAAATAACAGTGGCGCTCAATGGGCACTGGATTTTTTTTTCATGACTGAATTATGAAGAGAATAAAAGGCCCGTTCTGAGTTTATGACCATCTTTGATCTCCTTCTCCACACATTGGTACCTTACGGCCCTCAGTAGTATTTTCATTATTAACCAATATGTTATTCTCAGTAAAACATAACACAACACAAACGAGAATGCACTACACAATGTCACATACAGGATGAGTAAAAAAAGGAAATCCAAATGGTTCCCCCTATTTTTTAACAGAAATTCTGCATGTAGCGCTTTCCAGATCTCGGATATAAAAGCCCAATTCAAAGCATACCGGTGCTTTTAGTGAAAGAATCATTCAAATCATTCACGTACTTTTCCAGTTATAGAACTTTGAACACAAACACCGTTTATTAACCTTGTCCACGGATCACTATAGGTACGTGATATCAGTAAAAATGAAACCATGTCGTTTCCTGAAATTTATATCAGGAAGTAGAAGGCAGAGCAAGACTATAAACTCTTGACATTATAAAGCATGCTAGTTTAACATTGCAAGCAACAGGTGTTAAATAAATGTTATGATAAGTGCCAGCTACAATGGTTATGAGAGTGTTCTGATGTGTTATTTTTTATATGTGAATGGTTTTCGTTTTTCTGAAATATCAATTGCCTTTATTGTGATCCGTGGACAAGGTTAAAAAAAACTGTGCTTCTGTTCAAAATTCCATAACTGGAAAAGTACACGGGCGATTTTAATGATTCTTTCACTAAAATAAAGCTGGGCTTTAATATCCTAGACCTTGAAAGCGCCACATGCCGAACTTCTTTTTAAAAAAATAGGGGGCATCATTTGGGTTTCCTTTTTTTTCACCCTGTATTTTTCATGTTATGTTTCGACCCTTTCTTCATCAATTGGTACAGTGGTCCAAGTTACCGGCAGTCGTCTTCATAGCGTACCGTGTGGTCCTGGCCCTCTACATCCTTGGTTTCTACATAGCTCTAGTGGTAGAGGGGCAGTCAAATGGAGGCTACAATTTGATTTTTCTCACCAACATTGCTTTCATCGTCTTCGTTGTTTATCTGCTGGTTGCCGGCCTCGTTGCTGTTATCGATGGGTGCATTTTGCGAAAGCGAAACAATGAGGGTAAATCCACTTGACTTATACAGGATGACTAAAAAAAAAACCACGAAACCCAAATGTCGGGACTATTGTTTCATTGAAGTTCTCAATGTAGCACTTTTAAAATCTAGAACTATGAAAGCCCAATTCATAGGCTTTCTTTTAGTACAAGAATAATTTGAATCACTTATGTACTTTTCAAGTTACGGACTTTTAAACACAACTACCGTTTTAAAGTTCTGTCCACGGATCACACAAAAGGTATATGCGTTCTTTCAGCAAAACGAAAACAATTCATACACATACCCCTATTCATTTTCGTTTTGTTGAAAGAACACTTACATGTATTACCTTCTTGTGATCCGTGGACAGAACTTTAAAACGGTGTTTGGGTTTAAAAGTCCGTAATTTGAAAAGTACGTAAGTGATTTGAATGATTCTTGTACTAAAAGAAAGCTTATGAATTGAGCATTCATATCCCAGATTTTAAAAGTGCTACATTTAGAACTTCACTAAAACAATGGTCCCGACATTTTTGTTTCGGTTTTTTTTTTACTCACACTGTAGTGTTTTGCGCCTTAACGAGATAATTAATCATGTATACATATTGCTATGACGTACAACTAATTTGCATGAATGAGTAATACAAAGGGCGAATAAATATGCATACAGAAAGTGTGAATATTATAATAAACATGGCGTGAGGGACATGAGTCACGTTTAGTTACTGAGGGTGACACCGAGGGTACCATTACTATAAGTCTTCGGGATGTGCAGAAACACAATGTCTCAAATTATATTCAATACTTAGGCTTCTTTCCATTCGTCAAGAAAATTTAAACTCGCCCTGAAAGAAACGAATTATCCTTTGCTTCAAATTTCATGTCGAACATTGATTTCATGACGCAATCATGTGCCCGCCCGCCAATGCCATTTACACGGGTGACGAATAGAAGATGTCCCGATTTGTTTTAACAAGTTCGATAGGAAATATCTCGGAAGCTGCGGGCCAACGAGTGACGTGATTTTGTCATGTTATTTCTGGAAGGAGTAGTGTTAGTAAAGTTGGTGAGTAAAACACATGGCCCCAGTTTGGTCATGTGACATGTTAGGGCTGGGCTACAGATACTTTTGACAAAGATTGGTTGAAATCGGTCAAAATATGTAGGCGAAATAGACAATGTCAACGTTTGTTACTAATTAATAGACAAACGGACAATGGATGTAGAACGGACTTAGAGACATGGTGATTTGTCGAGCTGCTATCCCGCAGCTAAAAACTTGACAACTAAAGGGATATTTATCGGCCAATAAAATTACAATATCCTAGACGCGAAATGGCAACGGGGGTCCGGGTGTGCGGTATACAAAAGTGTTTTAACTTACGGTTGTCACGGCTTAAATTTTACCTTTTTTTCCCGCCAGAAATGGGCATCCGTCACGTGATCCACTGGCTCCTCTTCAACGTGACCATCAACGCTAATTTCATTATCAGCATCATCTACTGGGCGGTCCTCTACAACTCCGCGCGTTCTGGTCTCTTCTACAATTTCCACGTGCACGCGGTGACGAGTATCGTATCTATGATAGACCTCATCGTCACTGCGATTCCCGTTCGGCTCTTTCACGGCATCTACCCAGTCGTGTTTCTGTGCACCTACACGGCGGTGACGCTCATCTACTGGGCGACAGGTAACGGCACTGTTTACCCCTTCCTAGATTACACCAACAACCCCGGCCTGGCCGCAGGAGCGATTGTCGGCATCTTCGTTGCCGTCTGGGCCATGCAGGGATTCATCTGGGCCATTTACAAACTCCGGGTGTGGTTTTGGATAAAGTGTGAGGGGCAGGACTCGATATTACAGCCTGATCAAGAACAGGATAGGTGTGAAGAAGGTCTTTAAATCAGAACTCAGTACACCTATACGACTACCAATTTCGAGTTGAAATAGTGATTATTTTTTACGACTGCGGGGGCCAACCATTTTTTTAAGGGGGGTGCGCCCCCATGCCCCCGCTAGATACTCCGCTGGATGGGTAAATGATAGCATCGATCTTAACATTCGTATTCTCTCCTTTTGTTTAATAATATAAAGAATAGACCATTGGGGGAGGGGTGGCTCTAAGCTCCACCTGTGGTATCAGGCATTTTTGATCCGCTTTGTGAGCAGACTGTCTGCCGGTCCGAACATGATTGTGGGGCAGTAACCAGCCTGACCCTGCCAGAACAGAATTATTGTCTGGCAACCAATTATTCAAAATTGTAAAGTAATAATTCAATATCGAAACATGGACCTTATTTTTTTTCGGTCGATCGGATGTCTCATTCAAAAGTGAAACAAATTTGGTAGAAAACTAGCAATTTAGAGAAGAAACCTATTTTTTCAGGATAAATCTCGAAAATAGCAAGAGGAATGGATTTTGAAACATAAAAAATCCAATAAATTCAAACATTAACATAAAATATCCCAATTTCGGACTTAGAATTCCGAGCACCCCGCTTCAAATTCCAACTTTATCAATGTGTATCAACCAAAGGGTGTAATATAGTGAAGTTCGATGAAGTCAAGTACGAGGGAGTTATTTATTTCATTAGTTTATTTTATTTGTTCATCACCATGTCCCTCCATATCAGTGGTGGGGAAAAATCAGCCCAGTTCAAGCTGTTTGCATATCAGCATTGTTGCGCGAAAAGGTTGCGCATCTTTTAAAGTTAGGCACAAAACAATATGGGCATGTGAATTTTACGTGACAAAATCGTGCATTTGATCACTCGTCACTTGTGTGCGTAAAACGCACGACCCTGTCATGCAACATTTTGAATTCGCGTATTGTGTAAATTTAAGCATTAGTAATGTTTATATATCACAATATCAGTTATAATTATGTATTTAGGAAATATAATATAATATTGGTTTGTATTGCAAATAGTGTTTCTTTATTTAGCAGCTATAAATGGTGCATCAAAACATCACATTAGAATATAATTACATCGCACCATTAAAGTCATATAGGCTGCATGACGAAATAAATTCCATGGTTTTTAAAACGGCCTATAGATCGTTAGCAATGCAACCATCTTGGAGGTCTCGGAGTGTGGTTTTGTGCATTTATCGTTTATGAATTTTATACAACTCTTGCGAAAATGATATCCACTACCTTAACGAAGTCGGTATTGCTAAATCACAGACGGAGTAGCGACAATGTTGTGGACCATGCCAATCAATGTCCGATCCCACGCGCCCCTCAGCTCAGCTCAGCAAACGGACATGCATGGAAACGCCACACGGCCTGTTTTATTCTGTGCGCTACTCCACATTTCACGTGCACGTTCCCCTTCAGTACAAAAGGTCCTCACAAGGCTGGTTAGGATTCCAACACGACGACACACACACGCCCGTTGGAAAATACACAGTGTGAGGAGTGTGTGTCGGGTATTGGGAAACGAGTAAATGGCTAGTTTTGTACACGAAGCTGTTGCATGGCTCGTACACGTTCCCCTCCAGTACAAAAGATCCTCACAAGGCTGGTTAAGATTCCAATGTGTCGAAAACACACACGCCCATTGGAAAATACACAGTTTGTGTGAGTGTGTGTAGGGTACTGGGAAACGAGTAAATGGCTGGTTTTGTACACGAAGCTGTTGCATGGCTAGTGCACGTTCCCTTCAGTACAAAAAGGTCTCCTCCACAAGGGTGGTTTTGATTCCAAAGTGTCGGGAAAATAACACAACCCGTTGGAAAATACACAGTGCGAGAAGTGTGTTGTGGTATATTCCCCGAAAACTGTATGAAAAAGTACTCACAAAACGACACAACTTTGTAGTAACGTACAACTTGTATTTTCCTGTTTCACGCAACTCCCTTTTACATTCGTAACACTGGAGGGCGCTATATCACAAATGCATGTAGACACAACATCTCCCCTCCTCTTTAAGAAAGAACTTGAGTAACAACTATTAAGCAAAATTAGCAACAACATGAACAAACTGTGAATTTTGTGTTTCAACTTGCAAGCCTTATTCTTCTGAAAGCCCCAAGTAACTTAGCAAAAGTTCAGAGTCCCCTAGTGAGTAAATATGGTGAATCTAGTGTCCGATAAGATTTAAGTGTCCCAATTACATGAGTCCATATTATCCTGGATTTAGTCATTTAACTGCTTGACTGATGGAACATGTGTATGAAAGGGTCTGGACTACATGTCATAATCTTTTGACCACACTGGGGGATTTCGAGGTCTGGTTGAATGTCGAACTTGACCATCCCCGGCCACAGGCTTGTTTTCTGCTGTGGAATTTTGAATGCCATTTGAGCTTGAACCCTGTGCCATAAATTCTACAGGGCATAGACTTAGCTTTGAAGCGTTCCAGACTCTTCCATCCTCTAACACATAAGTAAATGGTCCCTTAGTGTTGACAATCTTCTGTGGAGTAGAGAATTTGGTTGTCCCTTTGTTTGGTCGTTTCACGCGTACAAAGTCTCCTGGCTTGAACTTTGGATTAACCGCACCACGCTTTGAGTCAGTGTAGTTGCGAGATTTTTCCTGTCTCTGTGCAACACGACTGCGAAGTTCAGCATCACCCTGCTGCTGTGGTTTATCGTGGCGAATGTTCATACGCGTGATCAGCTTCCGATTGTGCAGTAGTTCGGATGGTGACTTCCCTGTTGTCTGGTGTGGCGTTGAACGATAGGCAGTGAGTAGTTCTACAACTGCCTCTTTCCACCCTCTCCTCTCCTGTGAAGCAAGCTGTAGGGTCTGTTTGAGAACCCTATTCCAACGCTCTACTTCCCCATTTGCCCTTGGGTAGTAAAGCGATGACTTGTAGTGTTTGATTCCGCAATTGTGCAGAAAGTTCTCAAACTCAGATGAAGTAAACTGTACTCCGTTGTCAGTGACAATTTCATTGGGCAGTCCTTCGCGTGCGAAAACCGTATTTAGCATCGAAATGATTGTGCTAGAAGTGACGGTTCGAGCAAATGCAACTTCTGGCCATTTGCTGTAGTAATCGATGAGAACTATAGCAAATCTACAGTCCTGAGGACCCTTTTCGAAAGGTCCGGTGATGTCAATCGCGAGTTTTTGCCAAGGTCCCTCTGGCAACGGCACAGGTTGAAGTGGAGCAGTCCGAGTTCGGGCAGTTTTGTCATTGGATTGGCAGGTGAAGCAGTTGCGTATGGCCTCTTCGACCATGCGATCCATGCAAGGCCACCAGTAACAGTCACGGAGGCGTTGTTTACAGCGTACGATTCCCTGGTGCGCCTCGTGAGCAAGTGAAATCAGGTTGTTCTGCAGACTCTCTGGTATCACGAAACGGTCTCCGCGCATGAGACAGTCCTCTACAACTGAAAGTTCATCGCGAATCATCGAGTACGGCTGAAGTAATCCATCAATAGCTTTCTTGTTAGGCCAGCCATTGATGACATACGAAATTACCCGCTGGAGGGTAGCATCTGCTAAAACCGCTTGTTGCAGGTCGGTTTTGTTCACCGTAGTGTTCAGCAACAGTACATTGATTGACTGTATGATTACTTCCTCGTCATCATCTTGAACTGGGACGGAAGTATGTAGGGGAAGGCGCGAAAGTGCGTCGGCTACTTTGTTGTGAACACCTGGCTGGTACTCTACATTGTAATTGAATCGTAGCAAGCGAGCAGCCCAACGAGTGATTCTCATGGACTGACGTCCTGTTCCGCGTGTAGACAGGAGAGTGGTAAGTGACTGATGATCAGTACGCAGAGTGAAGTGGCGGCCCCATAGGTACTGGAACCACTTCTCACAGGCCCAAACACAGGCCAAGGCCTCTTTTTCACCAACAGAGTAGTTTCGTTCAGCTGCGGTGAGTGTTCGTGATGCGAACGCGATAGGTGATTCAGAGTTTCCTTTCACCTGAAGTAGTACGGCTCCCAGGCCGTAAGCAGAGGCGTCAGTAGACACGATCACTGGCAAATCAGGATCGAATAAGCGTAGTGTGACACAGTTAGCGATGAGTTCTTTCACCGTGTGAAAGCTGTGTTGCACATCCGGCGTCCAGGAGAATTGCACGTCTTTTCGAGTGAGTGCGCGTAACGGCTCGATGACTGTGGAGTAGTTTGGTACGAACCGCGCATAGTACGATGCTAACCCCAAGAATGAGCGTAATGTAATGACGTCAGTGGGGCATGGCGCGTGTAGGATTGCCTCAACGTGGGAAGGGTCAGGCTGTAATCCGTTACCTGACACGACATGTCCGAGAAATCGTAGTGAAGCAACGTTGAACTGGCACTTGTTTGTATTCAGTGTCAGTCCAATGTCCTGTAGACGTTGGAGCACTGCAGTGAGGTTCTTGTCGTGTTCTGCCTGGTCACGACCATAGCATACGACATCATCCAGGTAACACTGAACCCCTGGTAGTCCAGCCAAAACTGTGCTCATGAGTTTCTGAAAGGCGGCAGGTGCTGACGCAAGTCCAAAGCAAACTCGCTTGAACCGGAAAAGTCCCTCTGGAGTAATAAATGCAGTCAAATCACGCGATTCCTCTGCAAGCAGTAGCTGGTGGTAGGCAGAGTTAAGGTCGAGGGTAGTGAATACCGTAGCACCCCGAAGTTCGGAGAAAAGTTCCTGTATGTCGGGCAGTGGGAATTTGTCGATGACGACTGCCTGGTTGACTTGCCGCAAGTCCACACACAAGCGAATTGCGCCTGATTTCTTGTAGGACACAATAATGGGCGATACCCATTCGCTCGCATCAATTCGCTCGATTATGTCCTCGCTTTCCAACCGTTGTAGTTCTGCTTTGACTTGATCGCGAACTGCGAAGGGTAGTCGCCTCAACCTCTGTTGAGTCGGTGTAACATCAGGTCGCGTCTTGACACGATGGACAAACCCGCGAGCCAAACCCACTTTTCCCTTTAGTAAGTCAGGGAACGAAGCGCGAATGGATTGAGCATACTGTTCTGTATGTGCAGAAGGTTTGCTGGTAGATGCAGGTGTAGTTGTAGGTGTAGGCGTAGGTGTAGGTGTAGCTGTAGGCGTAGGCGTAGTTGCAGGTGCAGACGACACCTTGTGAACTGGAACGTGCACTACCTTGTCTTGCTTGAGTGTAAGCGAAAGGCTGCGGATAATGTCCAGCCCAAGGATCGGATCTCCAGATTCTGCGACGTAAAATTCTGCTGGGACATGATGACTGTCACCAAGGCAGACTGAAGTATGGAAGCATCCCTTGATGGCTATTGGCTCATGGGAGTAGGTTGTGAGCTTTGCCCGAGGGGGTAGTAGAGCCTCGCGTAGGAAGTATTTGTCGAATGTGACAAGTGGCAGGATGGAAACTGGTGAACCGGTATCGAAAATCATTGGCACCTTCATGTCGCGACCCAATGTGAGTGTACATGTGATGGAGGCTGACTGAGATGTACCTACACTGTTCACGGTAAGTACATGTAGTTCAGTGTCACTATTATCATCCTCAAAACCTAGCTGTCTAACTTGTCCTGAAGACTTACACACACGTGCAAAGTGCCCCATTTTGTTGCATTTGGAACACTCCACATTCTTAGCTTTACAGTTAGGAAAGTTTGCTTTGTGGCTTGGACTTCCACAACGATAGCATTGTACTGTAGGTGTGCGTTGTGTAGAAGTAGAAGGGGTATTGGGCTTACCATGTCCCTGTGCGTGTGAAGTACGTGGCTGACGACGGGGCTTTGAAGCACTTGACTTTTGCTTGAGACGCGTAGCATGCACAGTGCTGTCCGAAGCTTGGGAAGAATCGAAGCTTGCAGCACTGTTGGAGATGGACTTGGACTCGCGAAAAGCTGACTCCATTTGTTGACTCAGTGTCAATGCAGATGACAAAGTCAATTTGGGCTCAAGCAGCAATCTCTCGCGGATCCTTGAGGAGCATGTTTTCTCCACCAGCTGGTCACGAATCATCTCATCAGCGAGTGATCCGAAGTCGCATGTCACCGCCAGTTGACGTAATGCAATGACATACTGTTCCACAGGCTCATCAGTCCGTTGAGCCCGTTGCCGAAATCGGTAACGCTCGGCGACCACATTCACCGTTGGCTGGAAATGAGCCTGTAATCGGGCGAATGTGTCAGCGTACGTAGGCTGGGTTGGAGCGGTTCCATCCGCACTGGATGACGGTGAATCCGTAGCCGAAGTAGTAGTAGGCAAAGTTCCAAAAATCCGCTGACCTTCAGGTCCCAAACAGTGCAAGAGCAAAGCCCGTTTGCGTTCATCGGAGTATTTCTCAGCCCCGCTAGCAATGATGTATGTTTCGAACAAACCACGCCATTGTTTCCACGGCAAAGGCGGCGTTCCTGGGGAATTAAGGAACGGCGGAGGTGGATGCAAGTGGGCCATATTCTCGTCGCCAAAATATGTGGTATATTCCCCGAAAACTGTATGAAAAAGTACTCACAAAACGACACAACTTTGTAGTAACGTACAACTTGTATTTTCCTGTTTCACGCAACTCCCTTTTACATTCGTAACACTGGAGGGCGCTATATCACAAATGCATGTAGACACAACATGTGTGTCGCAGAGTTGTAGCCGAGTCGAGACCGGATAGTAGACCGAGCGAGACCTGAAGTTGCGAGACGAGACCGAGACCGAGACCAACCCCCTTCAAGGCGGACCGAGACCGAGACCGAGACCGAAATGGTCCGAGACCGAGACCAAGACCGAGCGAGACCTAAGTTGCGAGACGAGACCGAGACCAACCCCTTCAAGGCGGACCGAGACCGAAATGGTCCGAGACCGAGACCGAGACCGTGGGTAATAAATAACAATATTCTAAATAAAAAACAAGACACTAATTACAGCTGAACAGTCTGCCCTTGAGATGATGATGTTGATGGGGATGTGAAGGAAGTGATTGAAAGCTAGGAATCACTAGTACCTGCTTAATTGTGTCGTGCGAGTGCTCTTCATGTTTGCTTCATACCATAAATTACAACATGGCAACAGAATGTTATATTGTCACAATCAATTAAAATAAAATGGAAACAACCTAATTTAAAGAAGGGCAAAACATAATTTGATGAACTCCATATATTGTTGCCACTTTTTTTTAAAATATTTTTTTAAACTACGGTTTTTTGTTTTGTTTTTGGGGGCTTTTTCCGGGGGGGGGGGGGAAAGCGCCCCCAGGCTTGCCCCCCCCCCCCTTCGCGACGCCCATGATAAAGTGTAAATATGATGAAGAAACTCTAACTTAGGAGTACGACAATTTTTAAACAACAATGTTGAAACTTGACAAAAGCAAAAAGTTAAAGGGGGATGTTTCATCTGATAAAGGAACTCGGATTCTAAACTCCACAGCCACCCCTTGGTTTCAGCAATGACTACTAAGGGATATTTAAATGCAACTTTTATTTTACATTGCGCCCCCTTGTAAACCTGATTTCAAAATAAATTGGAGGAAGAAAATATTGATTATGTGATAAAATTTCAGTCATGGAATATAGACTTGTACATGTAGACCCAAAAGTTGAGAGGTGGTAGCCAGATATGGATTTTTATTTTTTCTGACTGGGATTTTGCTTTTTGAGGAATAATGGGGTACTTCAAATGAGCAGTCAGTCTTATCTCATGGCAACAGTGAGTGGTAACTAGTGAAAGTGTGTGAATTCATTGCTGGAAAATCAGGTAGAACAATGTACTCTTTCTCCCAAAAAAACTATCCCAAATTAAAGAGAAGATTGGGTCGAAAATGTCACTTATTTGGAGCACCTCATTTATTTTAAAAATTAAAAAAAAATACTTAAGTTAACGCCCACAGGGGTGTTTTTATACAATCCCCGAAAATGGTTGGCCCTTATTGCATAAATTGGTACTTACTTTGCTTTATGTGCGCGACTAAAATTTCGACATTTTGGCTGGAATCGACTCGAGACCAGCCAAAATATCGAGACCAAAGGGGACCGAGACCAAGACCGAGCGAGACCACAGCTCCCGAGACCGAGACCGAGACCAGCAAAACGTGGTCTCGAGACCGAGACCGAGACCGAGCGAGACCCGAGACCGGTCTCGAGACGCACTGGGAAACGAGTAAATGGCTAGTTTTGTACACTTATTTGTTGCATGGCTCGTGTACGTTCCCCTCGAGTACAAAAGGTCTCCACAAGGGTGGTTAAGATTCCAATGTGTCGAAAACACACACGCCCGTTGGAAAATACACAGTTTGTGTGAGTGTGTGTTGGGTACTGGGAAACGCGGAAATGGCTGATTTTGTGCACAAAGCTGTTGCATGGCTCGTGCACGCTCCCCTCCAGTACAAAAGGTCCTCATAAGGCTGGTTAGGATTCCAATACACACTCGCCCGTTGGAAAATACACAGTGTGAGGAGTGTGTGTCGGGTACTGGAAACGCGGAAATGGTTAGTTTTGTACACGAAGCTGTTGCAAGGCTCGTGCACGTTCCCCTCCAGTACAAAAGGTCCTCACAAGGCTGGTTAGGATTCCAACACGACGACACACACACGCCCGTTGGAAAATACACAGTGTGAGGAGTGTGTGTCGGGTACTGGGAAACGAGTAAATGGCTAGTTTTGTACACGAAGCTGTTGCAAGGCTCGTGCACGTTCCCCTCCAGTACAAAAGGTCCTCACAAGGCTGGTTAGGATTCCAACACGACGACACACACACGCCCGTTGGAAAATACACAGTGTGAGGAGTGTGTGTCGGGTACTGGGAAACGAGTAAATGGATAGTTTTGTACTGTTGCATGGCTCGTGAATGCACAGTTAGTTAGTTTACTCGCCCTAATAAGAACCGGTTTTCTCGCGCAATTCTGCACGGTTTTGTGTAATTTTGGTTGTTGGGCTCTAGACTTTTAGTGTCTTGTGTATTTCATGTTTTTGTTTTGGCCTTCACATTTTTAATGAAAAAAAGGCCAGTAGTTGTTTTTCTCTCATCAGATTTTAGAGTGTGAAATGTCGATTTAGGAATTAGGATCAACTGCCGGGAGGCCGAGGGCGTTTGTGACAATTAATTTGGTAGCTCTGCTTTTCAGGTAGCAGAAAAGCAGAAAAGTAGAAAAATTCATTGTACAAAAGCGTAAAATCTTCTGTACTGCTTTCCCGATAGCATAATCCTGGCCTACTCTTTTTTTTCGGGGGATTTTTCTAGGGGGTTGGTCTCCAACTTCTGTACTTCCATAGTTGCAGACATGCGTGTGATGTGTCGTTTTTTTGGGGGGGGGGATTTAAGATGATTGGTAATTGATTCAGTAACCAATCATAAAATTTAATAAGTGGTCAGAGAAGAGGGGCGGGGGTAAGGGGATACGGTGGGTATTTCCTCGAAAAATCGTCCAGCCAATAAGTATGGCGCCCTCCATAGTTTTCTTTCTGCCAGCCTGCACGCTCAACATGGAAAATGTAGTTTCGCGCGTGGCTGAGTGTGCCTAAAATTGTCCTAATTTGTCCACTTTCCGAGTTCCAAATCAGATTTCAAATCACATCAGTGACCATGAGCAAGCGATTTGAGTTGAAACCTGCTGCCTTTCAGGCCATCCAGAATGTGAATATCGAGCAGATTGCGCAAATGGATGAGGGTAGCATTCGGGCCCTGCTGCCGTGCTTGGTCCGTATGTCCCTGTGTGCTCCACTCGACGTGAGCCAGTCGTGGGTGGAGGGGCGCAAGCAGATTCTCAGGGTGCTGTCTGGGTTGGAAGTGGTCAACTCGATCGTCGCGCTGCTGTCTGTGGACTTTAATGCGCTGGAGCAAGATGCTAGGAAAGAACTTCAGATGAGGTAATGAATGACTTGGGAAAAAAATAGACCAGGCTACTGCTCTGAAGATTTAAAGTTGTAAAACAACAAACAAATATTGTCAGATTGTGTAGGCCTAGCTCTAGTACAATCATCATCTTTTTGATCAATTTGGTCATTGGTATTGTGTTTACACAATATTGCTTTTGACTCAAAATGTTTTTTTTATTAACATTTTTGTGCTTTTGGTATTCTTTTATTTTCCTGTTTGAAAGGACTTTTTTCCAATGTCAACAAGTGTAGAGAGCCACAAACATGACAAATCGCAAAAATAAGGTGAAAATGAGAGGTGATAAAACAAAGAGATCTGCTTTATAACTGCCTTTAATTTGTTGAAAGTGTGTTTCATATACAACCAATATATTTCTTTGTTTGCATGCTGTTTTAATGTGAATAAATTGAGAAATTAACAAAATAATTAAAAGAAAGATTTTAGATTAAATGAATCCCTCTCTTCTAAGCAATGATTAATTCGGCTAATGGGGCTGTCATAAGTGAACTGTAGGCTCCATGCACAAGTACCCCCTCAACAGTAAGAAGGGGAGAGTTGGGGGAGACCACTGGGAGAGACATTTCAATGTGTTGCTAATGATGACTGACACTCATGCAAAAATATTATGGGCGTATGGCTCTGTGCACATTCAAAATAAAATAAGTCATGCACACTTCGTGCTATACGCATGAGAACCTGTATGTGCACGTGGTGTGTCTTGTCGATGTCCACAGGGGCCTCAAAAGTTATGAAAAGGCGCCCTCTCTCGTTTGTGCACCGAGCCCATATCCTATCAGTGTTTAACTTAATAATGCTCACTGATGAAAGTATTGAGCTATTTTTTTCTCACCAGACATAAACTGGGTGAGTCAGAGAATCTTTTGACTGCAAACATCCAACATGGCCTGGCTCTGGAGTTTGAACGTAGCGATCCGGCAAGAAGGCTGCGTCTACTCATCAGTGAACTTCTGTTTATTTCCAGTCAGGTGGGTACAACGAGCATCACATTTGTCAAGGTGTGATGGTTGGAATCACTGACAGTCAGATGTTTTCGCTGGTCCCAGAGGGCAGCCTATAATCCTATGTGCACCTGACTGACTGACTGTCAATTCGTCACTGTTTTCACGAAGAGCCACATATGTCGATTTTGAAGAAAAAGTGTTTTCGAGATAATCGCAAAAGAAGTTTCTCAAATTTTAAAACTGCAAAAAATACCACTTTGCAACAACTTTGTGAAGCAAGGAAACCATCACACTATTCTGTGTGAGCTGAATTTTTACATGAACCCAGTAATAAGACTTAATTCAGCAGTTAATTAGTGAAAATTAATTAGTAAAGATATGTGGCTCTTCGTGAAAACGCAAATTCAGGTTTCCGACATATTGGCCCTTTCTTTTCAATGTGCATTTCCATAGGCACGCGTGAGCACGCGCGCATACCTGAAAATGTAACAAAGATATGTGGCTCTTCGTGAAAACGCAAATCTCATTTGACCTACTTTTACGTACCTCCGTGCAATGGTGACGAATTGTGACATAGCCTGGTCATTGGCTTGTGATGGGAGCCTGGTAGTGCTATGTGTAAATTTAAACCAGATGCATAAAAAGACTTCCAGTGACTAGCCATGTGAATTAATTGAAGAGTATTTTGTATGTTCTGTGACAAGCGTTACTAGACTGCCTTGTCTTTTTTTCAATTGTCAAAGTCTGCATAGTCAAGTAAACTGACTGGATTGTTACTAAATTGGTTAAATTTGTCATACAAATGACACACATTTGCAAGTGTAATTGAATAGCTGATAGTTAAAAACTGTATGTGACTCAAATTAAATTCTTGACTCGACCCATTTTGACTTGTATTATCATCCTGAAAAGTGTGAACCTTCCCCAAGTAGTCTTAGAGTGAGTCCAATATCAGACTTTTATTGTGCCGTATATTTTTAAAACTTTGTTTTTCAGATTAAAGACACGACAGATTTTGTGCGGAGACCCTGTGAGTTGTTTGAGAGTGAAGTCTACTTGGAAGAGGTGTCTGATGTACTGTGTATCGCACAAGCAGGTACACTATCAGTATTCGTTGCAAGTATTCTGTTACATATTTTGTACTTCCTGTATGGAAGGTCCGTGCACACATATCCCTCAATCGTTACAAAAGGAGAGTTGGGGAGATCATAGGAGAGACATTCAAATGCGTTGCTGATGATACCTGATGCTCATGCAAAGGTGCGAAGGATTTGTGCACATTTTGGAATAGTATTCATCCTGCGTACTTTGCACCATACGTATCTGAACCAGCAACCAGTGTGTTTACACAGTGTGGCCCTCCAACTAGATCTCACAGAAAGTGTCATCAACTGTTTATCGAGGAGTCCATTGTCGCATCCCACCATCTTTCATACCAATCTGAAACCCTCCTAGATCCTTTAAAATCCACTAGGAGTTTTGGAGAATTTTGTAGGATTTGAGAAGGTAGTTCCCAGTCATTTCTTTACACATAGGGCTGAATGCCCCTGGAAAGTATGAAGAGCTTGCAGGGTTTTATGTATAGTGGTGGATTTTGGAGGATACAGGAAGGATCCTAGTAAGAATGCGCGGAGATTCCGGACAAGGCAGTAACGGGCACTTCCATCATCATCATTGTCGGTTTTGAGGCCGTTGTCCAGTCACTTCCAGCGTTGTGTAATGTCCGTGACAGAGCTTTCAAGAGCTCAGTGAATAAACCTGACGATGTATTTATCAAATGTTATAAATCCATCATCTAATAATGGTCAAGGAGATAAGCTTAGGAGTTTTGCATCATTTCTTTGAATCATTAATTAGAAATCATGGTCAATTGACTGTGTTATGGACATTACACTTTGTTTCATGACGCTGGAATTTCCCTGATGTAAAACTTGTGAGTTTTCTGATACCTGACCCACAACACTAAATTGTGGTGCCCTCTGAATGAAAGTGTACCTTCAAGTTTGTATATCAGTGACGTGTGCCTATATTTCCAATTCTGGCCAACATCTTGTTTGAATGCACCTGTATTTTTCCTTTCTTTCAGAACTTCCGTCCCTACTTTCAATTGACAAGATGGCTGAGGCGCTCCTGCGGGTTCAGTTTGGTCCTATTCTACTCTGCAGGCTCGTTGCTAATGTACCTGACAGCTTCTTCCAAGGTCAGTTAATCTGATATTTCAGTGAACACTTGCAGTAGTATGTGACCTGAACTTCAATTAGCATAAACAGAGACCAAACCAGATGGGTTTTTTCATCCAAAATATGTGGGGAGAATTTTTTGTTTTTATAAAGGCTGCCAATTCATGATAACTTGATTTAAAAGTGTATGGGAGAAACATTCCAGAATGAAAAGTTTGGAAAAGATTTTGCGTAAAGAAAATAATTTTCACTAAAGTTAGGTAACTTTTTTTCTGTGTGGTGAAAACTTTTAGTGGGTATGCTCTCCCCTCCCCAACTAACAAATGTTTTCAGTATTGGATCAGTTCTCAGGACTTTGAATGTAACAACATAGTTTCCTGACCAAAGTTCTCAAGTCGGTTCAAAGAATTCTTCTGTATTGTTAAAAAAAACCAACAAGACAAGCGTAGTAAAGCTGGTCCCAGAGTACAACGATTCAGAATGGCTATTCACTGGAAGTCTTGTCATGCATCTGGTCGACACAATGGGCCGGATTTCGACCAATCAGCTTTACGAGGTAATTCTATACAATAGCACTGCCCAGTTTTCTTCACTAGTCAACCACCAGGCCAGGTCACATGTGACGGTGATTCAGTCAGTAAGTCGGTCAATCAGTCAATAGATGGAACATACATGCTCTGTGATGTTGCTTATGAAATAATTCCTGTTTATCTTGTCCTATTCCTATTTGTGTTCAGTTTGCAAAAGCCTGATTGTGAATGGAGAGCGGCAGGACGAGGATAGCTACGGTGGCCGGCGAAGGACACAGACACTGAGAATGTTGGCAGCAATGAGTCCCAGCCAGGCTCTTACTATCAGAGCACTCGCTGTACGTATCAATAAAAAAAGATGACTAGGGTTAAGTTCTGTGAACCTTTTACCAACGTTTGCAAACAGGACTAACCATGTGCTATTAACAGGGATGTAGGCGAGTCCATCACAAGTCCTCCAATCCCAATTCAACTCACAAGCTATTCAAATGATTTTTGACAAAGGCATTCCTTTGTTATTGTTAATCCACTGTTACTTGTGGCTGGACTTAGGATGGTATTGACTACATCCCTGGCCAACAACATTGGCGAACTTTGCCAATAATGGCCAATGGTCTTCAATTGCAGTGCTCTATGTTTTCTAAGATGGCTGACTCACACACAATGAGCTGTCTGAACTGAAATTTGCCATTTTCTACATCAAAAAAAACCCATACGTACATCTTATATCACTGGCAGAATTTCCATTGTAGCAACAACAAATATTAGAAGATTTGAAAAGCTGATATCTGCACACTGACATATCTAGCACAGGGTGCCAAAACAATATTTTTCAACGGCATTGTTGGTCCACTTGTGGTTTCATGTTCACATTAGTTCTAACGTTCTTGTGAGTGGAACACACCCCTGATCCCCAGGAATTATATCTATTAATTTTTGCATAATCATTGAATATCATTCTTCACTTGCTCTAACAGCGCCCTCTAATTCATGCACAGAGTCAATGACCGTTTATCACATTGCTATTTATACATGGAATAGGTTTTCAATTTTTGAATATTTTTAATGTGATAGCATGAACTGCATGTTTCTCACACAGGTGGACCAGTGTAAGCTGCCCGGCCTGGCCATTGCCTTGTCGTTAGACCACGACACAACCGACCAATCAGAGAGCAGAATGAGTGACATGGTCGGGTTCATCAGCGGCTTGCTTCTGGGCAGTAACTCGGGCGTTCGCAACTGGTTTGCCCAATTTGTCCGCAACGGGCAAAAGGTATGCAAGTAAAGTCTCGAAATGCTTGAACCAAAGCAGTTCCCCATAAATAGTTACAACTATCCAAAATTGCACGCAGTTTAACAAATGTAAAAGTCTTTGGGATCTTGCTGCACTGAGCTATCAACACCAGTGCACAAACAGCCAATGCTGAGACAATGAGAGCTAGTCCCATTGAGCAATGCCACAGTTGTATCCTGCTGCATTCGGTGACCACAGACTCTGAGGCAGTTTGGCCTTGAGACTTTTGACCTGAAGGATCTTGCTACACTGAGCACGCTTCTCATTTTGACAAGTGTTGAGTTTTTGCGTTTAGCAGGATATTCAGTGAAAATAGCCTAGAGGCTTTATATTCCATCAAAAACAAACTTTCAAATTTTTAAACTAACTTTTTTTCAACTAATCAAGCACAAGGCTGACGCTAGCCTTTCCATACTCCAAGCTCTGCGGACACACCTCCTACAACAGCTAAAAGCCATCATCCCCTCCGAGGAGTTCCACGGGAACCTCCCCGAGCGGCAAGTGGTACAGGCCAGTGCTGTGATGAGACTGTACTGTGCACTTAAGGGGATAGCTGGACTCAAGTAAGTCATGAACCTTGCGGGGGTGTTTATTTGTACCATTGAGCATAGTGTCCTTCTGATGATCCATTGTTTTTTTTAAGTGTCTTCCATTACATCTGACAAGCGCAACCCTCTGTTAACAATATGCTATGGTATATACAACAGGTTTAGTGAGGAGGAAGCTAAGCAGCTTTTACGTCTACTGAGTAGCCACCCTCTGCCCACACCCTCCGGTATTCGCTTCATCTGTCTGGGTCTGTGCATGCTGTTTGCATGTCCCTCCCTCATCAGGTTAGTATAAGTCTGAACACAGTGAAAATTTTGTCACGATGCATAGCAACCAATAGGATAATAGAAGCACAGGGTCGTTGTCTGTCCTCATATACACGTGTCTTATGACGACCTGTCTTGAGTCTAGCCTAGTATAAATTAGATTCCTCTGTTGTCATGGAAACAATGGAGACAAACAATATTGGAAGCTACAACTCTTATTCATAAAAACCACATCACATTTCATGGATACCACAAAATTGCTGGACCCAGTTTCAAGCAGAAATTATTGTTCATCAAGATTTCTTGCTGAGCAAAACCAAGCAGGAAATTAGTGACAATGTATTTTATATATTCTTCTGACCGCTACCCAATTTGTGCTGAGCAGATCTTTTCAATTCCCTGCTAAGTAACAACAATGCTAAGCAACTAGATGTACTAAGCATACATCAGATGCGAACCAGTCAAAAGCCATACACATCACATGACAGTTTTGCTGGTAACCTATTTCTGCTAAGCAAATACTTTTCCTGCTTAGAAATCTCTGTGTTTGTCGGAGAAATCTAGGGCCAAATTTTGGGAACTGCTTAACGGTTAGCAGAAAAGTAATGCTTACCATAGCAGAAAATTGTGCTAACCTTAAGCACTATTTCATGGCGTAGATGTGCCAACGGTTGCGCACGCATGGAAAGTTCTACTTCATCATTGATTTAAGTAACTTTTTCCTCTGAGGTAAGCGTGCCTTTTCTGTGCTTACTGCTTACGGTCTCCATGAAATAGACACAGGCTCTGTTAGCAGGAAATCCTGTGCTTTGCAGTGCTTTGAAATTGGGCTTCCTTTGTGGTTGTATTATTTATCAACAAATCTGCGTCACTTTCCTTGTTTTCCAATTTTTTAATCAGCCAAGAAGACGAGCACGTAGTGATCGACTGGATTAACTGGCTGGTCCGCGAGGGACCGATGTTTGAGCGGGAGAGTGGTGTTAGCGCCTCGTTCAGCGAGATGCTTCTATTGATGGCCAGCCATTTCCATGCCAACCAGGTCCATGCTATCATCGACTTGGTCTGCTCAACGCTGGGTATGAAGGTAACGGAAAGCTATTTTTCTTCCTGTCTGAGTGCTCCCCTTTGCTATTTCCTAGGTTTGCAGCATTGCTAGTGTTGCTAGCATCGTGACTTTGGGCGTGATCCCTGGCTACCTGGCATATATACTGGTTTATGGCTTTTGGCTAGGGCCCGTTGAACAAAGACGTATTTATTTGTGTGAATTTATTCACTGAAAAAAAACAATAAAATCATAGAGTGCTCGGGTGGTTTCCGGCGTTTCAGTGACTAAAGGGTTAAAAAGTTTGTAATTTTGATCGTGCAAAGCCTCAGAATCGTATTTGATGATATTCCAATATGTAACAGAAAGATTAATGTTTTTGTACTTTATGATTACAGATTCCGATCAGACCCAACTCCCTGGCCAGACTCAGACTGATGTTCATGCAGGAGGTCTTCACTGAGCAGGTAAAAAGACATCCATCTTGGTATTGTACCCAAGGTACATGTGAACTATCACTACATTACAAACTGGTCATATTACCAGCACCTGACTATCTGTAATTCATTTGTGTTATTTCTCATTCAGGTTGTTACTGCTCATGCCGTTACTGTTGCTGTGACCCCTGACCTGAGCGGCTCGATATCAGGCTATTTACCCATCCACTGTGTCTACAATCTACTGCAGAGCCGTGCCTTTGCCAAACACAAAGTCCCAATAAAGGTAAAACTATAAATTTGTGATAGTTTAACGTCACATTTGCAATGAACTTTTTTATCAAACTTTTGGGGCATGTTGTCGACAACCAAATTAAGCTTTCTCCAGATAGCCAGTTTATCATGAAATTGTCCATTTTTGTTAGCTAACAATGAAAGCAATGCCAACTGTATGGGGCTGATTTTATATATAAGGAAAAACTTGCGAAATACAAAATGTTAACATTTCCACTTTCTTTGTGTAATCAATTGCATTTTTAAAGAAATATGATGTTACTTGTTGTATTAGTATAATTTGTTTAATGGTTAGTTATCAAATTGAGTGAGTTTGGTTATAATTGTTCCAACTTGTGATCAGATTTTTACATTATATCACATTCAAACTGGACAGCCAAACGTGTCAAGCTTGGTGGTTGTGTGGTCAGGCATCTGTACTAGTAAGCTGGAGGTCATGGGTTCATATCCAAAATGAGAACTCTTGGGAATTGTTCACAAGCTTCACAAGCTTCCGAAAAAAACAACTAAGCATACAGTGCCAAGGGGACAAAGGAGGAAAACTTGATAAGTCAAACCTCAAGGGAACAGATTCAAAATTTGACTTAAGCAGAGTTTTGAGTTAAGCAGGGTTGTATATCATTGTTATACTACTGAAGACAATGGATTATTTGTTTGACTAAACGGTTGTTTTGAGTTGTCAGAGTTTGACTTATCGAGATTTCACTGTATTTTACTGTTTCAAGTCAATTTTACTTTTAACGTTTATCTTCCCTCAGGACTGGATTTTCAAGCAGATTTGCCACAGCGCCCCTCCCCTCCACCCCCTTTTCCCACCCCTCCTAGAAGCCTATGTGACCTCAGTGGTAGTGTCCACCCAGTCTGGCACCAAGCAGTACCGGAACGCACCACTGACTGAGAGGGAGATTCTGTCCGTGTACAAGACCTCCAATGTATCGTTGCTGAGGGCGTCGGTTGCTGAGGATCCGGGCGTGGCTCGGGCGGGGCAGTGTGGTCTGACGGTGCAGCTGCTAATGCTGTATTATCTACTACTGTATGAGGACTGCGTGCTTAGCAACATGAAGACACTGGGTATGTCTCACAATATGGAGTATACTTGTTCCATTTTCAATGTCTTTTGTTTCTGTTTTTGCTAAAGATGGAAAAACAGTGTTTTCTTATGGTATTTAAACCTGACCTACCTGAATTTTCTGTGGCCAGTTGCTAACCTTAAACTTTTTAATACCACATTTGGTCAACAAATTTAAAGAAAGAAAATGTTTTGTAAATTAAAAAGCCTTCAGTTTGCAAGTTCTTTTTCTGAGCTTTTGGTTTAATTAAAAATATAATCTGTTAATTAAACAATACAGTTAAAGGCAGCGTGAAGTAAACAAAGCAGGCATTAAAGGCCAACAGATACATAAAAAAGTTGAAAATAAAATTATTTTCCTACCTATGTACCTGTATAATTTTAAAGGTGTTAACGTAAAAAAAGCAAATATTTTTCTCGGCCTAAGCAAATCTTGACAAAGAAGTTTGTATGTTTGTGTTTATGATTTGTGACCTATGATCAGAGGGTCAGAGATTCAAATCCAACCTCTTGCCTTATGTTGTGTCCTTGGGCAAGACACTTCGCTCCAATTTGTCTCTGTCTATCCAGCATTACAAATGGATATCGACATTGTTAGGGAAGTAACCTGTGATGGACTGGCATCCCATCCAAAGTGGGATAGACCTTTTGCATAGCAGCCCCCTTTGAGGTACAAATGTTAATTTCCATTGTGTAAGATTCTGTTCAAAGGCCAATACTCAGAAATACCTGATATGTGACTCATTTTGTTAAGTTGGATTACATATTGACTTGAAACAGACTATAATTATTATTCTTTGTTTATATCAGTCATGAACAATGAGCGTCCCCAGTCCTACTCCTCAAAGCTCACGTCCCAGATACCCATCAAGTATCTCCTCCATGAAGCCCAGCGGCATCAGCCTGACTACGCCGGTCTGTACCCCTCCCTCCTGCGTCTCCTAGCAACCCACTACCCTCACTTGTGTCTGGTGGAAGATTGGTTGGGGGAGGAGCTAATGGAGGAAGAAATGGGAGGCGGGGTCAGAAAGAAGAGGAGGGTGAAGGGCGGGGGAGAACCACAGAGAACGGTTGCAAAATGCTCACCGGCGAGACTTCAGAATGGTAAGCCACTGGCAGTGTTGGTTTGTTATGGATACTATTAAACATGTTAAATAACCACGGAAATGTACTTTGTTGCGGAATGCGCACAATGATTTGTCAGTTTTGATGTAATGTTTACGCATTAAGCAACAAGTAACTTTTTAAGTGCAAACAACTAATTTTATGCTGTATGTTCACAAACTCATAGCATCGTCGCGGGAGCATTACGTGCCATCAGCAATGTATTTGAATGTCCCTCACAATGGTTTCCCCATCTCCCCTTTGTGTACGTGTTCACAGAGTATTCTAAGAGTTATTTTGAATGGACAGCCAATTTAAAAAAAAAAAAAAATATTCAAAACACTGTTTCCAATGTTGTTAGGTGGTTCAGGGAAAACCTTAACCGTGGCCCTCAATCCTCCAAAATCAACCAGGAGGATGTTTGAGGATTAAGGCTGAATGGCAAAAAAGTCAGTTGAATTTGGAGGATACATTGCATTGAGGTCGTAGGCTGTACCCTGCATTGTTTGTGTTCAGTCATGCATTATACTGGATACTATCTGCAGTGTGTCTGGATATCATTGGCACTGCCTCAACCCATTAACATTAATTGTTGGAGGATTTTGAAGGATTGATGCAGTGTTCACCCCTCCACTGAACAAATTCAAGAAATATTGAATGATTTCCCAGGATTGAGGATGGTTCCTTGCCAAAAGTGCCTAGGCAGTTAAGGTTAATCTCATGTAGTAGCAAAACTTGGCTTACCAGAAATTATTCAAATGTGACCTGCTATTAGCCCTCATTCCCAACATTCTGGGCAATTGTCACCCCAGCCCTGCAGCATGCCTGTCAAGATCCCTCTGAGTCTCTCCTTCTCTTGAGACATCTGTGTGAGCTGGAGCCTCATCATCTCATGGACTTTGCTGAGGTCTTGGTGGGCAGTCTACCAGGCCTGCTAGGGGAACAGGTACCTCGTCAGGTTGTGACTTTGGCCATCAAGCTGTGGAGGATGCTGAACACTGTCATGCTTAGGAGGTATCTAATAGACCTTTCTTTATTTGTAAACATTGAGCGCCATTTTGTATGGTCTGCCAAAAGGGTATTTAAGCCGTTGTTGGCAACAGATCTTGACCACACAAATATGTTTATTAACACCCTCATTATGTAAGAAAGTTATTTTTATGGCATTTGTATTTTCAATAATCCAATATGTTTGGAAACATTAATTTGTGTTAATGTACCCTAAAGGAACATGTTTTCGTCATATGTTATACCTGAGGGAGACACCTGATATTAAGGAGACATTACAATGTCTCCCTAATGTCACAACTCCTATTTAAAGTCAAAATGTTGCTGTCGCAAATAGGCTAGATTGGTTGCTCGTGGTCCAAAACACAATTATACCAAAATTCATGCAGGTAGGATAAGGAAAAACAGGATTAGGGGTTATTAAGATTGGAAAAGTTTTGAGCACAACTCTGTGGAAATTTCCACCTAAGGTACTATTTCCCGTAATAATAATTACTATTGTATGTATTTGCTGTGTTGCGCCATGTTTGGCAATTTGTGGTTGGCAAAGTAAGGTCTATAAAATTTCTTCCAAACAATTTTTTTCTTCTTTTGCTCAAAATGACCCTGGGAGTGCCATTCAACACTTCTCTTTCTTCCATGTGCTGGTTTTAGGGTTTCTCAGTGTACTGGTATTCTATTGTAATGTGCATTATTTTTTTATCTAGGTTGCGAGTGATGACAGTGAATGCGCTCGTATGCACAAAGCCTGTGGTAGCTTTTACTGAGGAGGATATCACATTGGACCCGCTGATTGTGCTCAGATGCGATCTCAGAGTTTTCAGGTAAATATTGTTTTTATGCATTCTCAGTTTCCCTCTGTTTCGTTGCAAAAAGGCAAGTTTGAATTTTGAACATAATTGTAAATTAAGGGAAGAATCATTTATGCGGTACCTGCTGCTATGTACATCAGATTCGAACCGACCAACCGATCCCGTTAGCTCGGTGGTCAAGTGGTAAGACATCTGCTCTAGAAAGCAGGAGGTCGTGGGTTTGAGTCCCACCCGAGTGATTTTGTCCAACTTTCACTCGGGAGGTAACACACTGAGTATTCAGTGTTTAAAACGTCGGTGAAGGGCAAAACCTAATTTGATTTATATCACCCCGACACGAAATTCCATCTTATAATAAGGGAAGAATGAAAATTGAATAAGCTGTAAGACCACAAGGTACCCTGTAAACCTCAAGTTCCTATTGTTTGATTTTGCAATTTTCCAAAAAAGATGAACCCTAGAAAGTACACTCATTTCAGAGCATGCATAAACAAACTACTTGGACAAAGTCTCACCAAATGCATTAGTGTCTATTAGTTGCGATGAAATTTCGTTTGGCAAGCATTGTCTTAATCATGCATTCAAACAATTTTGTTTAGCTGCAGTGACGTGCCTGAAAATTGGTTTTCTTTTAAAATCTTTTTTTTTTAAATTTATTGGGACTTGTACCTCTCATGTACTTGAAAAGTGAACCATTTTTGTTTTCCTTGTTTAGATGTCCACCAATTCTGGACATAGTCATGCAGATGTTGACCGCTTACTTGGCCGCGTCCAGAGCCTTTCTGACCACACATCTCCAGTCCAGTCCAAGCATCATCAGACGGCCGGAGCAAGGACTGACCCCCCAGCCTACCGAACCGGAGAGGGAGGAGCTAAAGAGCGCCCTCATCGCTGCGCAGGAGAGCACCGCCGTGCAGCTGCTGCTGGAGATATGTCTGCCGTTTGAAAACGAGGAGGTAAGTGTTTCTAAAAACTGTATCCACATCCTGAAATGTTTTGCATTGTTTTTTTGTATAATGAAGACTGCCTAGACTGGAGACGTGACCTCATCACACACGTGTATATGAGGACAGGCAACGGCCTCGTGCATCTGATATCTGATTGGTTGCTATGCATCTTGGCTGTGCCACCTCCCCTATAGCTTGATTGGCCTAATTCTCCTACGTGGCACACTCAAATTTAACGCAACGCCCTTTAGGTACAGCGTAGATATTTCAATTGGTTTGACCCTATGCCATAGGTTATTCTGACAGTCTACACGCTGGCCAGTATCACACTCTAAATGGCCCACCATAGCCCTCCGTTTTGAGATTGTTTTCACAGTAAGACTGCCTTTCTTGCCAATCTGGAACATATTGCTTTGATCATGTGACCATATGGCTGTCTACTTCAACGAGTACCTTCAAGTTCATTTTTAATTTAAACCCCCATAAAATGTCTTTTACTTAATAAAGTTCTGCATGTTGCACTTTCAAAATCTAGGATACGAAAGCCCAATTAATAAGCTTTCTTTTAGTACAAGAATCATTCAAATCACTCATGTACTTCTCAAGCTACGGAATTTTAAACACTTGCACCGTTTTCTGTCCACGGATCACAAAAACAGGTGTGTTTTCTCTCAGCAAAATGAAAACACATCAACAATGTGTTTTCACATCCCAATGTGAATTGTTTTTGTTGCTGAAAGAACACTTTCGTAACATTTGGGTTTCCTTTTTAGTTTTTTACTCACCCTCTATACATGTACACAAAAAGGTTGATTGCAATTTCATGTTTAATTAACTACAGGCCAGTATGAGGGAAACTGCTGGAAAATGAGTGTTGCTAACCATAAAAGACTGATTCTGTTAATATTTTACAAATTTTGTGTGCCAATGGACCGATCCAGTAAGCCCCTCCCACTGCGCACGTGGGCAAATTAACACGTGCTCCTCTCCAATGCCACACTGCATTTTCCTGCCGCGCGCGTCATACGCGCGTGCACGCATGTCGGACCATTGTGCACGCATGTCGGACATAAATCACGGCTGTGATTGGTCAGAATACCATGGGGCGGTGCTTACTGGATCGGTCCATTGAGGAACCTGTTGTTGTTGCACTATTCATAAGCATGTTGTACATGTAAATTAATTCTACTTACAAAGTCCATATTCTCTATAGTTTATAACAGAAGAATTGAGTGATATACCGGTAGAAAACGTTTGTATTATCACAAAGACCCAAGACCTCTTGAAGACAAATTTATTCCCTTCACACAAAAAAATTGCAAAAAACTACTACAAGCAGGAAAGCAAAAACAATCCAAGTGAAGATCAAACAAAACCAAGTTCCTTCGGAGAAAAAGTCCTTAGAAAAGTTATGGAGTTACCATGGTCAAATACAGTGGAAAGCCGCTATAACGAACATCGCGGGATCCACAGAAATTGTTCCTATTAGCGATCATTCGGTGTAGCGATTTTAAGCTGCTGGTGCCCCGGTACTCATTTTTCAATAAATGGGGCCTTCAGAACTTCACTCTGCACGCCCTGGTAGTTACTGAAAGATGACTTTTAACATGTGCCGTCTATTGCATTATGTAATTACACAGTTTTTGAGCGAACTATCTACAGCAATGCGTGGCTTTCTCCTTCTATTCCGTGGGGAAAATAATAGCCTCTTGTCACTCCTCTGTTGGCTTTTTCAACAACAATGTTCGGTACATTTTGTACACAAAAAGGCCAAGCATGATGTTCGGTATAGCCAAATGTTCGGTATAGCGGTGTTCGGTATAACGAAGTTCCACTGTAAAATACAAACAAGTTAAATAAAGATGTGATGCATCGTGATACAGTTTTTGTGCTAGCAATGGCTGATTGTGGTTGCTACCCGGTGTATGTGAAAGGAAGCAATCATCATAGACAATTACGCCGGTCCCATTAGAAATCTTCCCACCAATAGCTTCTGCAGCTTTTGAAAATCAAATATAAAATAACCAATCATAGAGTAAGAAACACATTGTGACTCAGGAATATTCAAATATAATTAGTAATCCGAAGCCTAGTTGCAAAGTAAAGTAATATAAACTGGAACTTTAATTTTTAAGTGCCAAACAGCTTAGAAAAGCTTGGCCAGTGTAATTGTTTTGTAAGTTTGTGGAGTTATTTAATTCTGTGATGTACGTTAGGTTGAGAAGAAATGCAAAAGTTCTGACTTAAGTCAACTTTAAAACCAAACTCTTTAACAGAAATGAATCAGTGAATGTAAAAAAACACCCAATTTCATTGAGCTGTTGAAATGTTAAAATAGCGACAAGTATGATAAATTGTAGAAAATATAATACATATATTGTAAGCAAACATCAGCGAAATTCTGTCACACATAAGCAATACAGAACGGTGCTTACTAAGCACAATTTTTTTGTGTTTAACAAATTTCTGGGCTCATCAGCTTTGTAAAATGTGCCTCTGGATTTAGCCAATAATTAGGTCAGTCATCAATATGATGATTAATTAAAATGATCATCCTCACTAACCAGGGTTGTTTTACTGTACTCCCGTTCGTGGTGAGACGGCATCCGGGAAAACTGAGTCCATATCTTGCCTATTTTGACCTTTTGAGAATAATTATTCATGAATGCTTCCAAATACGGACCGATATAACTTTGACCAATCAGATCGCTCTTTACAGAAGTGGATCCAGAATTTATCTCCTTCCAAGTAAAATGGCACTGATGTGCCCTCCTGAAAACATTCTTCTATTGGCTATCAAACTTGACCCTGTAATTCAAGAACTGATTATTTGGTGAGTAGGAAAATCTCACAAAGTCTAGGCAGGGAATCTGATTGGCTGAGAGCGATTGTCAAAGTTGTAAAGATTTGGACTCAGTTTGTCAGGGTGTAATACAAAAGAATGCCCTTTATAGCGAGGGTGAAAATTATATAAGATGAACATACCAAATCTATCAGAATACTGTGCTACCAATACAATTAATATAACATAAGAATACTGTATGCCTCAAACGGATAACACTCATGTACATGAATGAGATCATTTAATATTAATGATTGAAAATACTTTTGTACAAACTTGATTCAAAAAACAAAGTTCTTTTCGTCTTTATGCCATATAATATTAGGATATCCCATAAATGGATAACATTTATTGTTATACCTCTGTCTTGATTACTGTATTTTCATTGGCCTAGAACGATCACGTGTTAAGTTATACAAATTAAAAGCAGGAAGTTTGCCATGACTTTGTACGTACGGAACGTACAGGTACGGCGTGAAACGCTTGTATCGTTTGTACCCACAATATTTTCACCAATTTTTCACATACAAGTGAAGCAACGAACTAGCAGACGATCAGCTGTTTCGAGCACGCGACATGCATGCGAGTTGCCATTCGATTGTCATGATTGTTGTGTTTACTGTTGTTAGTTTTCGTGATTTTTACATCAAAATTCAAAGAATCCAAGACAGAGGTATAACAAAACAGTTGTTGACTGCTGTGATGTGGGATGTGACATTTTGAACACCCTCGGGGCGCATAGCACCCGAGGCGAAGCTGAGGGTGCTATGCGCCCCTCTGGTGTTCAAAACCTCATAACCCACATCACAGCAGTCAACAATTGTTAAATATATATACATGTAGCTGAATGAGATCATTTAATATAAATGAATGAATTGATTTCAAAAATCAAACCTCTTCTCGCCATTGAAGTATCGTAAGGACGCAACATTTGGCCAGCAGTGAACCACCGACCATCTGATCATTTATCCTAACAACCAAGCCAAACTTTCTCTATGGGGCAGTAGCTTCTTTGAAGTATGACTGTTCATTCTCGTTGGTAGATTTGCAGTGAGCCCCATCCACCTAAGACGAGATCACCGGTAGGTGTGAATGTCATGCCAAGTGGATACGTACATTGCTTGATCAGACAGTCCATGTGTTTACCATTGGGACTGTAGACGTGAATGTTAGCCGCACTGGGCAAGGAATGCAAGTCTTCACCAACGTAAATGTCACCTTGTTTATCACAGCACAGACTCATCGGGCTGTCTGTGTCTATCTTGAAAATGACGTCACCGTTGTAGTCCATGGACACCATTTTCCCTTTCAAGCAGGCAGTGTAGATTAAATGCTTGTTGCTGATGACCAGTTGATCCGCGATCCCAGGTGCTGATATTTTTTTAGTGAGGCATCCGTCCGGCTTGTGGAGGCTGATCTCTCCCTCGGCTTCATAACCCACAGCTATGACGCTGTTGTCGTCTACCGCCAGACACGTTGGTTTGCTGTCGGAGTCGATTCCCGGCTGGAACTGATGGAGAAGCTGATATTCCCTGCTGAAGGTCTTGACAATGAGACCATCAAGTACGATGAGCTGGTCCCATCGGTTGACAGCAACTTGGTCTGGGTCTCTCAGATCGGGTATCTCTGGCATTTGTGAGGTGAAGGGAGAATGGGGGTCGCTTGGTGGTGAGTAGGTTATCAGCTGTTTGTGTGCACTGTCCACTGCGACTATTTCGTTATTGGAGAAAACAGCCACGGAGTTAATTCTGGAAACGTCGTATAACTCATCCAGTTTCGTTTCTCTCGCCAGTTTCCACTCGTTTTTCAGAAGTAACCTCCCGAGTGAATCCTCGTCACGTTCTTGAAAGTCAATAAAGCATATGTTGCTGGGGACTACTGCTGGATGTTTTTCAGTCATTTCTTTGAGGTGGCGCACGAATTTTCGCTTGAGGTGTAAAATCTCCGTCTTGATTTGTTGAGCGAGGAGTTGGTTCATCTTATCCAGCGTCTGCTCTGCTATGGCCAGTTCTGCATCATAGTTGTCTTCTGTTGTCTCAAATGTCTTGATTTTGTCTTGGTAGATCTCCTTTGCTTCTTGCTTGAGTTTCTGCTCTGTCTCCCTGATCTTAGCAACCTCCTTGTCAGCCTTTTGGGAGATCTTCTTGTTGGTGGCTTCAAACATGGAATCCAGTTGTGTCCGTGAATTGGCCATGTTTTTCTTGGCATCGCTCAGCGCTGTTTTCTTGTCTTCGGCCTTTGCTTTCAGCTCTGCAATCTCTTGCTTGCATTTATCAAAAGCGTCCGTCAGGTCATCAAAAGAATGCTTTTGATGTTTCAGAACCGAGCAAGTTGTGCATAACAACTGCTCGCAGGTGTTGCAGTAAATGTTGAGATTCATGTCTGGGTGTTTGCCGCACTTCGGTTCTTCTCTTAGCCTGCTCTTGTAGCTGATCTCTCCGGTTTGAAACTGCGCCATTGTGTAGGTTTTGTGGGATTTCGTTATTCCCAGACGCTCGTGTGCATTATGGCAATCTTGACATAAAAACTGAGAGCAGTTCACACAAAATGTAGTGGCTTGGTTTTGCTCATCACAGCTTTGACATTTGATCTCCGAACCTTGACCCTCTAGAAACTGTTCATGAACTGCAAACTCCTCCACTAAGGCACTCAGTGAGAAGTTAGTAGGCAAATCTTCAACACCACTACTCTCCAGTGTGGTTTCACGTCTGCACATCGGACATTTTATGCTTACAACTTCCGGATCTTTGCTGTCCGTGATGTGTTTGAGACATTTTAAGCAAAACGTGTGTAAGCAGTCAAGAAATTTGGGCTCCGTGAAACGGTTGAAGCAGATGGAGCATTCTAGATGACGCTCGCCAATCTTCCCTAGAACCTCAGCTGTACCACCTGCTGCCATTCTTTTTACTGAGTTGGTGAAAAGTTGCTGAAATTCTCACAGAACTGTACATTTAACCAAGGAAAAGAAACAAAACAAATATTTTGTAAGTATTAAAGGATATTAAGATATATGTACACATTGGATAAAATTCGTACTCAAATTCAGTTATAGTGTGTTCAAATGATTGACATTTTCCTCAGTACTGGTACACATGTACACATGTACATGATGACATTAGCCTGTTTTTATGTAACTTTTTTTTAATAATAACCTGAGTTGTTTATTTTTTATTTATTTGATTGATTGATTGATTTCTGTATTTATTTATTTTTGATGTGGGTGGGGGAGGTTGGGAAAGGCACGTGGTTGGTTGGTGTTTTTTTTAGCTGCTGCATACATGTATATGTACTTCTCTCAGCCAATGTGTATTTTCCTAACCTTACCCGGTACTTTGCTCTTAGTCTTTGCAAGAATTACGGTACGTTAAAATAAGACCTTTCGTTTTCTTAACTGTATAAATTCTAAACAACATAACTCCAATGTGACATTTACACCTCATATTTGACATACATGTGAGACTGAAGGTTCATTTTACAAAGTGAAAAACACTTCCGCAGGTTTTGCACTACTAGTACTTACCGGTACATGTATATGGAATATTTTACGAACACAATAAAGAACCTTGAACGCTCAAAGTTTAAAATTGAAACTAAGTCAAATGCTCAAATCAGTTGCTTCTAGTAGTTTCATTTTCTTTAAATCATTAAGTTTTGGAACTCTTTGAGTTATGAAATCTTGTTGCCATGGGCATTGTTGCAGGGCAGGATTTCACGTATTGTTTTGTCCCAAAGATGCATCCTCATGTGAAATACATGTATGTATTGCATTAACCTCGATTTCATGGTAATTAGTCATTTTCATTTGTGATGAATATTGTTTTGTCCTCCATTACCCTTTTTTTCATGTGCTTTTTTACTGTTGGAGTATTGTTTGGCATACTGGGACACCTTGTGTGTTACAAGAAATAACAAATCAACTTCTCAACTTCAGCTGTTGCAGGAAATTATGAAGAAAAAAATAACTCACAATAGTAGCTTTGGGAAGATACAATTTCTGACTAAAACTCACCAGTAGTGCAGTCCAATTCAGCTGTAGGTGATCTTGCACACAAGTTTGCTGTAGGTCAGGATGAAATCGACCTGCTTCAGATAAAGTTACTTCATCCAACTGCTGTGACGTTTTAGCTCCAACTTCTGTGCTACCGTGTCAGCACTAATATGGCGCCTGGGTTTATTTCCGCAAGCTACCAAAGAGTCACATGACCCTATATGCTTCACTAAACCTGAATTGCCTCTCTGATCAATTTTTCCATACGTGTGGACCTTGCACCTTTTGTTGTGGATCGAGTCAAAGGGCAAGTTGGGACGGTGCCGTATTTTTCTGTACATGTATTTTTGTTATTCAGTCAGAGCTGTAGGCTCTCACAATTCACACACTTTTTTATGTTCAAACTAGCAGGCAGTTCTGATTAAATTTTTAAACCAAGCTGTTTTTAAATCTAGCATCAGGCTTTCAAAGTGTGCCTACTTTTCTTACTTTTTCCTAGTGTTTTACCTTGCTCCTACTTTTCCTACCTTTTTCCCCTTGAAATTCCTACTTTTTTGAAACATGAAATCTCATTGAATATTTTTCACAACACTGTTACACACTGTCATATGTAAATCACACAATAAGGGCTTGGGCGCAGGAGTACTGCAACTGTACTTCCAAGAGCTTAGTTGAGGTTGGAGCACAAGTGTTGTGAGTACAGAACATGCTAAACAAGGCTTGTGATGACTGAAAAGTACACATACATGTACTACTGAAAGCCTGCAAAAAATACATTACTTTTATCTTGACTTTTCCTCCAAATTCCTTTTGTCCTTTTTTTTTTTGTTAAGGAGGGGGGACATTTTGATCCTCCTGTTCTATTTTTCCCACCTACCGGTAGGTCTGCTGGAAAGCCTGAGCACAGTATATGATGCATTCTGGCAAAATGAGACAGAAAAATGCAAAATACCAAATGGGGTGGGATGTCTCTTCTAATTTAAAGAAAATTTATTGAAATTTTTAATCTTTTGATGCATATTTTAAAGAAATAGTTTAAAAATTACGGAACTTGTTTTTACGAGAAACAATCTGTATCTTTCATTATTCCTGACTACACAACAGTCCAAATTTTTTTTCGGCATTTAACAATTGTACTTTTTTTGACATGTTGATAAATGTGAAACTTGCACAGCTGCCGGTATAACTTGTCAACAGAATGTTCGATTGAAAAGCAATAAACAGAATTGTAAGGAGAATTTATTTGCTTTCATAATACTCGCAAACCCCCATTTTAACCTCTGCCCAGTTCTGTCTCATTTCGCAAGAACACCTCGCATATAGAGTTCAATCTCTCATGGTGAGATTCTTGTAAGGAAAAAAAAAATAAGGAATGAAAATTGTCGGAGGATGTTAACGATCTTGCATTATACTTTTACTCAATTTGAGCCCAAATTTGCACTCAAATGAGTGAAATAAAATGAGGGTAAGAAAATGTGTAAACAATAAAAAACAATTCTGTGATCTAAAGATGGCATCGATGGTACTCAATTGACCAGTTGATGCTAGGATGTTCATTTTTATTTTATACCTGAAAAAATTAAGAATCTTGAGACTGAAGTAAATCACACAAGAATCAGATGACACTCCATTTGTTTTTTAATTCCAGACGTATATTTCAGAAATAAATTGAATCCCACCCATACTCAAATTTGTATCCTTGTTGTAGAGACATCGCTTTATTATTTTTGTGTACAACATTGTGAGAGGGTTGAAAGCTATTTTCAAAATGCTCATTTTTTAACCAGAATTACTTTCCTGGGTTGAAATTCCAACCAAATATCCCTTACATAAAATACTTTAATTTGCGACAATACCTTTGAAATTCCTATCTTTTGAGTAAAATCCATACAGTGAAATCCTTGTGGAAACCTACTCATCTTTAGAAATTGCCTTGTGGAGACCTTTACAATCTGTTGTTCCATATTATATCCAGGTCTCCACAAGGCATCATTTTTAGAAATACCAGCTTTGTTCAATTCACTCAATAATGATACGAAGTACAGAAAACAAACGCAAAACACAGCATCCATATTGAATAAAAAACAGACAAAAACCCCAAATCAATGGCTGTAGATCGACTGGCATCTTAGAAGCACCACAGTACTGGTTGACATTAGGGGGAAAAGTGGTTACGCTTTTACTCTTTCAAGGACTGCCTGCTATTTATCATGTCAATCACACCAATCTGCAGACATACATATAATGGACAGGCTTTGTGCGACTTTGCTGTCACAGTCACATCCTTATTTTGATCCACATTTGATAGCCATGTACAAGCATACCGGTACTTATGTTTAACATGTTTAAGATAAAACAATCTGTTAGTAACAACACACATTTATAACGTTATAAAAGATCATCATGAAAACTGATATGATATTTATTTGAGATCCATCAGTGTTATTCAGTTTCCATGATTTCTTAGGATCAAACCCTAAACTACGTACCACTATACCGAACACCATAATACTGAACATTCAGCTTTACCAAACATCATCCTTGACTCCCGTTTTTGTGTACAAAACATACTGAACATTATTGTTAAAAAAAGGTCAACAAACATTTGCCGGTTATATTAAACACTTTTTGGGCCACTTTTAATTCATTAATACCCGAACGTCAAACTGCCCATGCTTACGTCGGACTTGAATGTTTCAGAGTAACAGGTGGTATTATTTCCCCAAGGAATAGAAGGAATAGCCACCCGTTGCTGAAATTTTGTGATGATTCTGCGTGCGGCCACGACATGTGAGAAATGTCAGTTTGCTAACAATGGACAAAAGAGGGCGCTGCTCAAAATCACTATACCGAACAATTGCTATACCGAACATTTTCTGTGGATCCCGCAATGTTAGTTATAGCTGCGATCCACTGTACCTTCAACGGTATAAAATCAACAAACCCAAGACCTGTTTTGGGGTAAGAGTTATTTATTCAGTTGTTTTAACACGTAACATGAGTTGATCATTTGAAAATGAACATTTACAAAAAGTAAAGCCTTTATGTATTTTCTTTTTTATATTGGCAGTAATGCTGTCCATCATTTTCAGGTTTAGCATCCCCAAATTAGGTGAAACAGCTACGTCACTTACTTCTTCATAAAAATGAAGCGTTTGCTCGTAATAGCAGTCTGGCGTTTTTACCTAATTTGGGGGTGCTAAATCTGAAATGAGTGGATACCAAGCTTAGCTTGAAGTGGAATTACTGCAAATTTATAAAAAGGTTTTACTTTTTTTAACTGTACATTTTCAAAACTTTTTTTGCCGATGGGGGTGGGGGAACCAGTTGCTCACCAGGCCGGCCCCCCTGCCCCCCCCCCCCTTAGTGACAGGCCCGGGTGGTGTATTTCTATACATCTTAAAGTGCACTGTCAGATTTTATCTGACAGCGCACATACATTTGTTTGTGAGGCAGTAGCAAACAAAAGTTACAGAAAAAGGGTTTTCCTGTTATCGTTCCCAAATATCACTCATCTTGTGATCGTGATCACTTAGTGCTACATATTGGTTGAACTATTACTTCCAACGTATGTATTACAATGTACTTCCAACTAATCTCGGCCCAAGTGTTGTTCAGATGCAACCATCAGTATCCATCACTGACTTTTTGTGCCCAAACTACCTCCAACACGTCACAATTGCAAAATTCACCCACGTGCCCACATACGGGTACAGAGTGCTATATTTAGAAAATATTCAAAAGTTGGTCCACTAAAACATGGAGGCACGCATCCATGTCATCACATGCATGTACAGCAAGTGAGCTCTCTAGTTTTTTTTTTTTAAAGGTAACTCTATGAAAGCAACTTGGTCACAGCTGGTACCCTCATTTTCATCTTGGATAAAATGGAAAGACTGTGCTTGTTGACATGTAAACTCCGCAATCAGCATGTGTTTTAATCTGACGTACACATGTAAACTGTTCATTTAAAACCGAAAAGCAACAATTTTCAATGTATTGTGGCATTTGGTTATGATTTCTACGAATCCTAAACTTGTCAACTTTGGGTTCATGTACTCATTTAACTGCAAAAGGAAAAAAGATGGCAAATTCACTTCAGACTTGGACTTGACCTTTGTGACTCGAACTCAGACTCCACCTAAATTACCGGTACTCGAGACTCTCACCAGGTGACATACTCTCGAATTGACACTCGACATCACATGAATATGAGTGTTCCAACCTGGGATTGTTAAAAGGAGACTCGGACTCATCTTTCCCTAGAAGTAATTGTCCCAGGGACATCTCATCATGTTCTTCAAAGTCAATGAAGTGCAACTTGTCAGACACATTCTCTGGCTGTTTCTTCATCAGCTCTTTGAAGTTTTGAAGGAGTTTTGGTTTGAGATCCAAAATCTCAGTCTGAATTTCTTGTGCCATAAGCTGATTCACCTCATCTAGTGTCTGCTTTGCTTCTTTGAGCTCTTCATTGTTTTTGTTTTTAGCAGTCTCGAATGTCTTGACTCTGTCTTCATAGATGTTCTTAGCTTCCTTCTTGATTTTCTGCTCCCAAGCCCTGATCCTAGCAACCTCCTTGTCAGCCTTTTTGGAGATATTCTTATTGGTGGACCCAAACATGATGTCCAGTTTGAGGTGGGACTCGTCTATGCATTCATTGGCATTGCTCAGTATTGCTTTCTTCTCTTCACCCTCTATCATCAGTTCTGCAATTTCTTGTTTGCATGCTTCAAAAGCTTCTGAAATTTCAGCACGATAATGATTTTCATGTTTTAGAACAGAGCAGGTTGTGCATACCAACTGCTCGCATGTGTTACAGTATATGTTTAGATTCTGATTGGCATGTTTGTCACATTTTGGTTTTTCTCTTAGTTTACTCTTGTAGACAACTTCTCCTGATCGGAGTTGATCCATCGTGAAGGTTTTGTGAGATTTTGTAATTCCCAGGCGAGCGTGTGCCTTGTGGCAGTCTTGACACATAAAATGAGTACATTCCGTGCAAAATGAAATTGCTGGATTGTTCTCATCACAGCTTTGACATTTGATCTCTGACCCTTGAACTTCTAGAAGCTGTTCCTGTATTGTAAACTCCTCCACTAAGGCACTCAGAGTGAGATTAGTAGGCAAATCTTTGACTCTTTTTCTTCCAAGGATTGTTTCACGTCTACACAGGGGACATTTCAGTTTGACACCTTGGGGATCTTCACCTTGTCTAAGGTTTTGGAGACAGTTGAAGCAAAAAGTATGCAAACAGTCAAGAAATTTGGGTTCAGCGAAACGGGTAGAGCAAATGGAGCATTGTAGATGACGCTCGCCAATCTTTCCCAGAACCTCAGCTGCACCACCAGTTGCCATTCTTTTTTTTTGTCGAGTGTCCGAAAAAGTCGCAGATCTGTACATTCACCCAAAACAAAAATAAAACAAAATTTGTTGACATTTTTGTTAGTAAACGATGAACTTTATCACAATGCACATAATTTGTCAGGTGCTTGTTGATTATATTTTTGGTAACTTTATCAATTGTTGAAATTGACTCTGTATGAATGAATGAATTCACAGATTGGAAAAGAAAATCGATTGCAACATCTGTGGAAACAAGCGCAGCCTTTGCAAACTGCACCCAATAATTTATGCATGGACATGTACTTGGTGTATTTAGGAAACAAAATTGTTATGAACTCAGCCATTATGTTTACAAATCACCCTAACTCCCTAGGGGGTGTGCAAAATTGTATTAAAATTGGAGGATTCAGGACTGTTAGGGTTTTAAAGTTGTGTTCTTTCTGGTAATTGTCAAAGTTGAGTTATTTTAATAAATTAAGTAAGTTAAAAACTTAATAACTTTTATTCCAACACAAAATTATAAGAAAATCTTGAACTGTTGCGTTGACAACATATTGCCGTGGAAATTAGTGGCTGAATTTTACCTGTTGGTTTTTACAAGCATTTTGTATTGAGGATTTTTGGTTCCTTTTCTGCTTTTGCCGAACAATTTTGCATGACTTGAATTGTGTGATAAAACAAATTTATAGTATATTTTATGGTACCATTCCCAAAGATTGTAAGGTGATAATCATTCAGGATCTTTTGATATCATGGTATGTGATTGTTCTTCATTATCTGATGTTTTTAAGACTTTCTAGTATGTAGTTATTTGTGTAGGAACCCAGATAGAACCTGCTTAAAATGTTGGGGTGTGCCCTGGGTAAAGAAATGACAAAACTAAAGTTAAACGTGCTGGTCCACAGACGTTGGATTTGTCTGACTAAAAACTCACCAGTAGTGCAGTGAAATGCAGCCTCCAGATGATCCTGCACACAAGTTTAACTCCAAATGAAATCTGACTGCTTCAGTTAAAGTATCTTCGCTTATCACGGTAAAGTTTAGCTCTAACCTCTTCAGTACAACAGCATTAGTAAATATGGCACCTGGGTTTATTTCCGCCAACTGCCAAGGGTCACATGACCCTATGCTTCACTAAACCTGAATTGCCTCGCTGATCAACTGTTCAGTACCTGTGGGCATCGCACCTTACATTGTTGAATGAAAGGGCAAGTTGTGACCGTGCAGTATTTTCAAATGCTTGTTTGTCAGTCAGAGCAGTAGGCTTTAACAAAAAGCGAGCAATTCTGATTAAATTTTGAAACCAATCTGTTTTTTAATTTAGCATCAGGCTTTCAATAATTCCTACCTTTCTTATTTTTTTTTTTTTTTGGGGGGGGGGGGATATTTGCTCCTACTTTTCTCCTATTTTTTTCACCTAGGTCTGCTTGAAAGCCTGAGCATAGTATGTGATGCGTTCGGGCAAAATGAGACAGAACTGGGCAGAGACAGTAGTGGAGAAAAATACAAAATACCGAATGGGGGGGATTTCTTTTCTAAGTTTAAGATAATTTATTGAAATTTGTAATATTTTGATATGCATAATGTGCATAATAGTTTTAAAAAATTACGGAATAAAAATATTTTTAATGGGAAACAATTGGTATCTTTCATTATTCACGACTTCACAACAGTAAAAATGTAAAGGCCCAGGCGTGCAACTTTTCCTTGGATCAGCTGATTTCCTCTTTTTTTGCCTCCCATGTGTGCCATTGAAAATAGACAAACACTGTACAAAGTCTTGGAAAGATTTGAATTTCCTCTTTTTTTGTGACTTCCCAGTTGCATGCCTGAAGGCCTTTTTCTCAGCATTTTACATGTTCTTTTTTGACATGTTGATAAATGTGAACCTTGTACAGCTATAACTTGTCAACGGAATGTCTAATTGAAGAGCAATAAACAGAATTACAAGGAGAAACTATTTGCTTTCATAATACCTGCAAACCCCCATTTCGTTCTCTGTCCAGTTACATGTATGTCTCATTTTGCTGGAACACCTCGCATAGAGTTTAATCTCTCATGAAATTCTTGTAAGGAAAAAAATTAGGAATGAAAATTGCCGGAGGATGTTAACGATCCTGCATTATGCTTGTAGTCCATTTGAGCCCAAATTTGCACTCAAATGAGTGAAATAAAATGAGGGTAAACGGGTAAGGAAATGTGCAAAAAAAACCACCAATTATGTGGTCTAAAGATGGCATCGATGGTACTCAATTGACCAGTTGATGCATTTCCATTTAATACCCGAAAATTAAGAATCTTGAGACTGAAGTAAATCACAAAAGAATCAGATGACACTCCATTTGTTATTTTAGTTCTGGATGTATATTTCAGATATGAATTGAACCCCACCCATACTCAAATTTGTATCCTTGTGGAGACATCACTTTGTTCTCTTGTCCAAAATCGTGAGAGGGTCGAAAGATATATTTTCAAAATGCTCCTATTTAACATGTTTAACCAGAATTACTTTACAGGCCCTTATATAAAATACTTTAACTAGCGACAATTCTAATTCGTGAAATCCTTCTGGAAACCTATTCATCTTTAGAAATTGCCTTGTGAAGACCTTTACAATCTTTTGTTCTGTATTATACCCAGGTCTCCACAAGGCATCATTTTTAGAAATACCACCTCTGTTCCATTCACACAATAATGATATTTATAAGAAGTACAGAAAAAAACGCAAAACACAGAATCCATATTGAATTTAAAAAAAAACAGACAAAAACCCAGAGTTTATGGCTGTAGACTGGTTTCTGGTCCTTCCATTGGTCCGTCTGACTCCTTTTGGAGGCAGGAACCAATCTTCCACTACTGGGATTTTTGTGTGTGTTACCTGTAACTCTTTAATTTGGAAAAATGAAGAACATGAACATTTTGTAATGACACATTATTATTCACAAATTATCAAAAGTAGATTTTTTTTAGAGAAGCCTTAAAGCTGGGATATGTTAATTATTGTTTCCATTGAATCACTGCTTATCAGCATATAATGGCAAGCCAAGTACATGTAGTTAATAATTGGCTGATTTTTTAAAATTGACATGTGGCTTGAACGATCTTTTGACGGCGATTCTTCTTTCTTTTTTTTGCAGAATGTGTAAAAATACAAATATGGATCAATAAACATTAATAAAAATAATAAACAAATTAAAGGGAATGTACATCTTTGGTTTTTGCTTTAATTTTTAGAAATGAACTATTTGAGGGGTTAGTATTATAGATCAAATTATTGTTTCACTGACATGTTTGAAGTTTTGTTTTCGAAAATTTTGGAAAAACCAGAGAAAACACACATTTTCAAGTAGTCTGGTTCCCTGACTCCACTGAAGATGAAATGGATCAATTTATAGATGCTGGAAAATTGTACGGTAAGAGAACCAGTCTAGATGGGCTGCACCCATTTATGAACGTGTAACCAATAGCAAACAAAATTTCGACTAAAAAAAAAGGGTAAATTTGGAGCAGTAGTTGAAAAATAGTCAGGTTTTTTTTCAACGATGGTCGGCCGACCATCATTGGAAATGTGTACAAAAATATCATTTTCTTGATAATGACTTCACACAGGTGCCATGATTTTACAGGCTGCTTTAGACTGAAATTTACCAACATCCTGCAAGGGGTTTCGTAAAAACTTGGTACTTTTATTTTTTGATTTTTGCAAATGTTGTATTTTCCCTTTAAGTCCTTGTGAAAGTCTGACACATTTAAAAATAATTCCATATTTGTCATGATGTATTTTTTTTTTGTATTAAACTGATATAATTGATTATGACTATTTTTTGAAGGTATTTTGTGTGATTTCACTGGCTGCGAAAATTCCACACTGAATAATCGCTGTTTTTAAATAAAAAGAAGCTTACATGTACTTTCAGAGTAGTATAGGGTAGTTTTGCATACATTTAGTGTTAAAGCAAATCATTCCTTTTTTTTCTTAAGGATGTGATATTTAAGTTTACACAAATATTTTGTAATCTGTTTATACATTTTTCAAAACATTTTATGTTTTAAATTACTTTTTTTCCTTTTCAATGACTGCCCGCTATTTATGATGTCAATCAGATTTATCATGTCAATTACGCTGGTCTGCAGAAATAATAGGCAGGAGATGTACCGTATCAGCCTTTGTGAATGTCTAAATGTCAAAACATTTAAAATGGTTCTGAAAATGTTTGCTGAACGTTTACAAAATTAAATGCAATGTAACATTCGCATCTTTTCTTATTCATATTTGAAAGCCATGTACAAGCATACTTAAGTTTAAGACAAAATGAACTGTTACTAATAACACGCATTACATTATAAAAGATCATCATGACAATCGATATTTGATTGACAACTATCAGCGCTATTCAGTTTCCATTTTTCTTAAGTTCAAGCCCTAAACTACTTGCAAAATATTGGATGTTTAAGATTAATTTTTAGATCGTTTAAAGAGCTGCATACAGTTATTCAAACTACCCATTACATATTGTTACCAAAGTGGCACTTACAGCGAATTTTCAGGACAATTTGGCAAAGCACACAAGCTTTAAAAACAATTGTCCAAAGACTATTCAAACTTTTAAGCTGTTACTCTACTCCCAATTTTGCTTAAATCTGTAAACAATTGCCAAGCTCGGCGTTGTAATTAAACTGGCTTGTTAATTTGTAAACTACATACATGTACCTTCATGTACACCATACCTTTTCCATGTTATTAGTACATTAAATACATGTTATTAATGTAAAATCAGAAGCAGATCCAGGGGGAATGGGGGCCCCTCTCCCCTTTTAAAACTTTTATTAATTTATATTTTTTATGAAGTACTTTTTTTCCCCTTTCTTCTTCTGTCAACTAACTTTTTAATCGCATTAAAGACAGACACCTTTACCAACGAGCAAATACATGCCCCACTTGTATTCGCCTCCATTTTCAGCACCCCCCCCCCCACCTTTCCATAAATGCTGGATCCGTTACTGAAATGGCCGTTACAATACAATATAATTACCGTATGCAGGTGTGCAACTTTTCCTCAGATCAGATAATTTCCTTGTGTTTCATTTCACACTTACCCACATACATGTATGCCATTAAAAATTAAGAAAACGCTGTGTAAGTCTTGTAAAGTTTAGAATTTTCTCTTTTTTTGTTTCTTCCAAGTCCATTCTGTTAGCGAGTTATTTTTGCAATGTGTTACAAGCTCTGCAGTTTCTCGCTAAAGCTCTACTTGTCATAATTTCTCTCAGTTTAATTCCTCTACCTCTCTGGCCTCTTTTACCATGCTAACAGAATAATCAATTGAAATGTGTCCATAAAGCATTCCTTGATCCATGTACATGTACATGTACATGTACCGTACATGCAATGCAACTACATGTATATACATGTCCATACTAAAGTCCTAGGCTTTTAAATTACAAAATGATTCGGAAGTTCTTGGTCCATTTGCTTTCATCTCTGCCCTAATCTGGCAAGGAAATCACATCCTTTGCACTTTGTTAAGATGATAATTATCAACCTGCATGCTCCCCTTCAATAAGGTCCGATCGTATGACGTCAAAGAACCACATGACATCCGGTTTCCCCATGATGGGCCTCCATTGTGGTAGGCAAGTGTATTGTTAGCAACAACGTCGTGCATTGTAAACTTGACAGTAGGGCTTATTTTCATGTAAAGTAAATTCAATTTTTTTTAGCCTATCAAATGGCATAATGATCACTATTGGTGCCTATTATGGTTGACATAATCCAGCCGACCCAACACTTTATGTATGCATTTGTCTGATAGTTTTTGCCATCCATCGCAGTTCGAATGCTTGCCGACTACATTGTACTTTATACTGCACGTGGCACTTTACAATTTTTGCCTACTAGGGGGCCGGGTACTACAATGGCCATGTTGACGTTCCGATATCCAGATGTAGGCCAGGTCATGTGGTTAGTGAGAGAGCCATATACAGTCGACTCTCGTTAGTACAAACTCTGTTAATACAAAATTCTGGTTATAACAAACATAAAGCCTTGGTCCCAACTGTGCATTTATATGCACGACTGATGTTCCTCTTAATACAAAATTCTGATATAACAAACAATTTGGCTAGGTCCGAACCAGTTTAGTTTTTGGCTAGTTCCGAACGAGACTCGACTGTAGTAGAGTCATATTCTGGAAATAATGAATACTTTTGTAGAACCACATACATCATTATGATAATGGTCTTACGGACTCATGAAATACATCAAATTTAAGCCTCAAAGTATGTACGTAAGCTAACATTAACCACAACATCCTGTTGAGGTAATCACAGATTCATTGTACCTGGTTAGGGCTGTGATAATATACCAAATAGTTGACTATTCTATTATCCACCAAATGTCTGATTTAGCTTTTTCCCATTCAAATATAAGAAAAATGTGAGCGGTCTCAAGTAGATGTTGAAGTTGCATGGTTTTACTGTTGTTACAAAATGACACCCTTTGTCTAAAGCCACTTCAGAATCATGGTTTAAGAGCTGTGAGGACTGGTAGCTCAAATTTGTTCTTTTATCTGTCAAATATCAATCATTCCGCTAACTCAAAATATCTATTCATACATACATACATGATGTTCTTTTTATTATTTTTATAAGCCTGCATTTTTTGATGATTGCAGGTGCCCACAAATCCTGATTGATTTGAATATTTGATTATTTGATCAAGTGCAAATTAAATGTAGAATAATCGAATACTAAATTATGCAAAAATGCGCAACACTACAACTGTGAATGGATTGAATCAATTAAATCTCACAAGTCAGATTGCAATTTTAATTCTTAATCCCCAAGTCACCTTAATCCACCACCCAGTATTTGGATCATTGCAGCTCATACTGGATTACAAAGCATAAGAATTTTTCGTTATCCAAATACTGCTTCTCATCCCGTTATTTAAAGATCATGTATGTATCTTTTTTATTTACGTAGACTTTCTGCCATTTTGTTTTAGGTTGAAAGAATTTTTTCTGGTTACAAATTTACAAGTGAGAATTGTTTGCAAAATTATCATGTTTGAATGATGAGGGCAGCTTTACTTTGATACTTGCACTAAGACTTGCTCAAGTCTCACCTTGGCCCGAATATTTGAACTAGAATGACCCCTTAATGTCAATGAATGGGCTAAATCCAGCCCATTGTGTAGGCCACATACATATGTACCGGTACATGAACTAGCCACCTATCACTCTACATGAAAAGACTTCCAGTGAATAGCCATTCTTGTCAGTTTTGTGGGCTCTGTGGCCAAATTTAGTAGGTTGTTTAGGGGGGAGGGGTTGATATTAATTTTGTGAAGTTTGGAAGTCTTTAAACATGTTGATATAATTCTAATGTCTCTTTTGTACCTATCACTAGAACACCTGTAGGTGTGAAGGCCATGGTAACTGAATTTGGTACACGTACATTTCCACTTAGGTTATCTTGAAAGGGGGATGCATGTAGGTATCCCATGTTTTGTCCATCAGGACTGAAGACATCAATATATCTTTGAGGCTTCCGAAACTGCCACCAATATTCATTTTTGGGCAATATGTAAATATTGCCTTGACTGTCGCAACAAACAGTATTGTGGCCCTTTATATGTGTATGTACCTCAAATAGTGTGTCACCATTGTAATCTAGTGCAGCCAGTTTATCGTCGGTAGGTTTGATGTAGATGAGATGCTGGTTGCTGATGGCCAGTTGATCACCGATCCATGGTGCTGGTAGTTTCTTGAGGAGGGTTCCGTCTGGCTTGTGTAGGCTGATCTCATGCTTGGCCTGGTGATGGTAGTAAAAATGGGAATCCATGTTAAAGCATTACAGTCATAGTAGGACATGCTGAGTATGTAACCTTTAGCCAACCTTTTACAAAGAGTGCTGCCTACTCCAGTAGGCCTACACTGCAGTAATGGAGAGGCACTGAGTACTGAATTTGGCCTGTAATTTATCAAGTGTTAGTTTGGGAGGTAGTCAATTGTTTTTCTTCAAAATCCTAAACATGTTTACATGACGCGCATACCTGGTAGCTCACTGCTATCAGATTGTTGTCGTCCACCGCCAGGCAGGTTGGTTTGCTGTCTGACCCTCTTCCTGGCTGGAACTGATGGAGAAGCTCGTATTCTCTGCTGAAGGTCTTGACTAGAGGACCGTCAAGTACGATGAGCTGGTCCAATCGGTTGACTGCAACTTGGTCTGGATCTCTCAGATCTGGCATATTGAGCTTTTGGGAAGTGAAAGGGGATTCATGGCCTCTTGATGGTACGTGACTCACTAGCTCTTTGCTGCTTTTGTTAATTGTGATTATTTCATCGGAGAAAATGGCAACAGAATCAGTTCTATATGCAATGTATTTCTTCAATATCCACTTATCTTTCAGAATCAGCCTTCCTAGTATCTTCTCGTCACCCTCATGAAAGTCAATGTAGTGTAACTTGTCAGGCACATTCTCTGGCTGTTTCTTCTTCAACTCCTTGAGGTTTTGCAAGAGTTTTGGTTTGAGACCCAAAATTTCATTCTGGATTTTTTGAGCAATAAGTTTATTCACCTCATCCAGTGTCTGCTCTACTTCTTTGAGCTTTTTATTGTTGTTGTTTTCAGCAGTCTCAAATGTCTTGACTTTGTCTTCATAGATCTCTTTCGCTTCTTTCTTGAGTTTCTTCTCTGTCCCCCTGATCCTAGCAACCTCCTTGTTAGCCTTTTGGGAGATCTTCTTGTTGGTGGACTCAAACATGCAATTCAGTTTCTTGTGGTTCTTGACCATCCATTCCTTTTCATCACACAGTGCTGTTTTCTTCTGTTTAGCCTCTGTGATCAGGTCTGAAATTTCCTGTTTGCATTCTTCAAAAGCTTCTGATATGTCAGAACGAGAGTGTTTTTCATGTTTCAGAACAGAGCAAGTTGTGCATACCAACTGCTCACATGTGTTGCAGTAAATGTTTATATTCTGATCAGCATGCTTGTCACATTTTGGTTCTTCTCTTAGTTTACTCTTGTAGGCAACTTCTCCTGATCGGAGTTGAGCCATCGTGAAGGTTTCGTGAAATTTTGTTGCTGGGAGACGTTCATGCGTACGTTTACAATTCTGACACAGGAAATGCGGACATTCCATGCAAAATGAGATTGCGACATTTTCTGCATCACAGCTTTGACATTTGATCTCTGACCCTTGACCTTTTAGAAGCTGTTCCTGTATTGTAAACTCCTCCACTAAGGCACTCAGAGTGAGATTAGTAGGCAAATCTTTGATTCTTTTTCTTCCCAGGATTGTTTCACGTCTACACAGGGGACACTTGATTTTCATACCTTGGAGATCTTCACCCTGTCTAAGGTTTTGAAGACAGTTGAGGCAAAAAGTATGCAAACAGTCAAGAAATTTGGGCTCATTGAAACGGGTCAAGCAGATGGAGCAATCTAGATGAGGCTCGCCAATCTTTCCCAGAACCTCAGCTGCACCACCAGTTGCCATTCTTGTTTTGTCGAGTGTCCGCAAAAGGTGCAGAAATTCTCACAGGTCTGTACATTCAACCAAAGCAAAAATGAATTATTTGTTAATATTTTTGTGATGAAACGATGAACTTTGATCGCAATGCATATAACTGGTCTGATTTATCAGGTGCTTGTTGATTATATTGTTGGTAACTACTTTGTGCATATCCATTTTTGATGTTGACACAGCATGACTAAATTAACTCACAGTTGGAATAAAAGTTTTTATTTAAGTTTTTATTCCAGTTTTTATTTCAACAAAAAAATCCTCTTTTTCCTCTTTTGGACTTCTGCAACTCTCTGAAATAAAGATTTTTGTTTAAGGCAGAAACAGATTAGTTTGTGACAGTGTATGAGTAGGCTGGCTCCCGGTCCATATATTATTCATGCTGACTGTGGGGCTGGAACCAGCCTACCTCCCGATAACAGAATCATAATTGTCTGTCAGCCTTTATTCGAAATTTGTAAAATAATAATTCTATAACTAAATATATGCTGATTTTTTTTTCAGGCAAAGTTTCATTCAAAAAGTGAATAACTAAGTACTGCAAGAAACTTAGCAATTTATAAGGATTCTATTTTTTTGGTGTGAAACTTGTAGATGGGATGGTACGCACATATAATTGTCTTGTAGCCAGTAAAAGAAGCATGCAAATTTATAATAAGTTATTTACATTTTAATTGAATTTTGTTTATATATTCAAAATAAATCTAACGTAACAAGTCCATAATTCACACCACAGATTTGTTGATACCCTTTTGAAGTGTATTTTTCACTTGGAGTTCCTTTTGCAAAAAGAGGGATCTCTGCCCGACAGGTTTAGGATACTGGTACAATTAAATGAAAATTTTGCATGCATAATTAGGAACCTTGAATGACATTTATTCAGATCAGAAATGGATTAACTGTTCAATCAATTATGTTTTCTTTGATTTATTAAACCTTTCCCAATTAAAATCAGTCAGTTTTAAGAAAATCTTGAACTATTACGTTGACACATGTAATATATTGCCATGGAAATTGGTGGATGAGAATTTTACCTGTTGGTTTTCTACAAAAGATTTTTGAGGTTTTTTGGTTCCTTTCTGCTTTTGCAGAATTATTTTGCATGAATTGAATTGTAGTTTATTTTATGCTACCTTTTCCAAAGATAGTGTAGCGCAGTGCATTTTAGTGAGGATATCGCATTAATGGGGGTGCAATTCAGTCACTTGCTGGTAGCCAGCGATGTGCGCGTGCTCTCGCACTGGGTGTGGGGGCACCAGCTCACAGTGCGCGCCCTATAAAAGCCGCCACACGCTAAGCGTCGTTCTCTTTTCCACGGTGGCTGCTGTATGGAGAGGAAGCTTTTATACCAGCGTGTGTTGTGGGTATTCCTTGACCCGCCGAGTCCCTGATCTTCAAAATCATGCCAATCATTATCTAGTTACCGTGGGGGAGCCGCACACTTTGTGTGGGTAAGGTAAATTTGTCAATTCACCCTTATAATTCCCGAGTCAATAGTTTAGTAATTCTTATTATAAGAGCTGGAATACAGCTGAGTAGCCTGTATAGGTGAGGGAAAGGCAAGGCGCCTGGGTAGGCGAATAAATAATCTTCCGAAACACAGATCTGGTGTCGGGTCCCCATCCTTCCCCAGTCCCCCTGGTCAGTCCGCTTGGGTGGTTTGAGAGTGAGTGCATGTAAGGGTGATCTTTTGGTAGTCTGCTTTGGGCCTGGTGGTAAATCTCTGCCGAAACGGATCTGCGTACCCGACCGTAGAGGCTGGGCCAATCACCACTGCTTGCCGGGGCAGTCGTCGTAGCGCAGTACCACTACAATAGCAAAGATCATTCAGTATCTTTTGATATCATGGTATCGGTATATGATTGTTCTTCATTATCTGATTTTTAAAAACTTTTTAGTGTGTAGTTATTTTTGTAAGATCCCAAGTAGAACCTGCTTAAACTGTTATAAACTGTAAAATTCGGCTTTGGGGACTCTGGAATCGGTTTCTTTTTTGAGAACCGGAACTGGCTCCAGGAAGATTCCCCGGAACCGCTCAAGCCTACAAGGGGCGAAGATGTCAATGATATTCTGCAGTTCAGCATGGCTGTGGCAACAAAAGCTGTGCCATTAGCATATGGCAGCTCCTGGACAAGGAGAATTCGTACTCTGGTTTTGGCTTTGAGCCATTAATGGTTGAAAAGTTTCCCCTTTCTGGTGCAGATATAGACACCTTTAGCTAGATGTTGGTTGGTGAGCCCAAGGACTGCACTGAAATAGATGTGAAGAGGGTAGGTACTGTACCAAAGGACAGCCCAGTTTCACTCCATGTGCTACCGAAAATGCCTCTGAGACCTCGCCACCTGAGCGAATCTCAACCTCGCCATGTGAGCGAACCTCAATCTCGCCACCTGAGCAAACCTCAACCTCACCACCTGAGCGAACCTCAACCTTTCCACCTGAGCGAACCTCAACCTGGCCACCTGAGTGAACTTCAACCTTTCCACCTGAGCGAACCTCAACCTGGCCACCTAAGCGAACCTCAACCTCGCCACCTGAGCGAACCTCAACCTTTCCACCTGAGCGAACCTCAACCTGGCCACCTAAGCGAACCTCAACCTCACCACCTGAGCGAACCTCAACCTTTCCACCTGAGCGAACCTCAACCTGGCCACCTGAGTGAACTTCAACCTTTCCACCTGAGCGAACCTCAACCTGGCCACCTAAGCGAACCTCAACCTCGCCACCTGAGCGAACCTCAACCTTGCCACCTTAGCGAACGTCAACCTCGCCACCTGAGCGAACTTCAACCTCGCCACCTGAGCAAACCTCAACCTCGCCACCTGAGCGAACCTCAACCTCGCCACTTGGGCAAACATGGCGTCATGGAACTGGCGAAGGAGATTGATGAATGTAGAGGGGATTCTGTCTACTGACAAAAGACACCATAGACTGTGAAGTTGACAAACAGCATAAGGAGAGGTTCTTCTTGCTCAGTGGCTTGTTCAGTGTTCATTGTTCAATGTTGACGCAAGGTGTACAGTGGCGGATTCAGGGGGGATTGGAGGGGGCACCCAACCCCTGCAACCCCCCTCCCCCCAGCAGTTATCAAACTTTTCTCAAATAAGGCCATTTTTCATTTGTGCGGAGCCCTTACACCCCCACCCCTGGAACAGCTTCAGCACCAGCACATGCCATCAGCATCAGCAGCTTTGCCACTGGCAGATTGAGTGAGGGTGGTTACAACTTCATCATGTGTTGGTAGTTTGTCCAGTTCATGACCAATGACCATAGACAGACTCATAGTTTGGCAGAAGTTTTGTGAGTGAGTCACTAATAGCAGAGTTGAGCTCAGTAAGGAATTCAGTGGAATGGAGCTTTCCTACATCTAAACTTGGCTTTGGTCCAGTGGCAGTTCTAGAGCGATGAGTACAAAAAGTAGAACTTGAGTTTAGAACTGATGACAATGTGATTAGTTAGAACATCACCACATTGCATTGCAAGTGTGATGGAGACATCAGCGAAGTTTGCCCATGTTGTGATGACATAATCCAGTAGATGCCAATGCTTCAATCTGGGATGTTGCCAGGAATTGTAGTGATGATTTCGTAGGTTAAAAATATGTTGATGATGGTCAAGCGAAATTCAGTGCAGAAAACCAAAAGTCTTTCTCCATTTTCTGCAGTTACCCGGACAGAAGCGACTAATGACTAGAGACCTCACTACATGGTTGGAACCAACACATGCATTAAAGTCTCTAAGCGGAGGGAGTTTGTACATGTACTTGTCAGGGACAGAACAAAGAAGGACAGTGAGGGTTTCATAAAACTCGTCCTTTCTTTCAGCTGCGCTAGGAATAACGGTAGCATTGAACAAGTATTTGCCACATTAATAGGGGCCTAATTAATTTGGGAGGCTCATCATCCTTACTCGCAGCTGGTATGCTGAATTGCGAAGGATGCGGCTACAACGTGGTCGGGCCGCTGGCACGTAAAGGCGCCTATGGCTGCCGGCCACATCAACCCATATATGACCACGGAGCACAGCCTGAGATTGAAAGTGTTTGATTTTTTTGGAGTTGGATGAGAAAACTGCCTTTGCTCAGGATGGCTTCAAAAGAATCTCTGTGGGAGAATGAGGAGTTAGCGCTCTACTAATGAAATATACTGGTAGCTCCATGAATTTAATTCACTGGAGTTTGATGGTACTTACACCTGTTGATAGAATTACCCCAAATAACACCAATAAATAGCCTGAATCTGGTGCACTGTGTAGACAAGATATACCATATCTTGAGAAAACCCCAGCTCTAATGCTCATAACATCGAAAATTTGCCAGTAAGAGCAGAGAATACTGACTTCAGTGAGATACCAGTTTCAATTTTTTTTATATAAAAATCACCACTGATTACTGGCAACACTGCCAAATAGCAAGGTCGGTTTTATTGGGGGGGGGGTAGGAGTGAAAAGGGCACTCGCCCATCCATGCTTTTCAGGACGGGACGGACGTTTGTGAAACATTCCAAAAAGTGCACTTATTTTAAAGGCCGCTGGGGAGAAAGAGCAATTTTGTGTTTAAAAAAGGGCACTTTTTACAAAATATTTATTTGGAGGGGGGTTGATAATCACTGGTGAAAAAATGGTACTGGTACAAAAGGGCATTGTTTACAACAAAATGAAATTATCTTAATCTTTTTTGTGTATGCACTTTTTAATGTCATGGCCCACCCATAAAAGGCTAAGAAAAATGGCATCAAGTGGTGTTGAATTTGAGGTTGACCAGATGCATGAAAAGAGTACAAGTGAAACTTTTTCTGGATCAATGGCATTGAATTTTCTGGACTCTGAGACCAGCTTTACTAGGGTTGTATTGTATTGGTTTTTAATGCGTTTTCTGATCATTGGGAAATGAAATTGTTTTATGCTGCAAATGGTGATAAATTTGTCATTTTACATGTACCATGTAAATTTCAGGGTTTTTTGTTTTCCATGACATTGACAACAGAATACTCAACTGAGAGTTTGAGATCAGATGTGGCATAGCTTTCTAACTGAACATCTTTATTTTTAAACAAGTGAATATGTTTAGTCAAGACTTGCTAAATATGTTGTCATTCATCGGAGCTAGCTAAATACAAAGAAGAGGGGGGGGAAATGGAAGGTGTCTGCCAAAAAAAAAACCCTCACCTTTAGTGCAATTAAATGCAGCCCACAGAAGACACACCAACCTGATAAATTCAGCTCTCTCGACGTAGAAGTAGAGTTGTTCTAAGCTCAGTCTTTTCTAGGCTGTTTTCACTATTGAAACAGCATTAACAAAGATGGCGAAGTGGTATCCATAATTAATGGGGGAGGGGGAAATTCATAATCGTTTGCTTCATTATAATACACTATGTTCATACTGCATGGTCTTTGTTACCATGTGTTACCATGACAACATGGTCCCTTTATTACAACGCAGATTCTATACAGCATGCATGGGTAGAGTTATTGCAGTATTCGTTTGTCCTCTGTTGTGATATAGTCCTTGGTGTTTTATATACCCAAGGGAGCGAAGAATTCCCAAGAAAAGGAAACCATTTACCCCTGACGTTGTAGAAAATTGTCCAAACAGACTTTATTTGGATTTTTTAAAGAACACTATTATTTTCTTTTTGATACAAAATTCATGTACAAAACCTGTGAACTACATGAGAGATGCTTAAAGGGAACACGCAATAGGATTAGGAATAGGATTTTGTGGGCTGTTTGAGTGTCAAGTACCAAATACCACAGAATACTACATGTGTTGTGCACAACAGTTGTATGGAAAGAAATGCATACTACAGGTTACTACTCAGTAGTATTTTGTAGCTTTAGCATACATTGTATATGGTATCAGCTTTTTAGAAAACTTATTCTTGAAATCCACCAGAGTGCAAAAGTGGAAAGATTGGCTCAAGTCTGGAGTTGACTTGTGGCTAACTCCAGCAAAGTTGACCCTGGGATTGCCCTACAAGACTCGCATCCACAGTCAGTGGACCAGGAATCAGGCAACCTCAGATGTGATATCTCAGAAAGTAGTGGCCATAAACATGTATTACATTCCAGAATCAAGTCAGTGTTCAAGCAAGATTAATCTCTCTGGTGAATTTTTCCTTTTTCAATTTTTGGCTCGAGTGGACTTCATACCATTTTTGCCGTTCTGGTATCACTTCACTACATAGAATATCGTTCTAAAGTTCGCTGTAAACTTACAAACTGGCATGTAACTATGGGTACAATTCTACTTAATTATCACAGATAAAATTTCCTCCCTCTGGTACATGTTAACAAGACTGTTGACAATGACAATTTGAGACCAACCGGTAAACACTAAGATCTTACAAACCAAGCACCTTAAGGTCAGGAGCATACAGTACATGTAATTTGGTACAAATCTTGTGACCAACACCTATTTATGGCAAATCAAATACCAGCTTTCAGAGTTTAAAAATACACACAGTCATTGAGGAGTTTAAAACAAGTAAATTCTTTGAAAATGAATTAAAATGGATTGACTTGAAACGTAAATATACAAATCAACAATATTAGCTGGCCTGACGTTGCGGTTCTTAACAAGAGCTTTTTCAGAGGCAAATGACAGTGGTACAAAACGAATTCAGGGGACACCCAGCATGGCCCCCTTGAGACTCACCCACTCCGTATCCTCTCTTCATTCTCCTTGATCTTCACCTACTGCCTCTCTCCTTTTGTCCTTTAAAGGGAATGTACATCGTTGGTTTTTGATGTAATTTTCAGAAATGAACTATTTGAGGGGTTAGTATATATAGATCAAATATTGTTACACTGACATTTTTGAAGTTTTGTGTTCGAAAAAGTGGAAAAACCAGGAAAAACAAAAATGTTTAAGTAGTCTGGTTCCCTGACTACACAAAAGATAAAATGGATCAATTTGTAGATGATGGAAAACTGTAAGGCACGGGAACCAGTCTATAGCTGGCCTGCACCCGTTGGTTTTTCCAACGGTGGTCGGCCGACCTCCGTTGGAAATTTATACAAAAATACCATTTTCTTGAAAATGACTTCACACCAGGTGCCATAATTTTACAAAATGCTTGAGACTATCATTTACCAACATCCTAGTAAGGTTTTTCGTAAAAACTTGGTAGTTTTATTTTTCGATGTTTGCAAATGTTGTATATTCCCTTTAAGTAATTACCCTCTTCGGAAGATGGTCTTATTAAGACAGCATTATCAGGCCAGCTAATTTTAAAGTAAATACTTTGAATACATGCATTAAGCTTTAAGGTATATGAGAATATATGCAGGTTTATAATTATAACCTATCACCAAAGTGTCTCTTTCAGTTACAGCAACAAAAATGTCCGTCCATTTTCCCCCCAATTTTTTTAGATGCTGTGTGACAATTTCGTAACACACAGGTTTTTATTCTGAAAATGTGTTTATGGTGTAAATCACTCTACAAAAATAGTATAACACAATAATGATTACCAAGGATTATTATATAAAGAATGCAACCCTGGAAGTATATGGAGGATGGAGATATATAGGTCCTGCCCCTGAAAACAAAATGTAAATTGTTTTTAAAAGTTTAAGCATTTTTTTCTGATTTCGTTTGAACCCTCCCAGTCCTCCCACCACCTGGAACCATGGGTTTATTGGGTCATATTCAAGAATAATAAAAGTACTATTTAAAAAAAATTAATATAATGAAAATGCAAGCCATATACCATGTATACAAGCATAACAATGAGTAAGCTGTTACTGTAAAGTAGCTCTTAAACAAATCCAGAACAATATCTTAATCTTCTTTTAAACTTTGCCCCAACTCTACTTCAACTTATCTAACTTTAACTTTGACCATAGTTGTCTGTTCATGAACTCCCTTTCTTTCATACAGTTATTTATTAATTTAGTGGAGTAAAATTAACAAGAACATCTCTATTTAGGGAGTCATAGATTTTTGACGCACAGTTTTACAAATTTTGAGAACAAATTTCCTAATTTCCGTTTCCTGTTGCCTTCCCCCAAACTACTCATTTCGATTTATAAAATACTTGTACTTAAATTGATGCAGTTCATACTAAAATGCAGACTTGAAAAGTTCACCATGATGTATGCAAAAAAGAATCTAGCTAAAAAGCTTGAACATTATTGTCAATACATTTTTAGTGTTATTTATAAAATGCTTAAGTACATCCAACAATTTTTAAACCAAAACACACATATTCACAAAAGGAAAGGTTATCTGATGGCCTATTTGGGCTCCATACATGAGCAAGAGAGGGGGTACGTGTTCTACATAACCCCTGAGGACAGACACATAAGGGGAGAACAAAAGATACTTCAGTCTTCGGGAGTTGGGTCTTTTGATTAAAACGGTCCTCTGTAATAGGTTTGTGTGCTTAGTCTATGGGAGAGTGTTATATTTACAGGGACAAAGGAAAGCACAAAGCATCGTCCTCGGGAGTATAGTAAAACAAGAGTGCGTACATTTTGACCAATAAAGGGCTAGTGGACCAGACCCACTGCGTTCATGTTCACGCACGGATAGCACAGAGTACAAGCAACTTATTCTTTTCTGCATGTGCACAATGCTATAGCATCTTCTCGTGAGTGTCAGGCATCATCGGCGATGTGTTCCAATGTCTCTCCCAGTGGTCTCTCCCAACTCTCCCTTATCATTGAGGGGGTACTTGCATGGAACCCTAAATTACTAAAATGGTGGATTGAGAACTAACAAATGTTTTTATTTGTGTCCAGGTTTTTTGTCATTGCATTCAAAGGGAAATATACTTGTTTATTCTTTTTTGTACATGTTGTCCTTTCTAAAATCAGAAGAAAAACGTGAGTACACCGATCCTCAATCTGGGTACATTTTTCACACCAGTGCGAGTTTTGATTTCCAGTTGCAGATATTTTAGAACCGATTCGAGATTTCTTTGGCTCTTGACTAAATGTAAGAATTTCTGAGCTGGGTGTTTTTATCTTGGAAAGTAATAAGAACTGTTTACACATTGCAATGCTTTCTACACATTGCAATGATGGTATTGGTGAACAATATGTAAAATCATCTATTTCAGTTTTGTAATCTGTATCATTAATTTTGAAATAGACTTAAATTTAACACTTTTTGTGCAGTAGAAATGCCTGAAATACATGTAAGTTTTATAACTCATGGGTGCTTTTGCAATCTGTGCTGATTATATCCTGTAAATTATTAATTTGATATTTTGCTGTAAGTTGGGGAAAAAAATACTTTTGAAAATAATTTGTTTTAAAAACTAATGTAATGTTCTGTCCACTTCATTGCTTTGACACTCCTCAAAATCCTTTTTTGTTTGCCTATCAAAAGGTCATCCATCCATTACTGGATACAATTATTCCGAGGGATCCTAGTTTTGTAGCCATATTATGAGCAACTTGTTTCTTTTCCAGAACTGTTTGAATTGCTTCATTCGTCAGTTTTCAAACACGTCGATAGATTTGTAACGGGCCCCATCCACCTAACACTAGATCATCTGCAGGTGTGAAGGTCATATCTTGTGCGTGGGTGCTTTGCTTGATGATACACCCGATGGATTTACCATTGGGACTGAAGACGTGAATATCTGTTGTATTTGGCAAGGAAAATTCGCCTTCCGCAACGTAGATGTTGCCGTGTTGATTGTCACAGCAGACACTCTTTGGACTGGTCGTGTCCACCTCAAATAGTTGCCCGCCGGTGTAGTGTAGCGCCACCATTTTCTCTTTCAGGCCATTGATGTAGATGAACCGCTTGTTGCTAATGGACAGTTGGAACGCGATCATCGGTGCCGGTAGTTTCTTGAGGAGGGTTCCGTCTGGTTTGTGTAAGCTGATCTCTTGCTTGGCCTGGTGATGATACCGGAGTAAGGAAAGGAATCCATGTATTTAAGTTTTACAATCGTTTGGAACGTATTTCCTTTTGCTATTTCTTTCACAAGAATGTTGCCTACTCCAGTACTCTGTAGTTGTAAAACAAGAGGCAGTGATTACTGAATTTGGCCTGGGGGAATATGAGTCATTCTATAAATTGGGGTCCACTTTATTTCCTGACCCTGTTACATCTGACATCTATGATTTTATGTTTTTGATGCACCCCTGAGTGCATTCGTCCTCCAAGAGTAATTTTGAAGTGCATACAGAACCAATCAAAAAACAGTTTAAGTCTCAGTGATATACTTAAAGGGGCATAAGGTCCTGAAATCCCCGAAAATTTCATGTTTTGGATCGTTTACATATCCTATTTCAAACATCTGGTTCAAAGAGAACCAACCTAATGTCTTACTGGTCTTGACAAAAGACGAAAACCCTTACATTGGACACGACGGAGTACGAATACGCTTTTCTTGTCGTTTTCACTTTCAGTCAATGTACGTACAATATGTATATACACAGCACCATGCTCGCAAACAGCGCGTGGTGACCAATCACCAACGCACAAAATATGGTTTGTTACACGCCCGCAAAAGGCGAACACTTTAAGGATGAAATCACAACTAGCATCAAAACAGCTCGAAAAAAGTGGATCCCGAAATTCGTTCACGCACACATAATACAGGAATAAATGGCAAAGTGCCAGGTAACGGTGTGATGCAATGCAATGCAATGCAATGTGAGGACGTCACGTGACACCCATTTGGATTGCAAAGAACCAAGGTAACAGGGACAGGAAAAAAGTCACTCTTTTGATAGCTAATGATAGACATTGAAAACATTGCACACAATTTAGTACATACATTGTCAGGAGTTGTAATGACTAGTCAATGACTCGACTCGAATCTTACTCAAGTCACAATTTTTTGCCACTTGAATTGACTCAAGTCTCAATGGGCAACTGACTCGACTGGACTTGATTCATTGTGAGCAAACGACTCGACTCGACTCGAGTCTCATCAGAAAACCTGACTCTACTCGAGGCAAAGGCTAATAACACTCAAATCACAAAACTCTGCAAAAATATATTTGTTTATGTATTTCACGTTACCATCAAAGTATGGACACTTATCGGGTCCAAAAGATGTCAAATCCTTTTGTTTTTTCTTCCATTCTTTAGTTTATTAGATGGTGTTCAAATATCAGTGACTCGAATTGACTTGAGTGTAAACTTGACTTGACTTGACTCGACTCGACAACACACTATTACTCAACTTGACTCAAGTCGAGTCACTTCCTTATATAAATGACTAGACTCAACAAAATTCAGTGAGTCCTTACAACTCTGTACATTGTCGATTGGTTTTCTTTAAAATCCCAAACATGTTTACATGACGTGCATACCTGGTAGCCCACTGCTATCAGATTGTTGTCGTCCACCGCCAGGCAGGTTGGTTTGCTGTCTGACCCTCTTCCTGGCTGGAACTGATGGAGAAGCTCGTATTCTCTGCTGAAGGTCTTGACGACAGGACCGTCAAGTACGATGAGCTGGTCCAATCGGTTGACTGCAACTTGGTGTGGATCTCTCAGGTCTGGCATCCGTAGCTTCTGGGAGATGAAGGGGGATTGGGGGTTGCTTGTCGGCGAGTGTGTCACAAGTTCCTTGTGTCTGTTGTCTACTGTGACGATTTCATTATTGGAGAAAACTGCGACAGAAATTATGTCTTTTGCCATGTCTTGCTTTACCTCCGTCTCGAGTCTCCAGTCATATTTCAGAACCAGCCTTCCTAGCGACTTCTCATCTCCTTCGTGGAAGTCAATGAAGTGGAATTGATAAGGCACATTTTCTGGTTGTTTCTCCATTAACTCTTTGAGGTTGTGCAAGAGTTTTCGTTTGAGATCCAAAATCTGAGTCTGAATTTCTTCTGTCATGATTTTGTTGACCTCATCCAGTGTCTGCTCTGCTACTTTCAGCTCTTTGTTGTTGTTGTTTTCTGTTGTCTCAAATGTCTTGACTCTGTCTTCGTAGATCTCCTTCGCTTCTTTTTTTATATTCTGCTCCCAAGCCCTGATCCTAGCAACCTCCTTGTCAGCCTTTTGGGAGATCTTCTTGTTGGTGGTTTCAAACATGAAGTCCAGTTTCTTGCGAGATTTGACTGTCATCTTTTTGGCATTGGTCAGTGCCGTTTTCTTTTTTTCGGCCTTGGTCAGCAGCTTTGCAATTTCTTGTTTGCATTTGTTGAAAGCCTCTGATAGGTCAGCAAATGAGTGCTTTTGATGTTTCAGAATGGAGCACGTAATGCACATCGTCTGCTGACATGTGTTGCAGAAAATGTTGAGATTCTGATTGGCGTGTTTGCTGCATTTTGGTTCTTCTCTTAGTTTACTCTTGTAGCTTATCTTTCTCTTTTGAAGTTGAGCCAACGTGAAGGTTTTGTGAAATTTTGTTACTGCCAGGCGAGCGTGTGCCTTGTGGCAGTCTTGACACATAAAATGAGCACATTCCATGCAAAATGAAATTGCCCAATTTTCGTCATCACAGCTTTGACATTGGATCTGTGACTCTTGACCTTCTAGAAGCTGTTCCTGTATTGAAAACTCCTCCACTAAGGCACTCAGGGAGAGATTAGTAGGCAAATCTTCAACACTATTTCTTGACAGTGTGGTTTCCTGTCTACACAGAGGACACGTGATTTTCATTGCATTCGGACCTTCGCTTTCTCTGTGATGTTGGAGGCAATTCAAGCAGAAACTGTGAATACAGTCCAGTAATTTGGGCTCATTGTAACGACTCAAGCAGATGGCGCATTCCAGATGATCCTGGCTGATCTTCCCCAGAACCTCAGCTGTACCGCCAGTCGCCATTTTTACTCAACTTCAGAAATGTTGCAAGAGTTCAGACAGACCTGGGTATTCAACCAAAATGGAACATTTTTGAGACACGGCATGACATGGTTAATCAGATTCAAGTCGAGGCATGCTCATTGTTTTCTTTTAACTTGGACCAACCTATCTGGTTTTTGGTCTTCGTTACAAACTCTATAAAGTAGACACTAGTGCTGCAAAGTCTACATCTGCTCAGTTTTCGTTGATTAATTATTCAAAACAATGGCTTCTTGACCTCTAGATTAATTGTGACTTACATGGACATCTGTCAGTCTTCACAAGCTGATTACATAAGTAAGAACGTACATGTACATGATGTCTTCAAATATATGCAGCAGTCAATCCATACATGTGATGTGATCAAGCTACATGTACATGAGTCGTTTGTCAACCCTGGTCAAAAAAAGTTTTATCACAGATTTGAAAAGAGCACAATCTCAGCATTACTGATGTGAAAACTGCATGCTGGTACCATCTTTAGTTCAAAATTATGGAAGTCGGAACACCAAGAGATGTTATGAAGTGATATGATGAAAATGGCCCTATTTTGGCCTGAATCTGCAAATAAAAATTCCTGACACACTCATTTCGCTTGATCGCATCAGAAATATTGAAAATACTAGCACTCTCTTTTTGCAAAACTTATGGGTGTAGTAAATACTCCAAAGACAATGTGAATTAGGGTCAGCTGATGCTTTTTGACCAATCACCACCCTTTGTGTCATTGTCATAAAGATCATGTCTAGCAAAAACCTTTTATTAACTTGCAAATTCCTGCGGTTTGCATTTTTTTGTTAATTGAGGAATTGGACAATCTAACAGTACTGGTTATTGCACAAAACTGTCCTACATTAAAACTCACCCTTAGTGCAGTCACAAACAAATGCAACCTCCGGATGATAGTTTCATATTTAGTTGGCTGACTCTAGAACAAAATGGTCAGCCTTGCATAAAGCATTCTGCACTCTCTAAACAGGATCTTTCAGCTCAAACTTTTGCAGTACAACAGCATTAGCAAAGATGGTGATTCAGTTTATTTGCACAATCTGTAAGTGGATCACCTGATTTTGTGCTTTAGAATTTACCTTTCACTAAACTTGAATCGATTCTTTGATAATCTTTTCAATACTTGTGGAGTTTGGTTATTTTTGGGGGAGTCATTGTGCGAGGTCAAACAGCATCAGTGCAGTAGCACAGCTAGCAGTGAACTTGTTATTCATCAGTGCAGTAGGATTTTATCATTTGTCATGATGGTTAAAACCCTGTCTGGTGTAGCAGTAGAAAATAAGTGGAAATGCAAAAAAGTGGGGAAAAGACGGGAGAGACATACATACCGTTACAAATCTTTGGAGGACAGATTTAATCCCCTCAGCGGGCCATTTAGGAAATCAAATCATGCTTTCTCTGTTGGGTAAAACAATAATTATTGACTTGCCCAAAACATTAGACAGGTCATTTTTAAATTATAGCATGATGCTATAAATTTGCCTTTCATGTACGTGCTAATGCTAACTTTGTTTAATTGTCAACTTCTGTTTTGTGGGGTTTTTTTAATTGCTCTTTTTTAACTAACACAAGCTGTGGTTTATAGGCCTAATGGATACACATTTACTTCATTCAAATTCACACCCCCCAAAAAATGAGAAAACAGAAAACACTAAATTATTTGGCCATAGTGTCATGGTAGAGTCGCAAGTTAACAATTAGGCCTGTTAAGAAAAATAAAAATTGATTTATCAATCTCATTTCAATTATTATTTTGATAATTGTATGGCTTTTTTTGGGGGGGGGGTGTTGTGTTTTTTTGTGTTGTTTGTTTGTTTGTTTGTTTTTGTTTTTATAAAACGCTTAATTTCATGAAAATTCTGGCCAGCTCTCCTGACCTCATATTTTGTATGAAATCCGTGGATTATTCTATTTTTCATGTTATCCCAAATTACTTGTGTAGTAGGATGTTTTAAGTACTTTTTCAGATAATTAAGACATTTTTCCGCTTGTCTCAACTTCCCCTCCCCCCCCCCAAAAAAAATGACTATCATGACAACCTAGACCTACTTAGACAAAAGTGGTCTGGCCAGCTTACTAGGTTTGCCTAGTCTTGTTTTCAAGTCAGTCCATGAGGCTGTTCACTGAAACCGTTTCCAACATCGGAAGCATTAATTTCCCCCATTATATACATGTATTTTCTTCAAAATTTATGGGGGCCCATAGATTTATGACAGGGATTTTTTTGTGTCATCAAGTTTCATCTGTGCCAGCTACATTGTACATGAACTTGGCTAGATATTTTCTAGAAATTTGAGTTAGTGAACAAGACCATTGAGTGTTGATGTCCAGCAGGACTTCTATGAGGACAGAGAAGACTGTCCAAAACGTTACTGAAAAAGTATCGAAGAGCCAGGTTGTTTTTCTTCAGACCCGTAAGTTCTTCATCATGTTCATGGTGGAAGATACTGATTTTCTCATCCTACCAACCGCAAGCCCCTTTCTAGAATTCTCTAATCTCCGGTGTTTGTTTTCTCATTACTTTTTCCTGACAGAAAGTCTCCAGTAAGCTGAGCTGGTTACGTGAGGTGCAGTGCCTGGTTTGTTCCCAGCTCCATCAGATGTTTATCATGGACCCAAACCTAGCCAAGCTCATCCACTTCCAAGGCTATGCCAGCGAGCTGCTCCCAATCACCGTAGCTGGTATTCCGTCCATGCACATCTGTCTGGACTTCATACCGGAACTTCTCAGCCAACCACAAACAGATAAACAGGTTTGTACAAATAAATAATAAATATGCAAACAAAAACCTTTAACGTACCCCCCCTTTTTTAAAGTTAAACCCACTATCCACAATTCCAGACTTCATTATGCTGCTATGTACGCAAATTTTGTTAAGCACAGAAAACCTTTTGCTTAGCACAGAAAACATTTTGCTTAGCAATAACAACTTTCCATCCATAACTATATGTTGCTTGTGATTGTTTCTTCACATATTTTTCTTAAGCGATATTTTGAATATAGCTTTTTGTCACTGACAATGGACTTTGTCTTAGACCTACATCATGTACTCTAATTTTGACTAAAGATCTATAGTTGTTTTTTGGCTTTGTTAAACTTTTATTCCCTTAATTCAAGCAGCTAATATCCATGTTTTTATTTTTATCCTGCCAGATTTTTGCTGTTGAACTAGTGTCCCACCTCTGTCTCCAGTTTGCTCTGCCTAAGTCTCTGAGTGTCGCCAGACTAGCCATCAATGTCATGTCTACTCTTCTTACAGGTAAAAAAAAAAATGCAGATATTTGTTGAACATTCTGAACAAGTTTGTGTTGGTGGAATATTCTCGGCATTGAAGAAAATTCAGCAATATCGTGAGAAAGAAGTCTTGTAGCATCGCTGATGCTGCTAGAATTGTGACTTTGGGAGTGATCTTTGCTGCTGGGTATTTATGAATTTATGGCTTCTGACCTGTGCATCTTGAACAAAGACATTGATAAAACCTGGAATGCAAACATACGGCTGGATTGCTCAGTTGGTAGAGCACTGGAACAGCAATCCGGAGGTCGCAGGTTCAAACCCTGCTCCTGTCAAATTCTGTTCTCAACTTTTTAATTATCAGGCATGCAACTTTTCTGTGGATTAGCCGATTTCCTCGTTTTGACTTCACATCTTTTCAATTATGCCAATAAAATTGAAGAAAAAAAAAGTACTGTTTGAAGTCTTGTAATGCTTGGCAGTTCCTCTGGTTTGTTGCTTCCAGGTTGCATGAAAATCCATCAAAAATGTTCATTTCAACAAGGTGCTGAATTCTGGTGTTTTGGCCATTGGGTTAAAAAAAAAATTCTACAACTTAGTTTTATGTTAATGTTTTTTCCCCCGCCACTATTCACTGTAGTCCTACCCAGCGAGAGCCTGTGTCAGTTCTTCCTGCCAACACTGCCCTCATTGGTGAGAATATGCCAGGCTTTCCCTCCGATGTACGAGGACGTGACCTCATTGTTGACCCAAATCGGACGCATGTGCGTGTCACGGCTAGCTGCAGTCAATACACCAATGTACAGAGGTAGGACTTTTCCTTTGAATTTGGACACTGTTTCCAACTGATGACAACTTGCAAATATTGAGAACTTTATTGCCTTATTGAAGGTGTAGTCCATCATTTGTAATTTGTGCATTTTGTTCGTTTGAAGCAACAAAAGTGCTCCAAATCTAAAAAAGGGGTGCTGAACAACTAACCTGATAAAGTTTCAACTCAGCTTCAGTTGAATATTTCAAGAAAAACAACATTCTATGATCTCAGTTTCAAAGCAAAAGTTGCTGAATCATGTTTTGAATTGGGCCTGAATTCAGCGTACGTTCTCACTGAGCCAATTGCAGCTAAGTCGCACACCAATCCAACAAATTATAGCAATCGCGCATGCGTGTGCGTCGTGCCAACGAAAAAAAAAAACTACTAACAAATTTCCAACGGTGCGTCTTAAGACGCACCGTTGGAAAGGCCTTCTTTCGTTGATTACTTCAAAATGACAGCTTGCCAGAAAGAATAATTTCACAGGGAGTTTAGTCCCCTTACTATCTTTCAACCAAGTATGTTTTTCAACAATAATTACGCCAGTTACTTTTTGGATAGCTGCAAATGATGGACTGTATCTTTTAATTCTTGTGATCTGTTGTAATGGCTCCTGATGGAATTTGACTAGTCACAGAGCTTCCGGCAATGTAAGGCCCAAAAAAAAAGGTTCCGGTTTCTGGTCTGCCCGCCCATCACCATAGCCATGCACGTCGGCAAAATTAAAAAAACATTTTCTATGTAAGATAATGTCTCAAAACCTGCTGCTGCACAATTTTAAAGTGTTTTAGATGGGGTTACGATCGAGTATAAGGGGTCCTACTAAAGCATGTCAACAAGCGTCAACAAGCCTCAACGGTCGTCAACGAGCGTCAACACATTTTGTATAGGCTTTTGAACATTAACAACAGCTTTATATGGTAGAAAAAGCAATAAAGAACATCTTCTGCATATCAATTAAAGTTAAAATTATTTTAGAACTTGTTTTTTTGAACATGAAATGTACGACGAATTTGTCGATAAAAGTTGGCCGCCATCTTGTTTATGAGTAGCTAGTCGTACTACGCATGCGTGAAGTGTACAGAGCCGTACTACGCATGCGCGTCGTACATTTCGCGTTCAAAAAAACAACTTTTAAAATAATTTTCACTTTAATTGATATGCAGAAGATGTTCTTTATTGCTTTTTCTACCATATAAAGCTGTTTTTAATGTTCAAAACCCTATACAAAATTTGTTGACGCTCGTTGACGACCGTTGAGGCTTGTTGACGCTTGTTGACACGCTTTAGTAGGACCGAGTATAAGCTTTATGCGGCCTCTCTGAGCTCCCATACATTTTGTACTAAATTTAGTCGGGCACCATTTGCATTTGCAAACAAATAATGAAAAAAAATAAAAAGCCGCGTCAACGCACCACTTTTGGGGCAAGCTCCATACCAGAAACCAAAGACTTTTGTTGGCTCTAATGGTTTCTTTTGATACTTTTTCTTTGGTCTACCCATTTCTTCAGAGCTGGAAAACAGTAGCCTGGGACTGTTTACCTCCAAGGGGGCTCAGCCAAGACCTGAGGAGCTCAATCTACGGAACAGCGACCGAGTCCTGCACAAGGCCGTGGAGAACACATTCAGGGACATTGTGAAGTTTGCTGTCGTCAACAAGAAAGTCTTCTAATGAGTTGGCATCAGTGGTGTAGTCAAGTCCTCACAAGTCATCATATGTCCCAACACATCCATCACAAGTCCTCCCTTGTCCATCACATGTGCTCAAAAGTCAACCCAAGTCCTCACAACTCCTCAAAAGCCCCCACACATCCTCACAGGTCCTCAAAAGTCATCAAAAGCACTCACAAGGTGGCATGGGTGGCTTGTGCGTAAAGCGCTCGCCTCTCACCAAGGTGACCCCGGTTCGAATCCTGGCCACGGATCGTATGTGAGTAGAGTTGTGTGTTGGTTCTCTCCTGTGCCACGAGGGTTTTTCTCCGGGCCCTCTGGTTTTCCTCCCTGCGGAAAAATCAATCACTTTTAATCTCAGGCTGTGCTCCGTGGTCATATATGGGCCGATGTGGCCGGCAGCCATAGGCGCCTTTACGTGCCAGCGGCCCGACCACGTTGTAGCCGCGTCCTTCGCAATTCAGCATACCAGCTGCGAGTAAGGATGATTAGCCTCCCAAATTAGTATTATTATTAAGTCCCTAAAAGTCCTGACAAGTTCTCAAAAATCCATTACAAGCCCTCACAATCTCGAGATGAGTCAAAAGCTATTCAGATGAACTCTGTCAAAACTATTTCATTTTTATTGTTCAACACTGTTAGTTTGGGGGCTTGTAAAAGGACTTTTGATGGACCTGACTGAACCAGGACCTTTCATGAATCTTGTAAAATAGTCTTTATTTCCATTCATCATTCATTTTTTTCAGTTCATGAATTAAAGCACAAGGTTTTTAAGTTGTGTTTTTGTTGCAAAATTTTTGTGAACCTTTGTTTTAATGGTAAACTGAAGTCTTCACTATTATGAATTATTTATCAAGTTACACAGATGGGGAAATATAAGACGATCACATTTTTTTTATATCTATGTATAAAGTGTACATTTGTCATGAGTACGCTTTCAGCACATTTGTTTCTAATAAAATATTGATTAAAACAACGTTTCAAAAGCAGTTCTTCATTTTTTTATTGGCATTATATTACTCTTCCCCAACAACAAATTCAGATAATTTTTACTCTATTTGGAGAGTTCATCTGCCTGTATGGGTTATCAGTACAAGCCAAGACAAAATACAATAAAAAGTCCTTACATTATATAACCATATTTTTCCAAAAGATATCGGCAACCTATATATTAAAGAAATATTCGTCTGTATGTTATTATTATTATTATTATTATTAATCATTTCTGGTAATGAAACCAAGGATTCCTCAAAAGCGCCCTAAGCACTGTAGCTCGCAAGCCTGAAGAAACCTGTGGAGAGAAGACAATGAGAAGAAGTTACAGTTTTAGAGGTGGGAGGAAAAGCCCAGAAGAATATTCTGGGGAAAACCAACGGAATTAGGCAGACACTGAAAACCCAATCCACATATTGGCCCAGGCAGGATTCGAACCCAGGTCACAGCGGTGGTAGGCGAGGAAAGTACCACTACACCAACCTGACTCCCCGGTCAGGTTAACATAACCTACTTAGCGAGATGAAACGCTTAATCTCTTACATGTATGGCGACCATATTGGAATACACAATTACTACATTTTCTATGGTCTTCTGACACAGGGGGCATAACATTTTAATCTCCTACTTTTCTTTTGTACAAGTGTCAATTATACCAATGTACAAATTTCACAGTTCACCGTTGGAGGCTGTATCATATATTTGCCTAATTATAGTCTCAAGTGGCCAGTTCCATGGGGCTGCTGAAATTTGGTTTTGGAAAATATTTGTTCAGCAGAAACATGTCACCAGCAAAAAATGTCCTGCTAGATGTACAACTTGGGATTCTGGATTCTAGCTCCACGCACAAAAATGCAATATTTCTCTGTAAAGCTCGGACTTAAATTCTGAGACATTTTGCTGTTCCACCAAACAAATGAGCCACAATTTCTGTCAATGGACTGTTATGAATTTCTGTTATGAACAGAATGACCTAATAGATTCAGAGAACAAATCAAGCGCTGATCCGTGTACATGCCGTCCAATCAATGAGTGTATAAAATCGTATAAAGAAAAAGGGAATACAAGCCCTTTACCAATTACCGTTTATGAATCAGTAGACAAAAAAAAAAAAAATGGAAAAGACCCCTTTACCATTTTTAATCATGATGAATCAAAAGAAAAAACACACCTTTTACTACTTAAATAAAAGATACCATTCAGAAAAACCAAAAAGCATCCAATGGGAATCGGACTCACACAATCGGATTTGTAATCCAATGTAGTACCTATGACACTACAGCAGTGACTCGATCGGTGTGGTAGTTATAAACATTATACTATTTCATATATATATAGGCCCTCCAGCATAGTTCTATATACCAGCGAGCGGCTGTACGGCACCGCGCGGGAACAAGCTCATTCGGGGAACTAGCAGCTAAATAGCGACCGAGTCCTACACATGGCAGTGAACACATTCAGGGACATTGTGAAGTTTGCTGTGGTCAATAAGAAAGTCTTCTAACGAAAAATGGCGCAGGTGGTGTAGTCATGATGAACAATTTCGTTAAAGAGCCACTTTTCCCTGAATTTACCATGAACCAACATTTTGACGCTTTTTCCCCAACAAAGAATATGTTCGTGAAAGCACTCTGAGAAAAGTCCTTTGTTTAGCCATAGAGAATGTGTCCTTTCTCTATGGTTTAGCAGTCGGTGAAAATCTGGTGACTTCACCCACTAATCCTTCAACTGGGGAAGCTGTTTACCGTTATGTTTAAACAATGATAATCTTCACTGGCAAGGGTCATTAAAAAAAACGTGAAAACCCCCTACAGGATTAGTCCTATAAGCCCCAGGTAAACATCCTTGAAACATCCATTTGGGATTAATTTCACGGCAAAGTTGACTTTTAATAATGAGAATTTAATATGGGATGGGAATATTCATAAATCTCAAGTCGCACATTCTCAAGACAAGTCGCAAGCTCTTCAAATGAACGGTGACAAAGGCATTCCTTTGTTGTTGTTTATCCCCTGTTACTTGTGACTGAACTTCTGAAAGGACTTGAGATTGACTTTTGATGGACTTGACCACACCACTGGTTGGTACCATAATAGGTGGGGGTTGCTGGCGTTACCCCAGCCCTATACTTTATCATCGGGTTGTCATATATAGTGCTGGGGGAAGTTTTGAACAAGGACTAGCATTTCTTAAAATAGACACTGATAATCTGATTAAATTCCAAAATCTAAAAATTAATGTGGCCTGACGTTGCGAACTTAGCAAGTTCTTCTTCAGAGGCTAAAACAGTTTTAGCCTCTGAAGAAGAACTTGCTAAGTTCGCAACGTCAGGCCACATTAATTTTTAGATTTATATATTTCAGGTTCATCCAGTCAGTAAGCAGTTCGCAGCAGTCTTACTTTTTTTCATGTTAATTCCAAAATGTGCCATTTTGTCCTCATGACACATGAATTCCCCTTGGGACTCACCTAAACCTTGTCAGGCATAACCACTTCATCGAGCTGCCGGCATAAAGGTGCCTTTGGCAGCTGCCATACAACCCATGCATGATAATGACCACGGAGCACAGCCAGATATCGAAAGTGTTTGATTTTTCTGGAGGAAGGAAAACCCTTGTGGCATAGGAGAGAACCAATGCACAACTCTATAAATGTATGGCATGTATGGTCCGTGGATGAGATTCGAACCAGGGCCACAGTGGAGAGAGGGGAGGGCTTTATTTACGCACATGGGTGAATAGCACTGCATACCATGTTTTCGTATGTACACGGGCACATTATTTTTGCAGTCGACTGAGCGACCATTGTAGGTGGTCGAACTTCAAACTTGGCACAAACTTTGACGTAAGTGTGCGTTCAACCTGTGAAAACAACACCATTGAATCGCGTGCGTTGTTTGCACGAGAAGTTCTCCAAAAGTCTGCAAGTATGCAACCTATACCAGCGGCAAAGCAATTTGCGTTTCCCGAACATGCACATTTTAGACGGGCACTGCACTAGTTAATTCAAACTCATAAATAGCTGGTCTGTGCTTATGTGAGAAAAAAACAACAACCAACTGGAGCAATTCGGTACAAGGTTTGTGTCTGGTTCTATCCAAAGTCAGAGTGTGTCTAAATAAGAATAAGACAACAACAAAAAAGAAAAATATTAGTGATTGCAAGATGATTGACAGAATGCACAAAAAGCTAGAAAGTCATTTAATTGGATTATTATTATTATTATTCTATCATTTCTGGTAATGAAACCAAGGATTCCTCAAAAGTGCCCTAGGCACTGTATGTAGCGCGCAAGCCTGAAGAAACCTGTGGAGAGAAGACAATGAGAAGATAATATTACAGATTGAAGCAAGTCAAATAATTATATTAACGTAAACAAAGATCCAACGAACCATAACAACTTCATGGAGTTACATTTTGTAAATTTGGACGCACTATAATGTGCAGACCTTGGCTCATTCACAGGGAAATATAATCCACATCTTTTCTTGGCTGGTTTGGGGGCAAAAACGATCTAGATTTGGCCAGTAAACAAGGAATATTTTCAGCCCAGTCTCGATCTCACAGAGGGCGCCGTTTGCGAAACCGGAAAACATTTGCGGAACCAGTCAAAGCACCGACCTCTACAAAATGTCCTGGCAAATTTCTCTTTCAAACGATCGCAGAAAACTATTCATTTCATGAAGTAGGTGAGTAATTTGCGCATATTTATAGATTGGTAGCTCCCTGTGAAAGCGCGTTTTTTCGCCACAAGACGCTTCAGACGATTTGCGATTGCGGAACCGGTCAAACGACTGTAGCAAATAATAACTTTAGCTTGGCGTAAAAACTATATGCCCTAGGCTTTTGTTAGGAAGGCAGGAGAATTTATAGGCCAGGCTCTTGAACTTGAAATTATTCAGCTTACTTTTACCTTGAACTTGACATTTAACATGTGTACATGAGATGCCTGGCCTTCTAATTTGTGAAGGCCAGGCACTAATTGGTGCAGCATGCGTTAAGGGGCAAAATTTAAATTATTTTCAGCAAAGAACAACTTATTGGCAAATTTTGCACGTTTGAATTTTAACATTACTTTTTAATTTTTCTGTGTTTTGTTTTACATAGACATGAGATGCCTGGCCTATTAAATTTTGGAAATTGCTCCATGGTGCAATAATATTTAACAATAGATATGAGGGCAAAATCTAATTGTTTTGAGCACAAATTATTTGTTTGCACATTTGCATTTGCATTTCCTGATTTTAATCTACCAGACCTTTAATTTGTGAAGGCCAGGCACTTGATGCATCATTTTTAACCTAACATTGTACACAAATACCTCAAATCCAAATTATTGTGAGCAACAAAAACCTTTTGCCACATGTTGACATTTATTTACATTTCTGTGTTGTTTTTACATTAGGCCTTAATGTTTTTTTAACACGTTTGACATATATGTACAGTGAGCATTAGATGCCTGGCCTTGTAGAATATGAAGGCCAGGCACTTGGATACATTATTAATCAAATAGAACGATACAAGGGCAAAATCATTAATAGCTCTCAGCACATATTTTTGGCACACTTTGGCATATGCATTCTTGACATTTTTAAGCACTCACATTTTATTTACACACATGTTGACATGTACATGTGATGCCTGGCCTTGTAATCTTGGAAGGCCAGGCACTTGGTGCAGCATTAATAAGCACAGAAACAAGGGCAAAGTCAAATTCTTTTTGAGCACAATTGTTTTGGCACGCTTTGGCATATATGCATTTCTGACATTTTTAAGCACTCACATTTTATTTACGGACATGTTGACATGTACATAAATCACCAAAAAATTCTAAAGAATTATTTTCAAAACCAATTTCGTACGAGCATGCAATGTGTATTTAATGCTACATGTACTTTATAGGGGGCCACAGATCATATAGAATCCAAAATTTCCCTGGGCCTTTAAGCTGCACTTGCATTAGTTCTTGAATACCCCAGTGGTTACAATTTGAATACATGCAGTTAACAAAGTCCACTAAACATAGATAACTAATTTTTTTTCAAAACAACCATAGGCAACAAAGGTTCAGAGAGGTCCGCTGGGATTTGTAAAGGCCGGCCAGACTTGCCCCTCCCCCTTGGTTCCATATTCCTGGGTACACACATTTATCATATGTCATTTGTCACAGGTTAGTATGTACATGTACCTGCTAACATAACGAATGATGATTTGGGCTCTGCAGCACACTTTCCTGGTGGTTTGAGTGGCGAATCTGCTCTTGCTCTTGGAGCTGTATGAATGCTCAGGATCCAGTGCCTGGGAGTAATTCAAAGTAAGACTGTTAATTAGAACACTTAGTTAACATTATTATTGACTGCTGTGATTTGGTTTACGACCTTTCAACACTGAGGAGCTATTGTGCCACTTAACCCTAACCCTCCATTGTGAAAAAGCCTAATGTAAACATGTTCATTTATTATTGAATGGCGATAATAGTGTGATAGAGCAGCTATGAATGTACAAACTACATATTTAGAAGAGCTCCATCACCCCGTATTCAATGAATAAAAGTGCCTTAGTTTTGTTGCTATACCTCGTCCATGTTCTGCAGTTAATTGATATTCAGTCCAGTATTTTTGTGTGTGATTATACCAGGCATAGAGTGATTTGATGCAAACATATACTTAAATACGATTTCTACTGTACCATACTCTCCTGCTTGACGGGCCTCTTGTGGGGTTTGCCATATTGGCATGACCTTATGATTGTCAGTTCAACCATAAGTGGTACTCCATCATCAATGCTGTGAAGCTTCCAAAGCAACCTTCTGCTTTCTTCTGGCTTTCTTGATTGTTTCTTCAGATCATCAGACCTAGAAACCAAGTTAGTCCGTGAGCAGATTATCAAAGTTGTAATGCTCAGCTAGCTTTATTATTGAAATGATTATTCCTTGGTTTATTTGCATGTAGTAGCTGAGGCAATATGCGAAGAGACTGAGCATCTAGCTCCATCTAGACATGACGGCATTCAAAGTGGATGAAACAATTGCAGGTACCGTACCTAATGTTGTAAATGTATGTAGTGTGCAGTCAGTGTGTTTTTAATTCATTCAAAAAGGCTTACTTGTTATGTCCCGTTTTTAAGTGGTATTTAGAGGTAAATTTTCACCAAAATCAAGAATTTTACCACTAAAAAATGAAAATTGTGGATTTTTAAAAATTTTATTTATCCCTTCATACTTGTACTTCAGGCCAAAAAAAAAAAGTTTCCGGTCTCTGGTATGCGCGCGCGTCGCCGTCGCCATGCGTGTCGGCAAAATGAAAAAGTTTTTTTTCAATGAAAGATGATGTCTCAAAACCGCCAAACTCACTGGTTTGACTGGAATTCTGCTGCTGCACAATTTTAACGTGTTTTTAGATGGGGTTATGATCGAGAATAAGCTATATGTAGCCTCTCTGAACTCCCATAAATTTGCACTAAGTGTAGTCGGGCACCATTTGCAGTCATCCAGTCGACATTTGAAGCAAAAAAGTCAGGTAAAAAAAAAAAAAAGCCGCGTCGCCGCACCCTTTTTTGGACAAGCTCCATACCAGAAACCGGAGACTTTTTTTTTTTGGCCTAACATGTTAAACCACCAAAACAGACTTTACCCAACTATTTAGTTATCAGGAGTGACAACATTGAGTTCCACACTAAAATTAGCCAGTATTGTGTCCTTACACTATGCGTGTATATGATGTTCTTTGTATTGTTTTTATAAGCCTGCACTGTTTGATGATTGCAAGTGCCCACAAATCCTGATTAATTTTAATATTTGATTATTTGATCAAGTGCAAATTAAATTTAGAATAATCGAATACTAAATTATGCAAAAATGCGCAGTTCTACAATTGTGAATGGATTGAATCAATTAAATCTCACAAGTCAAGTTCCAGTTTTAATTCTTAATCCCCAAGCCACCTTAATCCACCACCCAGTATTTGGATCATTGCAGCTCATACTGGATCATAAACCACAAGAGTTTTTCGTTAAATACTGCTTCTCATCCCGTTATTTAAAGATCATGTATGTATCTTTTTTATTTACGTAGACTTTCTGCCATTTTGTTTTAGGTTGAATGAATTTTTTTTTTACAAATTTACAAGTAAGAATTGTTTACAAACTATCATGTTTGAATGATGAGGGCAGCTTTACTTTGATACTTGCACTAAGACTTGCTCAAGTCTCACCTTGGCCCGAATATTGGAACTAGAATTACCCCTTAATGTCAATGAATGGGCTAAATCCAGCCCATTGTGTAGGCCACATACATATGTACCGGTACATGAACTAGCCACCTATCACTCTACATGAAAAGACTTCCAGTGAATAGCCATTCTTGTCAGTTTTGTGGGCTCTGTGGCCAAATTTAGTAGGTTTGTTTGGGGGGGAGGGGTTGATATTAATTTCGTGAAGTTTGGAAGTCTTTAAACACGTTGATATAATTCTAATGTCTCTTCTGTACCTAACACTAGATCACCTGTAGGTGTGAAGGCCATGGTAACTGGATTTGGTAGCTTACCATGAATGGGGGATGCATGTAGGTGTCCCATGTTTTGTCCATCAGGGCTGAGGACATTGATACATGTATGTCTTGAGCAATTTTGAGGTCTCCAAATCTTCAACCAAAATGTTTTCTTCTGCAGTATGTAAATGTTCCCTTGACTGTCGCAACAAACACTATTGGGGTCCTTTATATAAACCTCAAATTCTGTGTCACCATTGTAATCTAGTGCAACCAGTTTATCCTGACGAGGTTTGATGTAGATGAGATGCTGGTTGCTGATGGCCAGTTGATCACTGATCCCTTGTGCCTGTAGTTTCTTGAGAAGCAATCCGTCTGGCTTGTGCAGGCTGATCTCTCTCTTGCTTGGCCTAGTGATGGTAGTAAGATTGGGAATCCATGTTTCAATTTTACAATCATTTGTACATGCATATATGTACTAAGGATTTGATGTTTATACGTTTAAACAAAACAATTCTAAATCTGTTTACAAATTTTTCCGAAATCATTTTATACGAAACCCAAATTATAAAAAAGGGACCTGTGTTCACGCAGTCAGCTGTTGTGAATGGCAAAATGTTTAAACGTTTATACAGTTCTTATAATATTTTCTAAACGTTTACAAAATTAAACGCAAAGTCACATATTTTTCATTTAGCCAACCCATTTACAAAGAAAGCTGCTTATCCAAGTACACTGCAGTCTCACGTAAGAGAGGCACTGAGTACTGAATTTGTTCTGGCAGCATGTTGTAACATGACTCATAATTAATTGCACTTACGGTACTATGCTAGTTTGGCACAAGAGACAGTTAATTGTTTTTCTTTAATATCCTAAACATTCAACCATATCCATACCTGGTAGCCCACTGCTATCTGATTGTTGTCGTCCACCGCCAGGCAGGTTGGTTTGCTCTCTGACCCTCTTCCTGGTTTGAACTGATGGAGAAGCTGATATTCTCTGCTGAACGTCTTGACGAAAGGACCGTCAAGTACGATGAGCTGGTCCAATCGGTTGACTGCAACTTGGTCTGGATCTCTCAGGTCTGGCATATTGAGCGTACGGGAAGTGACAGGGGATTGGCGGTTGCTTGATGGTACATGACTCATTAGCTCCTTGCTGCTTTTGTTAACTGTGACTATTTCCTCGGAGAAAATGGCAACAGAATCAGTTGTGCCTGTATGTGCAATTTGTTTCTTCAATCTCCACTCATCTTTCAGAATCAGCCTGCCTAGTGTCTTCTTGTCACCCTCATGAAAGTCAATGCAGTGTAACTCATCAGGCACATTCTCTAGCTGTTTCTCCATCAACTTGTTGAGGTTTTGCAAGAGTTTTGGTTTGAGACCCAAAATTTCATTCTGAATTTCTTGAGCCATAAGCTGATTCACCTCATCCAGTGTCTGCTCTGCTTCTCTGAGCTTTTTATTGTTATTGTTTTCAGCAGTCTCAAATGTCTTGACTTTGTCTTTATAGATCTCTTTCGCTTCTTTCTTGAGTTTCTTCTCTGTCTCCCTGATCCTTGCAACCTCCTTGTCAGCCTTTTGGGAGATCTTCTTGTTGGTGGACTCAAACATGTAATACAGTTTCTTTTGGGACTTGACTATGCATTCCTTTTTATTGCACAGTGCTCTTTTCCTCTTTTCAGCCACTGTGATCAGGTGTGAAATTTCTTGTTTGCATTCTTCAAAAGCTTCTGAAATGTCAGTACGAGAGTGCTTTTCACGTTTCAGAACAGAGCAAGTTGTGCATACCAACTGCTCACATGTGTTGCAGTAAATGTTTAGATTCTGATCTGCATGCTTGTCACATTTTGGTTCTTCTCTTAGTTTACTCTTATATGCAACTTCTCCTGATTGAAGTTGATCCATTGTGAAGGTTTTGTGAGATTTTGTTCCTTGCAGACGTTCATTTATATTTTGGCAATGCTGACACAGGAAATGGGGACATTCCATGCAAAATGAGATTGCCAGATTGTCTGCATCACAACTTTGACATTTAATCTCTGACCCTTGACCTTTTAGAAGCTGTTCCTGTATTGTAAACTCCTCCACTAAGGCACTCAGAGTGAGATTAGTAGGCAAATCTTTGACTCTTTTTCTTTCAAGGATTGTTTCACGTCTACACAGGGGACATTTCAGTTTGACACCTTGGGGATCTTCACCCTGTCTAAGGTTTTGGAGACAGTTCAAGCAAAAAGTATGCAAACAGTCAAGAAATTTTGGCTCAGTGAAACGGGTCAAGCAAATGGAGCATTCTAGATGACGCTCGCCGATCTCCCCTAGAACCTTAGCTGTACCACCAGTCGCCATTCTTTTTGTTGTTGTTAGGTGTCCGAAAAAGTTGCAGAAATTCTCACAGATCTGTATATTCAACCAGAGCAAAAATAAAACAACATTTGTTATTATTGGACGTGTTGGAAGAACATTTTTGAGAGGAAACGATGAACTCTGTGCACAAAACATTGCACATACAGGGTGGGGAAAAAAAACCAAGACTAAGATAATATTGCTAATTGGAACAGAAGTAGGGCACATGTGAATCAAAGGGAGATATCCTCTGTTAGGGTTGAATCTCCTCTTTAAAATGACACCCTGATCATGTCCTCACAGTTGACTTTCATGAAAGGGTCTATTTAGAGGCTTGCACCACTTTTCGTGGTGAAATCTCTTTTTTCATCAAATTAATTTTTTTTTCTATCAATTCATTTTCATCTTGTATTCCAACCAAAAAGTTGGGTTTTTTTTCATTTTTGGACGTCTGCAAGCCTCTAAAATAAAGGTTTTGTTTTGGGCTCAAACAGATCCACTTCGCACACATTTTAGCTCCCGGTCAGTACATTATTGATCCTGATTATGGGGCTTCAACCGCCCTACCCAACGATAATGGAAGTATTTTTCTGGCAGTCAATAATGTGAAAGTGTATGAGACATTTTTTTGGGGGGGGGGGGTGAAGTCTCATTCAAAAGTGAATAACTTTTGTATTGTAAGAAAATTGGCAATTTAGGTAAGGATTTTTTTGTGGGGGGGCAGGATAAGACTCTGAAATAGCACAGAAATGTAATCATGTCTTGTAGTCTGAGAATGAATTAGGCACATGTACTATAATGACCTGTGTTTTATATTTTTATTGAATTCATTATTGAAATGTTTTTACATAATTGACGCCACACATTTGCGGGCTAGCATTTTGAAGTTTATATGGGCTTTGCTTGACTAGAACAATTATACCACCATTTTGCATGAGTAATTAAGGACCTTGAAAGCTATTTATTGAGATCAGAATTTTTTGTTTTAAATTAATTTAGTAAACCTTTTTAATTAATATAGTTAAATTAATCTTGTTGATTGTTTTTAAAATGGTTAGATGGAAAAGTTTCCCCCAAACAAGATTATTGAGATTTAAGTCTGTTTTGGCCCTTTTCTGCTTTCGCAGAACTATTTTGCTTTAATTGAATTGTAAAATAAAACAAATGTACTAAGTTTTTCCCCCAAGATACCAAGGTGATAATCACTCCGTTTCTTTTGACATCGTGGTATGGCTGCTCTTCATTTTCTCATGTGCTTTTGACTTCTTGTATGTTGTAATTTATGTAGAATCCAAGTGAAACCTGTTTGAAGTGTTGGGGGTGTGCCCAGGGTAAAGAAATGACAAAAATAAATTATCAAATGCTGATCCACAGAAGTTGGATTTTCTGACTAGAAACTCACCAGTAGTGCAGTTACATGTCAATGCAGCCTCCAGATGATCCAGCAAACAAGTTAGCTGTCTTCGAATGAAATCTACCTGCCTCAGATAAAGTTATTACACTAATTTCTTTGAAGTCTCAAACTTTTGCAGTACAACAGCACTAGCAAATATGGCGGATGCGTTATATCCAGAAACTACCAATAAGTCGTATGACCCCACCTTTTTGAATTATCTCTCTGATACTGTTTTTCAATACATGTGGACTTGGTACCTTTTGTTGTTTTATACAACGCCTGATGAAAATCCCAGTCACCTGAATGGTGGGTCATTGATCATCAAGTGTCATTGAATTATTCGTCGCTATGCACGGCGGCCGCATCCCAAAAATAGAAGTTCCATTGCACGGTCACACTATTAGTTGCTCTGATGGCTTTACATTCATGATACCAGTTAACAAGTGACCAATCAGGTGACAAGGATTTGTTCGGCCTTTCAGGGTGTTGTGTTAAGCAATAATGTTTCACATTTGTGTTATGGAAAGAAAAGGTGAGGTGGGATTACGTCATCCGATGAAAACATCTATCATTTGCATATCAGTTTTGATTGGTTGCCCTGTGTTGCCATTCAGCACTCCAGACTCAAGAACCACTCTGATGGTTACAATTGTTTTATGTTTAAACAAAAGCATGAAATCAAGGTCTGTTTTAAATGATTTACTGTACTAGCATAGGTCAATATCTCCTGGCCTAATTTCTTGTTACAAACTAAAGAACCAAACTAGAAGCATTAGAGATTCTATGATTCTGCAATACAGGTCATTCTATAAGTTGAGGGTCCAAAGTGTGACATTTGTCCTGTGCCTGTTACCGTGGTACTTTGTACATCATGTAGTTCATGTATCATTAGGAATGACTTCAATGGATTTTTCGTTTGTTGGGAAGGTACGGTAGTTTGCTATTCATAATCACTCTTGGAGGACGACTGCATTAAGGAGTGTATCAGAGTTATAAAATCATCAATGTCAGGTGTAACAGAGCAAGTGTGCAAAATCTGGAGAAAAAACTCTGTGTTTAGAAAATTTGCACAAGTCTTGCGCAGATGACTGGTTTACAAAATTATATACCTGGAAAAATAGATCCTTGAGACCAAAGTAAATCAGACAAAAACTCAAGACAAATATAAACAAGTAACAACAAAAATTTCAAGAAAAAGTTTATTTTGCCCCTTTTACCCCACCACCATTACAATTCTCTGAATTCATGCAATAATTCTATCTGTTACACAATACAGAAAAAAAGTACAATCTACAGAAACGAGATTTTATAATGATAATTAAGAAAACAAACAGAAAACAGTGTTGTGGATTAGTTTTGATCCTTATGACATGTATGATATCAGTCTGACTGAATATTGTGGGAGGCAGAAACCAGTCTTCAAGTAGTGGTTGATTATTCTTTATGTAACTTGGGGAAAAAAGAAGTACCAAACACCAAATTGGTTTAGTAATGATGCATAATCGTTCACAAATTTCAAATATACAAATACAGACAGCAGTTATTTTAAAGAAGCACTTTTGAAGATTATAAATAGAAGCGGTTTTGAGTAAAAAGCCTGGAGGTTGTTGATTTCACAGTTCATTGAAACACTACTAATCAACAGATATTGCCTGCCATGTAGTTCAAAATTGGCTTTGTTTGAAAGAATGGCTTTGCAAATATTGGCTGCATGGCTTGCTGCCTGAAAAAGTAAGAACAATATTTTGATGAGCTGCAAAGTGTTAAGATAAAGATGAAGCAATAGACATTTTGTTACATAACATGTTGCACTACTTGTAGAAAAGCCAAAACAAAATCTGAACGCAAATGAACATATGATGCATTTTAAAGAATTTCTGTTTCTGTTTCACGAGTCGGAGTCCTGATGCATTTTTTTGTGATTAAGTTTGGACTTAAAGAAAAAGTAAAACAAAAATTAAACCCTGGAAAAAATACGACACTTTTAACAAAAATTCCATTTTGTTATGATGCAGTTTTTCTGAAATACAATTTCTGAAATATAGCTGTTTTTAAATGGAAAAAAAAATAGTACAGTAGTACTTCTCACAGTAATATACACATACATTTAGTGTTGAAGGAAAACATTTCCAGTTTTTTTCTTGATGTGACTTTTCAAGTTTAAACAAAATATATTCTAAATCCATTTACAAATTATCCAAAATGTTTAAATAAAACTCAAAATATAAAAAGGGACCTACTTTCATGTAATCTTCCTTTTAAGTTAAACATACTTAGCACAAACAATTAAGAATGTTTTCAAACATTTGTGATTTACAAATCCTTAGAAGCACAGCAGTACTGGTACTTGATTACATTCGGGGGTAACGTGGATGTGCAGTTACGCTTCTACTTTTTCAATGACTGCCTGCTACTTGCTAGATGTCATTCATTGTTGAATCATGTCAATCACACCGGTCTGCAGACATACCGGTAACGGGCAGGCGTCAGCCTTTGTGAAAGGGCTAAACGTTTAAACGGTTAAATGGTTCCTTAAATATTTGCTGAACGTTTACAAAATTAATGCAAAGTCACATCCTTATTTTCTTCTCCACATTTGGAAGCCATGTACAAGCATACTTACATACATGTTTAAGACAAAACAATTCGTTACTAATAGTACACATTACATTGTAAATGATCATCATGAAACCTGATATTTGACTGAGATCTATCATCATTATTTTTCAGTTTCCAAGGCAAGATATGTCTCAATAAGCATCAGTTTCTAAATGAAGCCCTAAACGACATGTACTTTCAAAATATTTGTTGCTAATTTTCATTCCTTTTAAGAGCTATACATACACGTAAGTACAGGTAGTTGCGTACAATCATACTATGGTACCATCACATATTATTGTTAAAATGGATCCTAAAGCACATTTTCAGGAAAATTTGGAAACATACATGCTTTTATAAAAAAAAATTCACCCAAACAGTATTCAAGTTTTAAGCTAGTAAGTTTCACTTCTGTACGGATGGTGGATGGCGGCCAATCTACTCAAACTCAACGCCCACAAAACCCAGTTTCTTGTCATTCGTTCACCTCACCTCAGACAGGAAGTTAACATTGGTGAAGCACTCTGGTTGCTCCTTGCTCTGATGCACGTAACCTTGGCGTCGTTTTCGACAGACCGACATATTTCCACAGTCTGTCAGTCTTCTTACGCGCATCTACATCGCATAACAGCAATCAGAGCTTCACTTTCACTTACGGCTGTGTATAAGTCTCGTAATGCTTGGAATTTTCTCTTTTTTGGTTCTTCGCAATCCATCCTGTTTATAACGTACCGGTACATGTAGCGAGTTGTTTTTGCAATGTATACATGTATGTTACAAACTCTACAGTTTCTCGATAAAGCTCTACACGTTACATTTCTCTTAGTTTAATTCCTAAACCTTTCTGGCCTCCTGGCTTCTCTAGCAACTTTTCAGAATAATCAATTAAAAATGTGTGGAAGGATTCTTTTGATCATACGCAATGCAGCCATACAAAGCTATAGGCTCTTATATTACAAAACAATAAAAGAAATTCTTTGTATACATATCTGTACATGTGTTTCTTGAATATTGCTCTAAACTTTCCTCTAATCTTGCAAGGAAATCACGTACTTTGCACATGGTTAAGATGATAATTAGGGGCCTTATTCACGAGGCAGCCATGTTGAATTGAAAGTGTGGTAAAATCTTCATTTTTGGAACTTGCGAAGAGAAATGAAAGCAAGTACATTACTAAATAATTCAAGTATGCTTGCATGAATAGTTAAACATTCCCTGATGCTTTCAGCCAGATTTTTAAAACAATATGAAAGTAAAATAAGGCTGCATAAATAGTCTGGCGCCATCCCATTCAACAGTTAACAATTTATGAAATACATTCAAGGAACACGACAAAAATGGCTACCTCGTGAATAAGGTCCATTGACCTGTATGCTCCCTTACAAAAACAAGGTCCAATCTTATGATGTCAAAGAAACATGACCATCTGGTGATCGGCTACCATTGCAGTAGGCAAGTGTTTGATTAGCAACCACATCACGCACTGTAAATTTGACAGTAAGGGCTTATTTTTATGTAAAAAAACCCCTTGAAATGGCATAATGGTCACTACCGGTTTCTGTGCCATGTACCGGTATGGTTTTCATAACCCCGCCGACCCAACACTTTATGTAGTTGTTGGCTCTGCATTTCTCTCATAGTTTTTGCCATCCACCACAGTTTTGAAAGCTTGCCGACTACATGTACCCGGTACATGCACGTGGCACTATGCAATTGTTGCCTACTACCATGACTACAGTGACCATGTTGAGAGAGCCCTAGAGTAAAAAAAAGAGAGTACAGTGTGAATACTTTCCTAGTATTACCAACCTCATGCCGCGTGGGAACGATCTTGCTGCGCCATGTTGTTTCCCATCATGCCTTGCGCGATCGTAACCCCTGGAATTGTGTAATTTAAATGTGTCAGAATATAGCACATTTTAATAAGGCTGCAGTTTATCCGTTTTACGTGCCGACGCCATTTTTAAAATGTTGAAAGTAGTGTTTTTGAAGAATCGATGCTTTCAAACATAAGGTTTTGGATGTTGCGTTATTTAGCAAAGATTTGTATCAAAGGTACGTACCCCTTTCATGCCTTTCGTCCCTTTGCAACCGCAGATACAGGGGGTTTTTTTTTTAGCGAAAAACAAGGCTACCATAATCCATATCATACAGGCATTGTGCAGTTTTTAATATTCGTACGTGACGTGACGTGCAAAGCACGCGAGCGCAATTATGGACGCGCCCAGCGTGCAATCTTCGAAATGCCTGCGCAGTACGCTCTGAATAGGCAGTCAGCATCGTTTACGTCATCATCACGGCCAGGGGTTAGTGAAGGAACGCGCACACGCCCATGGAGTCGATGCTGTATAGTATATTACATACACATCATTATTATGAAGGTCACTTAAAAGACTCGTAATGTGCATTAAATTTATGCCTCAAAGTACATAAGCCAATCATTAAACACAGCATTTCTGTTGAGGTGATCACAGATTCATTGCTACTGCTTTAGGGTTGTGTCTAATTTATTGAATAGACCATTATCATTTTGCGGCCATCTTGATTTTTCCCATTCAAATCAACGTAACCAAAGCGAGGCTGGAATGGAAAATAGTCTTGTTCTTTTTTGCACAAAAAAACATCATTCAGTACTGTTATTGGATACAGGAAACATGACTGAAATGGTGTTAGCATCATAAAGATCTAGTATAGTTCACTATTCTGTTATCCACCAAATGTTTGAATTAGCTTTTTTCCATTCAAATATAAGAAAAATGTGAGCGGTCTCAAGTAGATGATGAAGTTGCATGGTTTTATTGTTGTCAAATGCCACCCTTTGTCTAAAGCCACTTCAGAATCATGGTTTGAGAGCTGTGAGGACTGATAGCTCAAATTTGTTCTTTTATCTGTCAAATATCAATCATTCCGCTAACTCAAAATATGTATTCATACATACATACATGATGTTCTTTTTATTATTTTTATAAGCCTGCATTTTTTGATGATTTCAGGTGCCCACAAATCCTGATTGATTTGAATATTTGATTGTTTGATCAAGTGCAAATTAAATGTAGAATAATCGAATACTAAATTATGCAAAAATGCGCAATACTACAACTGTGAATGGATTGAATCAATTAAATCTCACAAGTCAGATTGCAATTTTAATTCTTAATCCCCAAGTCACCTTAATCCACCACCCAGTATTTGGATCATTGCAGCTCATACTGGATTACAAAGAGTTTTTCGTTATCCAAATACTGCTTCTCATCCCGTTATTTAAAGATCATGTATGTATCTTTTTTATTTACGTAGACTTTCTGCCATTTTGTTTTAGGTTGAAAGAATTTTTTCTGGTTACAAATTTACAAGTGAGAATTGTTTGCAAAATTATCATGTTTGAATGATGAGGGCAGCTTTACTTTGATACTTTCTCTAAGACTTGGTTTCATCTCGCCTTGGCCCAAAAATTTGAACTAGAATTACCCCATAATGCCAATGAATTTACAAGTGAGAACTGTTTGAATGATACTTGCACTAAGACTTGGTTAAGTCTCACCGAGGCCCGAATATTTGAACTAGAATTACCCCATAATGCCAGTGAATGGACTCAATCCAGCCCATTGTGTGGACCATGTGAATGAAACGACTTCCAGTGAATTGCCATTCTAAATCAATGGAATGGAATTGTGTGTACTGTGGGACCAGCTTACTAGGCTTGCCTTGAGCTTTTTTTTTAGGGGGGAGGGGAGATTGATGATAATTTCATGAAGTTTGGAAGTCTTTAAACTCGTTGAAAGATTCGTAACGTATCATTTGTACCTATCACTAGATCACCTGAAGGTGTAAAGCCCATGCAAAGTGCATAACGTGGAAGGTCATCAGTGTTGGATACCTGTAGGTTTCCCATGTTTTGTCCATCAGAACTGAAGATTTCAATGTGTTGTTGATGTGATTCATGGAAGCCATAAACAGACAGCATCCTTCCCATAAGATTCTGTCGGTCATTGTGCCGTGTCGATACTAGTATGTAAATGTTGCCTTGACTGTCGCAACAAACACTCTTGGGGCCCTTTATATCTACCTCAAATGCTTTGTAACCATTGTAATCTAGTGCAGCTAGTTTACCCTCATTGAGTTTGGTGTAGATGAGATGCTGCTTGCTGATGGCCAGTTGATCACTGATCCCTGGTGCTCGTAGTTTCTTGAGGAGGGATCCGTCTGGCTTGTGTAGGCTGATCTCTTGCTTGGCCTGGTGATAGTAGTAACAATAGGAATCCATACTTAAGTTTTACAATCATTTGGAACATTTTTCTTATAGCCAACCCTTTACAAAGAATGGTAATTACCCAAGTACACTGCATGCCTTAGTGCACTGCAAAGGAGACAGAGGCACTGAATTGAGGCACTGGCTGCATACAATAATGTTGAAAATATTACACACAATTTGTTGCAAACTGTACATGTACATTGTGTAAGATTGACACGAGATTGTTTTCTTCAAAATCCCAAACTTGTTTACATGACATGCATACCTGGTAGCCCACTGCTATCTGATTGTTGTCGTCCACCGCCAGGCAGGTTGGTTTGCTGTATGACCCGTTTCCTGGCTGGAACTGATGGAGAAGCTGATATTCTCTGCTGAAGGTCTTGACTACACGATCATCAAGTATGATGAGCTGGTCCAATCGGTTGACCGCCACTTGCTCTGGGCTCCTTAGATCGGGTATCTCTAGCTTACAGGAGAACAAGGGGGATTGGGGGTTGCTTGTTGGTACATGACTCACCACTTTCCTTTGATACCTTTCAACTGTGACTACTTCATTGGAGAAACCTGCAACAGAATTGGTTTCGTAAGCCATTTGTTTCTCCAGTCTCCATTCATCTTTGAGAAATAATCTTCCAAGTGACTTCTCATCACGTTCTTGAAAGTCAATGAAGTGCAACTTTTCAGGCACAGTCTTCGACTGTGTCTTTATCAGCTTCTTGAGGTTTTGAAAGAGTTTTGCTTGGAGATCTAAAATCTGAGTCTGAATTTCTTCCTTCATGATTCTGTTGACCTCATCCAGTGTCTGCTCTACTTCTTTAATCTGTTCTTTATTGCTGTTTATAGTAGTCTCGAAGCTCTGTACCCTGTCTTCATAGATTTTGTTAGTTTCTTTCTTGAGTTTCTGCTCTGTTTCCCTGGTCCTCTGCTCCATTTTCCTGATCCTGGCAACCTCCTTGTCAGCCTTTTGGGAGATCTTCTTGATGGTAGCTTCAAACATGCTGTCCAGTTTCTGGCGAGACTCGACGATGCATTCATGTGCATTGCTCAGTATTGCTTTCCTCTCTTTACCCTCTGTCATCAGTTCTTCAATTTCTTGTTTGCATTTTTCAAAAGCTTTAGATATATCAGCACAAGAGTGCTTTTCATGTTTGAGAACAGAGCAAGTTGTGCATACCAACTGCTCGCATGTGTTGCAGTAAATGTTTATATTCTGATCGGCATGTTTGTCACATTTTGGTTCTTCTCTTAGTTTACTCTTGTAGGCAACTTCTCCTGATCGGAGTTGATCCATCGTGAAGGTTTTATGAAATTTTGTTCCTGGCAGACGTTCATGTGTATTTTTGCAATTCTGACACAGGAAATGGGGACATTCCATGCAAAATGAGATAGCCGGATTGTCCTCATCACAGCTTTGACATTTAATCTCTGACCCTTGACCTTTTTGAAGCTGTTCCTGTATTGTAAACTCCTCCACTAAGGCACTCAGAGTAAGATTAGTAGGCAAATATTCAACTCTTTTTCTTCCAAGGATTGTTTCATGTCTACACAGGGGACATTTCAGTTTGACACCTTGGGGATCTTGAACCTGTCTAAGGTTTTGGAGACAGTCCAAACAGAAAGTGTGCAAACAGTCAAGAAATTTGGGTTCAGTGAAACGGGTCAAGCAAATGGAGCATTCTAGATAACGCTCGCCAATCTCCCCCAGAACCTTAGCTGCACCACCAGTTGCCATTCTTTTTTTGTTGAGTGTCCGAAAAAGTCGCCAAAATTCTCACAGATCTGTACATTCAACCAAAGCAAAAATAAAAGAACATTTGTTAACATTTGTGTGAGGAAACGATGAACTGTGATCACAATGCGCATAATTTATCAGGTGCTTGTTGATTACATTTTTTTTTAACTTTATCAATTGTTGAAATTGACTCTGTATGAATAAATTAACTCACACATTGGAAAAGAAAATCGATTGCAACATCTGTGGAAACAAGCCTTTGCAGACTTCACTCAAAAATTTATTCATGAACATGTACTTGGATGTGTTTGGGAAACAAAATTGTTATATAAATTACAGCAAGTTATATGGATTGTGGATGAATTTGAGCTCAGCCATTATGTCTACAAATCTTAAAGTTTTGTTCTCCCTGCTCTTTGTCAAACTTAAGTTCTGTTATTAAATGGAGTTAACAAATTATAAGTTTTATTCCAACAAAAAAAATCCTCTGTTTCCTTTTTTTTTTTTTTACTTCTGCAACCCTCTGAAATTAAGATTTTGTTTAGCCATGCACGTCGGCAAAATCAAAAAAGTTTTTTTTCAATGAAAGATGATATCTCAAAAACCCCAAACTCACTGGTTTGACTGGAATCCTGCTGCTGCACAATTTTAACGTGTTTTAAGATGGGGTTATGATCGAGAATAAGCTTTATGTGGCCTCTCCGGTCTCCCATAATATTTGCACTAAGTTTAGTCGGGCACCATTTGCAGTCATCAGCCGACATTTGAAGCAAAAAAAACCGTAAAAAAAAAAAAAAAAATGCGTCGCCACACCACTTTTTGGGCAAGCTCCATACCAGAAACCGGAGACTTTTTTTTTTGGCCTCAAGGTTCCTTATGTAAAAACAGGCATGCAACTTTTCCTCGGATCAGCTGATTTCCTCTTTTTTCACTTCCAATGTGTGCCATTGAAAACAGAAAAACACTGTACAAAGTCTTGGAAAGATTTGAATTTCCTCTTTGTTTTGTGACTTCCCAGTTGCATGCCTGTAAAAAGAGGGATCTCTATCCCACAGGTTTTGCTTACTGGTACAATTAAATGAAAATGTTGCATGCATTATTAAGAACCTTGAATGCCATTTATTCAGATCAGAAGTTGATAAACTGTCCAATCAATTATGTTTTCTTTAATTTATTAAACCTTTCCCAATTAAAATCAGTCAGACTTTAGAAAATCCTGAACTGTTACGTTGACATAATATATTGCAAATGGAAATTGGTGGATGAGAATTTTATGAATTTTGAGTTTTTTGGTTTGGTTCTTTTGGGCTCTTGCTGAATTATCTTTCATGAGTTAAATTAAAGTTTATTTTATGTAACCTTTTTCAAAGATAGCAAGGTGATTTGTATAATTCAGGATCTTTTGATGTCATGGTATATGATTGTTCTTCATTATCTGACTTTTTTTTTGGCTTTCTAGTATATGTAGTAATTTGTGTAGGATCCCAAATAGAACCTGCTTAAAATGTTGCAGTGTGTCCTGGGTAAGAGATGGCAAAACTAAAGTTAAACATACTGGTCCACAGACGTTGGATTGTCTGACTAAAAACTCACCAGTAGTGCAGTGAAATGCAGTCTCCAGATGATCCTTCACACAAGTTTAACTCCATAGACAATCTGACTACTTCAGTAAAAGTATCTTCGCTTATCACGGTAAAGTTTAGCTCTAACCTCTTCAGTACAACAGCATTAGTAAATATGGCGACCGGAGTTATTTCCGCAAACTACCAAGGCATCACATGACCCCATGCTTCACCAAACCTGAATTGCTTTGCCGAAAAACTTTCCAGTACCCGTGGGCCTTGCACCTTACATTGTTGAATGAAAGGGCAAGTTGTGACCGTGTAGTATTTTCGTTTGTTTGTCAGTCAGAGCTATAGGTTTCACAACTCACACATTTCATTCATTTTCAAACAAGCAGGCAATTCTGATATTTTATTTTTCAACCAGTCTGTTTTTAAACCTAGCATACTAACACAGTTAAATCTCTCACGGCCAAAATCTGGTAAGAAAAATGGAAAAGGAAAAATTGTCTGAGGATACCAATGCACCTGCATTGTGGTCCGTTTGAGCTCAAATTTGAACTCAAATGAGGGGAAGAAAATGTGCAAATGTTTTTAAAAAAAATTCAGTGATCTAAAGATGGCACAAGTGACACTCAATTGACTGGTTTGTGCACGTACATTTTTATTTTATAGCCGGAAAAAAGACTGAAGAGAGACTGAAGTAAATCACAATAGAAGCAGGTGACGTTCCATTAGAAAAAAAATCACATTTCAGATATACATGTAAATGAAAACAAATTTATAGGAAAAAAAGTTACTTGCCCATTTTACCCCACAACCTTTAGGCCTACAATTAATGTAATAATTCTGTATGAAATGCAGGGGGAAAATACAGAAACCAATTTGAATAAGAAACAAACAAAAATCCAGTGCTGTAGACTGGTTTCTGGTCCTGTATGGCTGACAGTTTTTGGAGGCAGGAACCAGTCTTCCAGTACTTCGATTTTTTTTGTTAACTCTGCAATTTGGAAAAATGAATTAATGACACATTATTCACAAATTTCAAAAGTAGAAATAAGTATAGCACAGAAATATTAAGAGCATTTTTGAAGGATATTTTTAAGAAGGCATTTTGGTAAGCCTGGATTTTGTTGCATTTTTTTTCCATTTAATTAATGCTCAGCAGAAATGGCAAGCCAAGTACATGTACATTTGTATTTAGTTAAAAATTGGCTGAGATTTAAAAAAAAATGTCTGCACAAATTTTCGCGCCATGGCTTTCTGCCCAAAAAATGTAGTTCTAATCATATTTTGATGACATTCTTATATTTGCAAAGTGTTAAAGCATGTACATACATGTAATGTTATATAACAACACTGGACTTAACTTATAGAAAAAGTAATAACAAACTTAAATCCTAGTGAAAATCTGATCCATGTGAGCAGAAATTCCATTTTTGTCACGATGCAATTTTTTTATGCTAAAACTGATATCTTTGATGATGACCAGGAGCATCAGATATTTGTTGAAGGGATCACTTATTGTTTGTACATTTCGCTGGCTGCAACAATTCCACACTGAACAACAGCTGTGTTAATTGAGAAACAAATTACAATAATTACAGTGCATGTACTCTAAGATTAATATACACATACATTATAAAAGATCATCCTAAAAACTGATATTTGATTGAGATTTACTGTATCAGCGTTATTCATTTTCCATGTTTTCTTAAGATCAAGCCCCAAACTACTTGTAAAATATTTGTTGTTCAAGATTACGCGGTGTAATTATCCTACCTTTTAATACATCATGTACACGTGAGTAGTCACGTACAAGCATACTGTACTATGGTACCATCACATATTATTGCTAAAGTGGCTGCTAAAGCACATTTTCATGACAATTTTGGAACATTTACAACTTGTAAAAACATTCCCTTAAACATTATTCAAGCTTTTAAGCTATTACTTTACTGCCAACTTTGCTTGGATTTGAAAACCATTGCTGAGCTTTGTAATCTATTATTAAAATGGCTCTAAAAATTCTTACACATTAGGCCTATACGGATGTTATTGATTGCAGCTGATCAAGAGGGGGGCGTAGCCGGCGTGCCCCCCATTTAATTCCTCGACCCTTCTGGTCTCCTGGTTCCTATTCTATTTTTTAGGACAAAATATAGCAATTTTACAGAATAATCCATTAAAATGTGTAAATAAAGGATTCGTTTGATCCATATGCACGCAATGCAGCCTTATATACCTGCACACTAAAGACTGTATTTCAAACTTTTACCTTCATGTACAAAAGAATTCAGAAGTTCCTTGTTCATGTGCTCTTTAGATATTTCTCTGAACTCTATTTAATTTGGCAAGGAACATCCTTTACACATAGTTCGGATGATGATTATTATTGTATGCTTCCTGACAATACAGTAGGTTCCGATCGTATGATCTCAAAGTACCACAGTACCAGATCCCGGTTCCCTGTGATCAGTCATTGTGGTAGGCAAGCGTTTGGTTACCAACCATGTTGTGCATTGTAAGCTAGACAGCAGGGCTTATTTTCATGTAAAAGAACATGTTATTCGTTATCTAATTGCACAGCGGTCACTACCAGTACCTGCGCCGTGTACAGTTGTCATAATCATGCGGACCCAGCACTGGATGTGGGTTTCGTGTTTTTCTCAAAGTTTTTGCCATCATCACAGCTTTGAAGGCTTGCCTACTGTCTTTAATAATAATAATAATAATAATAATAATAATTAGTTCTTATATAGCGCATTACATACGAAATCTCAATGCGCTTTACAAAGAAATTACTTCAATACTTATAAAAAGCTAAATATATATTACTAGTCCATTAAAATGTTTAGTTTGAATGTTATTTGAATACATTTAAAAAGCTCATAAAACTACTAATACATCAAAAAGTTAATTAATATATACGGTAAGACCCATAAAAAATGCATTAAAAATCACAATCACCTGGCTGGATGATTACTTAATAAAAATAAGAATAATAATAATAGTTTTAGTGCTGGCTTAAAAAACTTACTTTCATCCTTTGCAGCGGATAAATAAAAGTACATGTACCAACTGCATGGTGCGCTATACGATCTTTGCCTACTACAATGGCCATGCTGACTTTCCTGTAGCTGGATGTAACGGTAGGCTGGGTCACATGGTCAGTGAGAAAGCCCTATGGGCTCAGTGCGCCAACAAAAGAGGGCGCGTTTTTACCACTTTTGAGAACCCCTTGGATGGGACACCATGTGTGCATGCTGTACTGGTTCGCGTGCGAAGTACGCACGACTTACCCGGTAATTATCCTGAATGTGCACAGAGCTAAGCCATAGTGACTTTGCGAGCGAGCATCAGGCGTTGTTGGCGTGGAATACATTCAAATTTAACTTGCGATGGTCCTCACCCCCAATAAATTTGGGTCATTCAAAATATTCAGTGGATGGACCGGGAACCAGTCTAGGTCTCCCCCAACTCTCCGTTTCTGGCCATTGAAGTGGTACTTGTGCACAGAGCCCATAGTCAGGTCATATTCTACAAGCAAGTTTGAATACTCTTATCTATGCAAGCCATGTACATTTAGCATTATTAGGACTGTCACTAAAATTACTCTTAAAGTACATTGATTTTAAGTTGGAAGTACAAATGTAGGCCAACATTAACCACAGCGTTTTTTACTGAGGCAGTCGAAGAATAATTGCTACTGTGTAGGGCATTGCCTAATATACCAAATATTTGAATATACGTAATCTATCATCTACCAAATATCCAAAAAGCTTTTTTTTTCTATTCAAACATGTCAAATACTCTAAAAATGTGAGTTGACTCGAGGAGATGATGAAAAATGGGCAAATTGTTATATTAATTGTATAAGGTGCCTGGTTTTATTGTTGTCAAATGCAACCCACTCATCTAAAGCTACTTAAAACCCTAAAAGGGCCGGGGGGGGGGACAGAATCCGTCCCCCCCCCCAACTTTTTTTTGTGATAGCCTTAAAAACAATTTTTTTTTCGCGACCCGAGCTGTTATGACTTTTTAGCCTTGAGCCTTGCGCATCTTTTGAGACTAAAAATCGAACAACGGGTTGCTGCGCAGCGATAAATTTTCCGGCAAAAACTGACTTTTCTCATATACGTCGTGTACACAGAGCAGAATTACTATTCGTGCATATGAATAATTAATTAGCTATAATTCCAAAACCCTTTGACCTATATGACCTATGTTCCTGATGAGTTACTCCATGCATGTACCGAGTTTCACAATTTTTCGTCACTTGATGGCCAAGATCTTGGGGGGGGGGGCATTAATTCTGCTACATGTACGTTGAAAATATATGTAGGGATACATACAGCTAAATGATGTTCTTTATATTTTGAACTACATGCAAGTTCAACAATTCCAAGTGCCAGAAAATCCAGTTTGATGGCCAGTTTCATGGCTGACACAGTTAAAACTAGAATAATTAAAATAATTGAATACTAAATTTACATTCACAGCACTACTGATTTAGTGAATAGATTAAATGAAATTATGGGTGACAAATTGCAATTTTAATTCTTAATCCCCAAGTCACCTTAATCTATCACCCAGTATTTGGGTCATTGCAGCACAAGTGTTTTTGCGTTATCCAAATACTGCTTCTTATCGCAATCATTAAAGTTTTTTCTTTTACTGTCTGACTTTGAGGTTGAATGAATTGTTTAGCTGTGCAATATGTAAAGAAAATCAATATATGTGAGAATTGTTTACAAAATTATCATGTTGGAATGATGAGGGCAGCTTTCTTTTGATACTTGCAGTTGCACTGAGACTTGCTTTAGTCTCACCTTGGCCCAAATATTTGACCTAGGATAACCCTTGTAAATCCGGCCCATTGTTAAGACCAGATGCATGAAAAGACTTCCAGTGAATAGCCATTCTGAATTGGTTTAATGGAATTGTGTGCACTCTGGGACCAGCTTTCTAGGCTTGCCTTTTTTGGTGGGGGGGGGGGTGTATTTTCATGAAGTCTTTAAACACGTTGATATAATCTGAATAAATCTTCTGAACCTATCACTAGATCATTTGTAGGTGTGAAGGTCATGCTAACTGGGCCATAAGGACATGGTGGGTCACCGGTACCAATGTTGGATAGGGGCCCCATGTTTCGTCCATCAGGACTGAAGACATTAATATGTGTAATTCTTGAGAATTTCAGAGTACGTTGCGGGTGACGCAAATAGGGCACCTTAGAATACACATACACGTACATATTGCCCTGACTGTCGCAACAAACATTCATGGGGCTCTTAACATCTACCTCAAATGCTTTGTTACCATTGTAATCTAGTGCAGCCAGTTTATCCTGACGAGGTTTGATGTAGATGAGATGCTGGTTGCTGAAGGCCAGTTGATCACTGATCCCTGGTGCTGGTAGTTTCTTGAGGAGGGTTCCGTCTGGCTTGTGTAGGCTGATCTCTTGCTTGGCCTGGTGATAGTAGTAACAATAGGAATCCATACTTAAGTTTTACAATCATTTGGAACGTATTTTCTTTAGCCAACCCTTTTACAAAGAATGCTGCTTACTCCAGTACTCTGTAGTTGCACGGATTGTTCATATTCATATTTATTATTACAATCCGTGGGACATGGAATGTCAACCTTTAGCTAATCGTTTACAAAGAATGCTGCTTTCTCCAGTAGGCCTACACTGCAGTTGTTCAATGGAGAGGCACTGAGTACTGAATTTGGCCAGTAATTTATCAAGTGTTGGTTTGGCACAAGAGGTAGTCAATTGTTTTTCTTCAAAATCCTAAACAAGTTTACCGGTACATCATGTATCCATACCTTGTAGCCCACTGCTATCAGATTGTTGTCGTCCACCGCCAGGCAGGTTGGTTTGCAGTCTGACCCTCTTCCTGGCTGGAACTGATGGAGAAGCTGATATTCTCTGCTGAAGGTCTTGACGACAGGACCGTCAAGTACGATGAGCTGGTCCAATCGGTTGACTGCAACTTGGTTTGGATCTCTCAGGTCTGGCATATTGAGCTTTTGGGAAGTGACGTAGGGTTGGCAGATGCTTGATGGTACATGACTCATTAGCTCTTTGCTGCTTTTGTTAACTGTGACTACTTCATCTAAGAAAATGGCAACAGAATCAGTTGTACCTGTATGTGGAATTTCGTTCTTCAATCTCCACTTATTTTTCAGAATCAGCCTTCCTAGTGTCTTCTCGTCACCATCATGAAAGTCAATGTAGTGTAACTCATCAGGCACATTTTCTGGCTGTTTCTCCTTCAACTCCTTGAGGTTTTGCAAGAGTTTTGGTTTGAGACCCAAAATTTCATTCTGGATTTCTTGAGCCATAAGTTGATTCACCTCATCTAGTGTCTGCTCTACTTCTTTGAGCTTTTTATTGTTGTTGTTTTCAGCAGTCTCAAATGTCTTCACTTTGTCTTCATAGATCTCTTTCGCTTCTTTCTTGAGTTTCTTCTCTGTCTCCCTGATCCTAGCAACCTCCTTGTCAGCCTTTTGGGAGATCTTCTTGTTGGTCGACTCAAACATGCAATTCAGTTTCTTGTGGGACTTGACCATGCATTCCTTTTTATCACACAGTGCTGTTTTCTTCTGTTCAGCCTCTGTGATCAGGTCTGAAATTTCCTGTTTGCATTCTTCAAAAGCTTCTAATATGTCAGAACGAGAGTGTTTTTCATGTTTCAGAACAGAGCAAGTTGTGCATACCAACTGCTCACATGTGTTGCAGTAAATGTTTATATTCTGATCAGCATGCTTGTCACATTTTGGTTCTTCTCTTAGTTTACTCTTGTAGGCAACTTCTCCTGATCGGAGTTGATCCATCGTGAAGGTTTCGTGAAATTTTGTTGCTGGGAGACGTTCATGCGTACGTTTACAATTCTGACACAGGAAATGGGGACATTCCATGCAAAATGAGATTGCGGCATTATCTTCATCACAGCTTTGACATTTGATCTCTGACCCTTGACCTGCTAGAAGCTGTTCCTGTATTGTAAACTCCTCCACTAAGGCACTCAGAGTGAGATTAGTAGGCAGATCTTTGACTCGTTTTCTTCCAAGCATTGTTTCATGTCTACACAGGGGACATTTCAGTTTGACACCTTGGGGATCTTCACCCTGTCTAAGGTTTTGGAGACAGTTGAAGCAAAAAGTATGCAAACAGTCAAGAAATTTGGGTTCAGCGAAACGGGTCAAGCAAATGGAGCATTCTAGGTGACGCTCTCCAATCTTCTCCAGAACCTCAGCTGTACCACCAGTTGCCATTCTTATCCACGTTCAGACAGACCTCTGTGTTCAACCAAAATGAAATAAACTGTCCATGTGACACACATTCATTAGACGTATTCTACATCATGTACATATTAAATGGATTCCAATTAAGTACCCCCTCAAGGGGTACCCAAAAAAGTGAATGGGGAGACTACTGGTATGGACATTTGAACACACTGCTGATGGAGCCTGATGCTCACGTTAAGATACAACAAACTATACGAGGTTTGTGCACTTTTAAAAGTAAATTTGGTGCCATTCACTGTTTGTGCACACAGTCCATGTCTGTATTCTATGTGAGGAAATTCTTGAGTGTTCTAATTCACTTTGGCCCTAAGGAACAAAGACACTTGGCTGGCTCTCTGGGACTTGCAAATATTCCAAAGTTAAAAAGTGAATGAAAGTCACGCTTGTGCATTTAATTTAATTCACTTTTGTAAAATTTTAATTTTGGATTTTTGATGGTACATTGTACATGCACCTAGACATGTACATACTGATTCACTGCTTGACTGACTGAGTGTCACTTGTAAGCTGGACACTGCTAGCGTATAAGATGCAGGTCTGCCCTTGTGCACTCCCCCCCCCATAACATGCTGCCACCTGACCGCCCCTCCCCCATTTATTTATTTTTGTTTGTTAAATGGCTATGCCACTGCATCCGGAGGTGGCCTATTTGGTGGATTGGGATATGCTTTGGGGCCAATTTTAGGCCGTGTTGTCAATTTGTATCGGAAAATGTTTAAACCAGCTGCTAACTTTGGTACCTGGTAGGTAGCCCTAGCTCTAATTGATGAATTTCCGATGTCATCAGCTATTAATAGAGCTGGGGTTTCCCAAAGTAGACCAGATGCAAGACAGGAACAAGTGAAGCCATTGTGAATGAATGACATTGAATCTTCTGGGCTCTGGGACCAGCTTTACTAGATTTGTCTTGCATTGTTATTTTAATGCATTTTCTGATCATTGGACAATGAACAATTAAGTTTTGTGCTGCAACTGGTGATAAATTAGTCATTTTACCATGTATCAATACCATGACAACATCATTGTTCATCAATTGCTAAAATATATGTAACTATCTAGGGGAGCTAGCTAAAATGCCAAGAAGAGAACAAAGTGGAAGGTTTCTGCCTAAAAACTCACCTGTATGTAGTCAGTGGTAGTGCAGGTAAATATAGCCTTCAGAAGACTCACCAACCAGATAAATTCTGCCAGCTTGATTTAAAAATAAAGTTCCTCCACGCCAATTATTTTGTAGGCTGTTTTCAGTATGGAAACATCATTAACAAAGATGGCGATGTGGGGGTATTCCCCTTCTATTTATAGAACTGGAAAATCCGAAAGTAGTCACATGGTTTGATTCATTATAATACCACGTATGACATGGAATGCACGGTCTCTGTGTGATAATGCAAACTCTATACATGTACATGTACAGCAAGCATTGGTAGAGTGATTGCAGTATTCATTTGTTGTCTGCTTTGATGTAGTCTGTGGTACGTGTTTTGGGAGCAAAACTTCACCCAATATAGGAAACCATTTATCCCTGAAGATGTAAAAAATAAATATTCTCCAAATAGACAATTTAAGTATTTTTTCGGACTGGTATTATTATGCTTTGTCCAGCAAGGATGACCCTGGAAATGGAATTCAATGTACGTTAGTTTTAATTGTCCTACATAGTACAAGACTTACATTCAAACTCAGTGGGCCAGGAATCATGCAGGCAACCTCTGGTGTGATATATCTCAGAAAGTAGTGATCATAAAATGTATTACAATTCAAAATCAAGTCAGTGTTCAAGCCAGGTCAATCTCGCTGTTTTTTTTCTTTTTTTTTTCAATTTTTGTCTCGAGTGGACTTCATACCATTTTTGCTGTTCTGGTATCACTTCACTACATAGAATACCCTTCTAAAGCTCTTGCTGTAAACTTGCAAAGTGGCATGTAACTATGGGAACAATTCTACTAAATTATCACAGATACATGTAAAATTTCCTCCCTCTGGTACATGCTAACAAGACTGTAACTGGTATAAACACTAAGATCTTACAAACCAAACACCTGAAGGTCATGAAGTACTTACTGTACATGTAAAATGTAAATTGGTACAAATCTTGTGACCAACACCTATTTATGGCAAATCAAATACCAGCTTTCAGAGTTTAAAAATACACACAGTCATTGAGGAGTAATTTTAAAACAAGTAAATTCTTTAAAAATGAATTAAAATGGATTGACTTGAAATATACAAATCAACAATATCAGCTGACCTGACGTTGCGGTTCTTAACAAGAGCTTTTTCAGAGGCAAATGACAGTGGTACAAAACAAATTTAGGGGACACCCAGCATGGCCCCCTTGATACTCACCCACTCTGTATTCCCTCTCTTCTTTCCCCTTGATCTTCACCTACTGCCTCTCTCCTTTTGTCCTTTAAGTAATTACCCTCTCTGGAAGATGGTCTTATTAAGACAGCATTATCAGGCCAGCTAATTTTAAAGTAAATACTTTGAATACATGCGTTAAGCTTTAAGGTATATATGAGTATATGCAAGTTTATAATTACAAGCTATTACCGAAATGTCTTTTTAAATTATAACAAAACAAAACTTTCTGTGCAATTTCCCCCCTGAATTTTTTAGATGCTGTGTGACAATTTCATAACACACAAGTTTTTATTCTGAAAATGTGTTTATGGTATAAATCACTCTACAAAAATAGTATAACACAATAATGATTACCAAGGATCATTATATGACGAATGCAGTCTGGGAGCTTATGCAGGATGGAGATATAGGTCCTGCCCCCGAAAACAAAATGTAAATTGTTTTTAACAGTTGAAGCATTTTTTTCCTGATTTTGTTTGAATCCTCCCACCACCTGGATCCATGGGTTTATTGGGTCATATTCAAGAATAATAAAAGTACTATTTAAAAAAATTGATATAATGAAAATGCAAGCCATATACAAGCGTAAAAATTAGTAAACTTTTACTGTAAAATAGCTCTTAAAAAAGTCCAGAACAATATCTTAATGTGTTTTCTTTGTTCTTTTAAACTTTGCCCCATCTCTACTTCAACTTATGTAACTTTAACTTTGTCCATAGTTGTCTGTTCGTGAACTCCCTTTCTTTCATACAGATATTTATTAATTTAGCGGAGTAAAACTAACAAGAACATCTCTATTTAGGGAGTCACAGATTTTTGACTTGCAGTTTAATAAATTTTGAGAATAAATTTCCCAAGCCTAATTTCCGTTTCATTTTGCCCTCTCCCCAAACTGTCATTTGGATTCATTAAATACCTAAATTGATGCAGTTCATACTAAAATGCAGACTTAAAAAATTCGCCATGATGTATGCAAAAAAGAACCTCGCCCAAAAGCTTGACCGTTAAGTCAATACTATTTGGGCTCCATACACGAACAAGAGAGAGGGTGTATGTATTCTGCATAACCCCCGAGGACAGACACCAAAAAGGGAGAACAACATATCCTTTCAGTCCTCGGGAGTTGGGTCTTTTGTTGGAAACAGTCCTCTGTTATAGGTTTGTGTGCTTAGTCTATGGCAGAGTGTTATATTTACAGGGACAAAGGAAAGCACAAAGCATCGTCCTCGAAAGTATAGTAAAACAAGAGTGCGTGCATTTTGACCAATAAAGGGCTAGTGGACCAGACCCACTGCGTTCATGTTCACGCACGGATAGCACAGAGTACAAGCAACTTATTCTTTTCTGCATGTGCACAATGCCATAGCATCTTCTTGTGAGTGTCAGGCATCATCGGCAATGTGTTCCAATGTCTCTCCCAGTGGTCTCCCCCAACTCTCCCTTTCTTACCATTGAGGGGGTTACTTGCATGGAACCCTAAATTACTAAAATGGTGGATTGAGAACTATAAGGAACTTTTCTTTTTTGTCCAGGTGTTCTGTCATTGCATTCAAAGGAAAATACACTTGTTTCTTCTTTTTTTTGTCCTTTCTAAAATCAGAAGAAAAACGTGAGTACACCGATCCTCATTCTGAGTGCATTTGTCACACCAGTGCGGGTTTTGATTGCCAGTTGCAGATATTTTAGAACCGATTCAAGATTTCTTTGGCACTTGACTAAATGTTAGAATTTCTGAGCTGAATATTTGTCTTGGAAAGTAATAAGAACTGTTTACACATTGCAATGCTTTCTACACATTGCAGTGATGGTATTGGTGAACAATGTGTAAAATCAGCTATTTCAGTTTTGTAATCTGTATCATTAATTTTGAAATAGACTTAAATTTAACACTTTTTGCAGTAGAAATGCCTGAAATACATGTAAGTTTTATAACTCATGGGTACTTTTGCAATCTGTGCTGATTATATCCTGTAAATTATTAATTTGATATTTTGCTGTAAGTTGGGGAAAAAATACTTTTGAAAATAATTTGTTTTCAAAACTAATGTAATGTTCTGTCCACTTCATTGCTTTGACACTCCTCAAAATCCTTTTTTGTTTGCCTATCAAAAGGTCATCCATCCATTACTGGATACAATTATTCCGAGAAATCCTAGTTTTGTGACAAGCTATATGAGCAATTTGTTTCTTTTCCATAGCTTTTGAATTGCTTCATTCGTCAGTTTTCAAACACGTCGATAGATTTGTAACGGGCCCCATCCACCTAACACTAGATCACCTGCAGGTGTGAAGGTCATATCTTGTGCGTGGGTGCTTTGCTTGATGATACACCCGATGGATTTGCCATTGGGACTGAAGACGTGAATATCTGTTGTATTTGGCAAGGAAAATTCGCCTTCCGCAACGTAGATGTTGCCGTGTTGATTGTCACAGCAGACACTCTTTGGACTGGTCGTGTCCACCTCAAATAGTTGCCCGCCGGTGTAGTGTAGCGCCACCATTTTCTCTTTCAGGCCATTGATGTAGATGAACCGCTTGTTGCTGATGGTCAGTTGGAACGCGATCATCGGTGCCGGTAGTTTCTTGAGGAGGGTTCCGTCTGGTTTGTGTAAGCTGATCTCTTGCTTGGCCTGGTGACGGTAGTAAGGAAAGGAATCCGTGTATTTAAGTTTTACAATGTTTGGAACGTATTTTCTTAAACCAACCCTTTTACAAAGAATGCTGCTTACTCCAGTACTCTGTAGTTGCACAGATTGAGTACTGAATTTGGCCTACGTGGACCAGGTGCGTCGTGATACTGGGCTAACCTCTGCAGCCGAGATCAGGACGGCCATGGAAGACCATGATGTGTGGCATACTTTTGTTGCAGTTCAACGAGAATCGACTTGATGATTAGCCTGGCGGAATACGAGTCATTCTATAAATTGGGGTCCACTTTATTTCCTGACCCTGTTACATCTGACATCTATGATTTTATGATTTTGATCACTCCTGAATGCATTCGTCCTTCAAGAGTGATTTTGAACTGCATACAGAACCAATAAAAAACTTTTAAAAAAGTTTTAGTCTCAATGATACTTGAATGGCAAAGTGCCCAGGTAACGATGCGATGCATTGCGATCGAGGACATCATGTGACACCATGTCGAGCGCAAATAACCAAAGTACCGGTAACAGGGACAGACAAAATTCACTCTTTTGGTAGATAATGATGGATATTGAAACATCACACACAATTTGTTGAATGCATTGTCAGAGAAAAATAATGACTCAAGTCAATGGCTCGACTGAAGTCTGACTGAAGTCACAATTTTTTGCGTCTTGACTAGACTTGAGACTGAATGGGTGACTGACTCGACTCAACTTGATTCATTGTGAGCAATTGATAGGACTTGACTCCAGTCACTCATCAGAAGACCTGACTCTACTCGAGTCGAAGGCAAATAACACTGGAAACACAAAACTGATTACATAAGTAAGAACGTACATGTACATGATGTCTTCAAATATATACAGCAGTCAATCCATAAATGTGATGCGATCAAGCTACATGTACATGAGTCGTTTGTCAACCCTGGTCAAAAAAAAGTTTTATCACAGATTTGAAAAGAGCACAATCTCAGCATTACTGATGTGAAAACTGCATGCTGGTACCATCTTTAGTTCAAAAATTATGGAAGTTGGAACACAGAGATGTTATGAAGTGATATGATGAAAGTGGCCTTATTTTGGCCTGACTCTCCAGATAAAAATTCCCGACACACTCATTTCGCTTGATCGCATCAGAAATATTGAAAATACTAGCACTCTCTTTTTGCAAAACTTATGGGTGTAGTAAATACTCCAAACACAATGTGAATTGGGGTCAGCTGATGCTTTTTGACCAATCACCACCCTTTGTGTCATTGTCATAAAGATCATGTCTAGCAAAAACCTTTTATTAACTTGCAAATTCCTTCAGTTTGCTTTTTTTTTGTTAATTGAGGAATTGGACAATCTAACAGTACTGGTTATTGCACAAAACTGTCCTACATTAAAACTCACCCTTTGTGCAGTCACAAACAAATGCAACCTCCAGATGATAGTTTCATATAAGTTGGCTGACTCTAGAACAAAATGGTCAGCCTTGCATAAAGCATTCTGCACTCACTAAACAGGATCTTTCAGCTCAAACTTTTGCAGTACAACAGCATTAGCAAAGATGGTGACTCAGTTTATTTGCACAATCTGTAAGTGGGTCACCTGATTTTGTGCTTTAGAATTCACCTTTCACTAAACTTGAATCGATTCTTTGATAATCTTTTCAATACTTGTGGAGTTTGGTTATTTTTGGGGGAGTCATTGTGCGAGGTCAAACAGCATCAGTGCAGTAGCACAGCTAGCAGTGAACTTGTTATTCATCAGTGCAGTAGGATTTTATCATTTGTCATGATGGTTAAAACCCTGTCTGGTGTAGCAGTAGAAAATAAGTGGAAATGCAAAAAAGTGGGGAAAAGACGGGAGAGACATTCATGCCGTTACAAATCTTTGGAGGACAGATTTAATCCCCTCAGCGGGCCATTTAGGAAATCAAATCATGCTTTCTCTGTTGGGTAAAACAATAATTATTGACTTGCCCAAAACATTAGACAGGTCATTTTTAAATTATAGCATGATGCTATAAATTTGCCTTTCATGTACGTGCTAATGCTAACTTTGTTTAATTGTCAACTTCTGTTTTGTGGGTTTTTTTTAATTGCTCTTTTTTTAACTAACACAAGCTGTGGTTTATAGGCCTAATGGATACACATTTACTTCATTCAAATTCACACCCCCCAAAAAATGAGAAAACAGAAAACACTAAATTATTTGGCCATAGTGTCATGGTAGAGTCGCAAGTTAACAATTAGGCCTGTTAAGAAAAATAAAAATTGATTTATCAATCTCATTTCAATTATTATTTTGATAATTGTATGGCTTTTGGGGGGGGGTGTTGTGTTTTTTGTGTTGTTTGTTTGTTTGTTTGTTTTTGTTTTTATAAAACGCTTAATTTCATGAAAATTCTGGCCAGCTCTCCTGACCTCATATTTTGTATGAAATCCGTGGATTATTCTATTTTTCATGTTATCCCAAATTACTTGTGTAGTAGGATGTTTCAAGTACCTTTTCAGATAATTAAGACATTTTTCCGCTTGTCTCACCTTCCCCCCCCCCCCCCCCCCCCCAAAATGACTATCATGACAACCTAGACCTACTTAGACAAAAGTGGTCTGGCCAGCTTACTAGGTTTGCCTAGTCTTGTTTTCAAGTCAGTCCATGAGGCTGTTCACTGAAACCGTTTCCAACATCGGAAGCATTAATTTCCCCCATTATATACATGTATTTTCTTCAAAATGTATGGGGCCCATAGACTTAGGACAGGGATTTTGTGTCATCAAGTTTCATCTGTGCCAGCTCCATTGTACATGAAGTTGGCTAGATATTTACTAGAAATTTGAGTTAGTGAACAAGACCATTGAGTGTTGATGTCCAGCAGGACTTCTATGAGGACAGAGAAACATTACTGAAAAAGTATCGAAGAGCAAGGTTTTTTTTTCTTCAGACCTGTAAGTTCTTCATCATGTTCATGGTGAAAGATACTGATTTCCTCATCCTGCCAACTGCAAGCCCCCATTCAAGAAGTCTCTAAACTCTGGTGTTTGTTTTCTCATGACTTTTTCCTGACAGAAAGTCTCCAGTAAGCTGAGCTGGTTACGTGAGGTGCAGTGCCTGGTGTGTTCCCAGCTCCATCAGATGTTTATCGCGGACCCAAACCTAGCCAAGCTCATCCACTTCCAAGGCTATGCCAGCGAGCTGCTCCCAATCACCGTAGCTGGTATTCCGTCAATGCACATCTGTCTGGACTTCATACCGGAACTTCTCAGCCAACCACAAACAGATAAACAGGTTTGTACAAATAAATAATAAATATGCAAACAAAAACCTTTAACGTACCCCCCCCCTTTTTTTTAAGTTAAACCCACTATCCGCAATTCCAGACTTCATGTACGCAAATTTTGTTTTGCACAGAAAACATTTTGCTTTGCACAGAAAACATTTTGCTTAGCAATAACAACTTTCCATCCAAAACTATATGTTGCTTGTGATTGTTTCTTCACCGATTTTTATTAAGCAATATTTTGAATATAGGTTTTTGTCAATGATAATGGACTTTGTCTTAGACCTACATGTACTCTAATTTTGACTAAAGGTCTTTAAAAAAAAAATGTTTGGCCTTGTTAAACTTTTATTCCCTTAAACAGCTAATATTCATGTTTTCATTTTTATCCTGCCAGATTTTTGCTGTTGAACTAGTGTCCCACCTCTGTCTCCAGTTTGCTCTGCCTAAGTCTCTGAGTGTCGCCAGACTAGCCATCAATGTCATGTCTACACTTCTAACAGGTAAACAAAAAAAATGCAGATATTCGTTTACATTCTGGACAAGTTTCTGATGATGGAATATTCTCGGCATTGAAGGAAATTCAGCAATATCGTGAAAAGGAAGTCTTGCAGCATCGCTGATGCTGCTAGAATTGTGACTTTGGGAGTGATCTTTGCTGCTTGGTATTTATGAATTTATGGCTTCTGACCTGCGCCCCTTGAACAAAGACATTGATAAAACCTGGAATGCAAACATACGGCTGGATAGCTCAGTTGGTAGAGCACTGGAACAGCAATCCGGAGGTCGCAGGTTCAAACCCCGCTCCTGTCAAATTCTGTTCTCAACTTTTTAATTATCAGGCATGCAACTTTTCCGTGGATTATCCAATTTCCTCGTTTTGACTTCACATCTTTTTAATTTTGCCATTAAAATTGAAAAAAAATACTGTGTGAAGTCTTGTAATGCTTGGCAGTTCCTTTGGTTTGTTGCTTGCAGGTTGCATGAAAATCCATCAAAAATGTTCATTTCAACAAGGTGCTGAATTCTGGTGTTTTGGCCATTGGGTTAAAAAAAAAATTCTTCAACTTAGTTTTATGTTAGTGTTTTTTTCCCCACCACTATTCACTGTAGTCCTACCCAGCGAGAGCTTGTGTCAGTTCTTCCTGCCAACACTGCCCTCATTGGTGAGAATATGCCAGGCTTTCCCTCCGATGTATGAGGACGTGACCTCGTTGTTGACCCAAATCGGACGCATGTGCGTGTCACGGCTAGCTGCAGTCAATACTCCAATGTACAGAGGTAGGACTTTTCCTTTGAATTTGGACACTGTTTCCAACTGATGACAACTTGCAATTTATATTGAGAACTTTATTGCCTTATTGAAGGTATAGTCCATCTTTTGTAATTAGTGCATTTTGTTCGTTTGAAGCAACAAAAGTGCTCAAAATCTAAAAAAGGGGTGCTAAACAACTGATAAAGTTTCAGCTCAGTTTCAGCTGTATATTTCAAGAAAAACAACATTCTATGATCTCGATTTCAAATCAAAAGTTGCTGAATCATGTTTTGAATTGGGCCTGAATTCAGCGTACTTTGTCACTGAGCCAATTGCAGCTACGCGATGTCGCGCACCAATCCAACGAATTGTAGCAACCACGCGCGCGAGTGCATCGTGCCAACGCTTGCGCGCTTCGTGAATAAAAAAAAAAACTACTAACAGAAAATTTCCAACGGTGCGTCTTATGACGCACAGTTGTGCGTCTTAAGAGGCACCGTTGGAAAGGCCTCCTTTCGTTGATTTCTTCAAAATGACAGCTTCCCAGAAAGAATAATTTCACAGGGAGTTTAGTCCCCTTACTATCTTTCAACCAAGTATGTTTTTCAACAATAATTACGTCATTTACTTTTTGGATAGCTGCAAATGATGGACTGTATCTTTTAATTCTTGTGATCTGTTGTAATGGCTCCTGATGGAATTTGACTAGTCACAGTGCTTCCGGCAATGTAAGGCCAAAAAAAAAAAGGTTCCGGTTTCTGGTCTGCCCGCCCATCGCCATAGCCATGCGCGTCGGCGAAATTAAAAAAAACATTTTTTTCTATGTAAGATAATGTCTCAAAACCTGCTGCTGCACAATTTTAACGTGTTTTAGATGGGGTTACGATCGAGTATAAGCTTTATGTGGCCTCTCAGGTCTCCCATACATTTTTCACTAAATTTAGTCGGGCACCATTTGCATTTGCAAAAAAAAATGTAAAAAGTAAAAAAAAAAGCCGCGTCGCCGCACCACTTTTTTGGGGCAAGCTCCATACCAGAAACCAAAGACTTTTTTTGTTGTATAATTTGACTGGTGGTGACTAGCCTGTGTATAAAGGCATGACAGGGGAACAGGATGGATTGTTTGCCCGTGATCACTGCTCAGACGGCAGGATGGTTTTAATAGCTCTTCTAAAAGAAACTGTTTATTTTGATACTTTTTCTTTGGTCTACCCATTTCTTTAGAGCTGGACAACAGTAGCCTGGGACTGTTCACCTCCAAGGGGGCTCAGCCAAGACCGGAGGAGCTCAATCTACGGAACAGCGACCGAGTCCTGCACAAGGCCGTGGAGAACACATTCAGGGACATTGTGAAATTTGCTGTCGTCAACAAGAAAGTCTTCTAATGAGTTGGCATCAGTGGTGTAGTCAAGTCCTCACAAGTCATCATATGTCCCAACACATCCATCACAAGTCCTCCCTAGTCTATCCCATGTACTCAAAGGTCAATCCAAGTCCCCACAACTCCTCAAAAGCCCCCCATACATCCTCACAAGTCCTAACAGGTCCTCATAAGTCATCAAAAGCTTGCACAAGTCCCTACAAGTCCTGACAAGTTCTCACAACTCCTCAAAAGCCCCCATACATCCTTACAAGTCCTAACAGGTCCTCATAAGTCATCAAAAGCTTGCACAAGTCCCTAGAAGTCCTGACAAGTTCTCACAACTCCTCAAAAGCCCCCATACATCCTCACAAGTCCTCACAGGTCCTCATAAGCCATCAAAAGCTTGCACAAGTCCCTACAAGTCCTGACAAGTTCTCACAACTCCTCAAAAGCCGCCATACGTCCTCACAAGTCCTTACAGGTCCTCATAAGTCATCAAAAGCTTGCACAAGTCCCTACAAGTCCTGACAAGTTCTCACAACTCTTCAAAAGCCCCCATACGTCCTCACAAGTCCTCTCAGGTCCTCAAAAGTCATCAAAAGTGCTCACAAGTCCCTACAAGTCCTGACAAGTTCTCACAAATCCATTACAAGCCCTCACAATCTCGAGATGAGTCAAAAGCTATTCAGATGAACTCTGTCAAAACTATTTCATTTTTATTGTTCAACACTGTTAGTTTGGGGCTTTGTAAAAGGACTTTTGATGGACTTGACTTAACCAGGACCTTTCATGAATCTTGTAAAATAGTCTTTATTTCCATTCATCATTCATTTTTTTCAGTTGTGTTTTTGTTGCAAAATTTTTGTGAACCTTTGTTTTAATGGTAAACTGAAGTCTTCACTATGATGAATTATTTATCAAGTTACACATATGGGGAAATATAAGACGATCACATTTCTTTATATCTATGTATAAAATGTACATTTGTCATGAGTACGCTTTCAGCACATTCGTTTGTAATAAAATATTGATTTAAAAAAAAAACGTTTCAAAAGCAATTCTTCAATTTTTTTTATTTGCATTATATTACTCTTCCCCAACAACAAATTCAGAAAATGTTTACTCTATTTGGAGAGTTTATCTGCCTGTATGGGTTATCAGTACAAGCGAAGACAAAATACAATATAAAGTCCTTACATTATATAACCAGATTTTTCCAAAAGATATTGGCAACCTATATATTAAAGAAATATTCATCTGTTATTATTATTATTATTATTATGATTATTATTAATCATTTCTGGTAATGAAACCAAGGATTCCTCAAAAGCGCCCTAAGCACTGTAGCTTGCAAGCCTGAAGAAACCTGTTGAGAGAAGACAATGAGAAGAAGTTACAGTTTAGAGGTGGGAGGAAAAGCCCAGAAGAATATTCTGGGGAAAACCCACGGAATCAGGCAGGGACTGAAAACCCAATCCACATATTGGTCTAGGCGGGATTCGAACCTGGGTCACAGCGGTGGAAGGCGAGGAAAGTACCGCTACGCCAACCTGACTCCCGTGTCAGGTTAACATAACCTACTTAGCGAGATGAAACGCTTAATCTCTTACATGTATAGGAACCATATTGGAATACACAATTACTACATTTTCTATGGTCTTCTAACACAGGGAGCATAACGTTTTAATCTCCTACTTTTCTTTTGTACAAGTGTCAAATATACCAATGTACAAATTTCACAGTGCACCGTTGGAGGCTGTATAATATATTTGCCTAATTATAGTCTCAAGGGGCCAGTTCCATGGGGCTGCTGAAATTTGGTTTTGGCAAATATTTGTTCAGCAGAAACATGTCACCAGCAAAAAATGTCCTGCTAGATGTACAACTTGGGATTCTGGATTCTAGCTCCACGCACAAAAATGCAATATTTCTCTGTAAAGCTCGGACTTAAATTCTGAGACATTTTGCTGTTCCACCAAATAAATGAGCCACAATTTCTGTCAATGGACTGATTATGAACAGAATGGCCTAATAGATTCAGAGAACAAATCAAGCGCTGATCCGTGTACATACTGCCCAATCAATGAGTGTATAAAATTGTATAAAGAAAAAGGAAATACGAGCCCTTTACCAATTACCGTTTATGAATCTGTAAACAAAAACAAAAAATGGAAAAGAACCCTTTACCGTTTTTAATCATGATAAATCAAAAGAAAAAACACACCTTTTTCTAATTAAATAAAAGATACCATTGTGAGACTTTTGTTACAGAGCTTGTGCAGTGATGGTGTCACAAGCTCCTGATACGAGCTCTGTAACCAAAGTCTCAAAAAGGTATCTATTATTTAATTGAACTAATAATGGGACAGGAAACAAAATGTCATGGGATTTATGGAACAAAAATAAGAAATAAGGAAAACAAAAAAATATGAACAAAAACAAAGGCTTTTTGCCAAATTTGCGGAAAAAACCCAAAATTTATAAATCAGAACAAAAACAAAGGTATTTTCGCAAAATTGCAAAAAAGCAAAAAATGAGAACAAAGAGAAAGACTTTTCCACAAGTTTGCAGAAAAGCCAAAAAATGAGAACCAAAAATAGTATTCGGAAAAACCAAAAAGCATCCAATGGGAATCGGACTCACACAATCGGATTTGTAATCCAATGTAGTACCTATCAGTGACACTACAGCAGTGACTCATCGGTGGGGTAGTTTTAAACATTATACTATTGCACATATATATAGGGCCCTCCAGCAGCGAGCGGCTGTACGGCACCGCGCGGGAACAAGCTCGTTCGGGGAACTAGCAGCTAAATAGCGACCGAGTCCTGCACATGGCAGTGAACACATTCAGGGACATTGTGAAGTTTGCTGTGGTCAATAAGAAAGTCTTCTAACGAAGAGCGGCGCATGTGGTGTAGTCATGATGAACAATTTCGTTAAAGAGCCACTTTTACCTGAATTTACCATGAACCAACATTTTGACGGTTTTTCCCAACAAAGAATTATAGTTCGTGAAAGCACTCTGAGAAAAGTCCTTTGTTTAGCCATAGAGAATGTGTCGTTTCTCTATGGTTTAGCAGTCGGTGAAAATCTGGTGACTTCACCCACTAATCCTTCGACTGGGGAAGCTGTTTACCGTTATGTTTAAACAATGATAATCTTCACTGGCAAGGGTCATTAAAAAAACCGTGAAAACCCCCTACAGGATTAGTCCTATAAGCCCCAGGTAAACATCCTTGAAACATCCATTTGGGATTAATTTCACGGCAAAGTTGACTTTTAATAATGAGAATTTAATATGGGATGGGAATATTCATAAATCTCAAGTCGCACATTCTCAAGACAAGTCGCAAGCTCTTCAAATGAACGGTGACAAAGGCATTCCTTTGTTGTTGTTTATCCCCTGTTACTTGTGACTGAACTTCTGAAAGGACTTGAGATTGACTTTTGATAGACTTGACCACACCACTGGTTGGTACCATAATAGGTGGGGGTTGCTGGGGTTACCCCAGCCCTATACTTTATCATTGGGTTGTCATATATAGTGCTGGGGGAAGTTTTGAACAAGGACTAGCATTTCTTAAAATAGACACTGATAATCTGATTAAATTCCAAAATCTAAAAATTAATGTGGCCTGACGTTGCAAACTTAGCAAGTTCTTCTTCAGAGGCTAAAACAGTTTTAGCCTCTGAAGAAGAACTTGCTAAGTTCGCAACGTCAGGCCACATTAATTTTTAGATTTATATATTTCAGGTCCATCCAGTCAGTAAGCAGTTTGCAGCAGTCTTACTTTTTTCATGTTAAATTCCAAAATGTGCCATTTTGTCCTCATGACACATGAATTCCTCTTGGGGACTCACCCAAACCTTGTCAGGCATGACCACTACATCGAGCTGCTGGCATAAGGCGCCTTTGGCAGCTGCCATACAACCATGCATAATAATGACCATGGAGCACAGCCAGAGATCGAAAGTGTTTGATTTTTCCGGAGGAAGGAAAACCCCTGTGGCATAGGAGAGAACCAATGCACAACTCTGTCCATGTATGGCATGTATGGTCCGTGGATGAGATTCGAACCAGGGCCTCAGTGGAGAGAGGGGAGCGCTTTATTTACGCACATGGGTGAATAGCACTGCATACCATGTTTTCGTATGTACACGGGCACATTATTTTTGCAGTCGACTGAGCGACCATTCAGGTGGTCGAACTTCAAACTTGGCACAAACTTTGACGTAAGTGTGCGTTCAACCTGTGAAAACAACACCATTGAATCGCGTGCGTTGTTTGCACGAGCAGTTCTCCAAAACTCTGCAAGTATGCAACCTATACCAGCGGCAAAGCAATTTGCGTTTCCCGAACATGCACATTTTAGACGGGCACTGCACTAGTTAATTCAAACTCATAAATAGCTGGTCTGTGCTTATGTGAGGAAAAAAAACAACCAACTGGAGCAATTCGGTACAAGGTTTGTGTCTGGTTCTATCCAAAGTCAGAGTTTGTCTAAATAAGAATAAGACAAAAAAAAAAAAAAAATATTAGTGATTGCAAGATGATTGACAGAATGCACAAAAAGCTAGAAAGTCATTTAATTTGATTATTATTATTATTATTCTATCATTTCTGGTAATGAAACCAAGGATTCCTCAAAAGTGCCCTAGGCACTGTAGCTCGCAAGCCTGAAGAAACCTGTGGAGAGAAGACAATGAGAAGATAATATTGTAACGGACAGTCTATGCACACTTCTGTTGTCATTGCTTTCTAGCACTAGTGCTCCGGCGGAGGGGCTCCGGCGGCGCGCACCTGACCTGGTTTTGGGTCTGGCTAGCGCGCGCTCCGGAAATAGGCTCTACAAATAGGTTGGCTAAGTGGGGTTCTTTTGTTCAATTGCGCGGGAAGAACTTGGCTGGATTCCAGGGTTGGGTAAAGTTGCTACGTTTGTATACATTTGTTCAGATTGTGTGTATGTCTATGCTGGGAATTGATCAGTTGCAGTTCTGGTAGCGGTGCGGCAAGTTGCCCGCAGAGTCCGCTTGGCGAAATAAATGAGATCTTTCTTCAGAGTTAGAAATTCCGTCTGTCTGTCCCCTTTTCTTGCGTTTGGCCGGATTTGGCGGACAAGAGCCCAGTAGGATCCCGCTACAAATGGTGGCAGCTGGTGGGATATTGACGGGATTTTGGACTAATGACTGGAAATGACGGAAAGCCGAGCCGCAGTTGAGATCGTGGACGCCATCAACGATGTCATCATTGACGTTCGGAAGGTGGGAGACTCCTTGGAGCGGCAGATTTGTGGATCAGCCTATTCCTCGGACAGACGTAATCCACAGGCAACTGGTTCAGCGGTAGGTGTGTTGCAGAGGATCAATAAAATGATCGCCGAATTGGAAGCGATGTACAGCTCCGATGATTCTACCAGTGCGGATCAGGATGAAGATGAACGACGAGCAAGCCTGTTCAGCGGTCCGGGGGCAGAAGTTGATGTTAGGCCGGGTTGTCGCGTGAATGGGGAGACCACGAGTAGGGAGGCCGCTGCGAGCGATGATAGCCCTGCTGTTGACGTGGAGCCCCGTCCCGTGATACTGGCGAGCATGGCGGCTGTCCATCGGATCGAGGTTCGTGGATGCACCGACTTTTCCAGTCCTGATCCAACTGCTGCGGAGGACTTTAGCTGCACATCGATAGCTCCATCGTTGCGGACATCTCCATCGATGCACACTGATCCACCGTTGTGGACGGCTCCGCTGGTGCATGCCGATCAGCCGGAGCACGCTGAACTCATCGACCGCCGTACTGCCGGGACAGCAACTCAGACCACGGACAATCGACCACAAGACACTGACCTTCATGTTCAGGTGACGGCAACCGAGCCGGAGCGGCACTATCCCCCGTCGAAAGCAGCCCCGCTGGAGCAAGCAACGACATTGACTTTCAGACCGCAGGTGCACGTGACAGGGACAACAACGGTAAGCCAACAGACTGCGGATCCGGCGATGCAAGACGCATCAAAGAAGACGAGGCCGAAGGTACAGGGAGTACCGCACAAGACAGGATACCCGTTGGTGCAGGGAGCATCAAAGGCTGGGAATCCGCCGGTGCAGGGTGCACCACAGAATACGAGGCCGCCGAAAAAGACGGGGAATCCGCCGGTGCGGGGTGCACCACAGAAGACAAGGCTGCCGGAGAAGACAACAGTGCGTGGACAGACACCACGGAAGACAACGGGACCAAAGCAAGGTTGGGGAGTCAACGACCAGGTGGAAGGAGTACAGCGACGTGACCTGTGTACTTGGCTGAAGACACTAAAGCTTGCGAAGTGCAACACAGACAGAGACTGGAGAGAAGTTCTCTCTTGGATGGACATTGTTTTGTGAAATAGTGAGGACATAAAGGACAGTTTCCAAGTAAAGTGAACAAGAAAAAAAAAATGTAAAAGAATGTGTTGAAATTGTTGTAAGGTAGTCGTCACGGTTTGTTGTATCATTGTTTGATTCTGTGCACCAGTCTGGGGACTAGAATCAACGCTGATCAACTTCCATTGAGGACATCCATTGATAAACAAAGTAAAGTGTTTGATTTCTGATGTTGTTTCTAAAATGTTTCCCTGTTGAAGAGGTTGTCATCATGGATTGCTAGATTAACGTTTGATCTGAGTAACCATTTTGGGGACCAGATCAACGTTGCTTCACATCCTTTGAGGACACCCAATGTTGGGTTAAAGAAAAAAAATTTCATGTAAAATGTGTTGTATATGTGCCCCTATTCAGGAGAATAGGCCCAATTTAAGAAGAGGGTAGTGTAACGGACAGTCTATGCACACTTCTGTTGTCATTGCTTTCTAGCACTAGTGCTCCGGCGGAGGGGCTCCGGCGGCGCGCACCTGACCTGGTTTTGGGTCTGGCTAGCGCGCGCTCCGGAAATAGGCTCTACAAATAGGTTGGCTAAGTGGGGTTCTTTTGTTCAATTGCGCGGGAAGAACTTGGCTGGATTACAGGGTTGGGTAAAGTTGCTACATTTGTATACATTTGTTCAGATTGTGTGTATGTCTATGCTGGGAATTGATCAGTTGCAGTTCTGGTAGCGGTGCGGCAAGTTGCCCACAGAGTCCGCTTGGCGAAATAAATGAGATCTTTCTTCAGAGTTAGAAATTCCGTCTGTCTGTCCCCTTTTCTTGCGTTTGGCCGGATTTGGCGGACAAGAGCCCAGTAGGATCCCGCTACAATATTACAGATTGCAGCAATTCAAATAATTATATTAACGTAAACAAAGATCCAACGAACCATAACAACTTCATGGAGTTACATTTTGTAAATTTGGACGCATTATAATGTGCAGACCTTGGCTCATTCACAGGGAAATATAATCCACATCTTTTCTTGGCTGGTTTGGGGGCAAAAACGATCTAGATTTGGCCAGTAAACAAGGAATATTTTCAGTCCAGTCTCACAGAGGGCGCCGTTTGCAAAACCGGAAAAGATTTGCGGAACCGGTCAAAGCACCGACCTCTACAAAATGTCCTGGCAAATTTCTCTTTCAAACGATCGCAGAAAACTATTCATATCATGAAGTAGGTGAGTAATTTGCGCATATTTATAGATTGGTAGCTTCCTGTGAAAGCGCGTTTTGTCGCCACAAGACGCTTCAGACGATTTGCGATTGCGGAACCGGTCAAACGACTGTAGCAAATAATACAGTCGTTTGACCGGTTCCGCAATCGCAAATCGTCTGAAGCGTCTTGTGGCGAAAAAACGCACTTTCACAGGAAGCTACCTATCTATAAAGTTGCGCAAATTACTCACCTACCTCATGATATGAATAGTTTTCTGTGATCGTTTGAAAGAGAAATTTGCCAGGACATTTTGTAGAGGTCGGTGCTTTGACCGGTTTCGCAAACGTTTTCCGGTTTCGCAAACGGCGCCCTCTGTGAGACTGGACTGAAAATATTCCTTGTTTACTGGCCAAATCTAGATCGTTTTTGCCCCGTAACCAGCCAAGAAAAGATGTGGATTATATTTCCCTGTGCATGAGCCAAGGTCTGCACATTATAATGCGTCCAAATTTACAAAATGTAACTCCATGAAGTTGTTGTGGTTCGTTGGATCTTTGTTCACGCTATACTTATTTGACTTGCTTCAATCTGTAACTTCTTCACATTGTCTTCTCTCCACAGGTTTCTTCAGGCTTGCGAGCTACAGTGCCTAGGGCGCTTTTGAGGAATCCTTGGTTTCATTACCAGAAATTATAGAATAATAATAATAATCCAATTAAATGACTTTCTTGCTTTTTGTGCATTCTGTCAATCATCTTGCAATCACTAATATTTTTCTTTTTTGTTGTTGTCTTATTCTTATTTAGACACACTCTGACTTTGGATAGAACCAGACACAAACCTTGTACCGAATTGCTCCAGTCGGTTGGTTTTTTTTCCTCACATAAGCACAGACCAGCTATTTATGAATTTGAATTAATATTTTCTCCAGCCTCCAGGATCATTTTAATTCCTATGACACTTAAGGAAGTGACTGCATGGCTGGATGAATTGGAACTGAATCATTGTCTGCAGGGGAGCACTGTTTATTAATATTATTTGTTTATTTAATTATAATTATTTATTTACTTTTGTTTATTCCCTCCCCCTTTTTTTCATTTTCCTTTTTTTTTTTTTTTTGGGGGGGGGGGGAGTGTTTCAATTTGTTCAGGGTAAAAACACTATATGCTTAATTTTGTGTGCACCAACATCCAGTAGGGGGAACCTGGGGGCCGGGAGGGGAGGGGGAACAGGCCTCAGCAGGCCAGATACATACAGGCCACATACATATTGTTTCACATTCAAATTAAATTTCACAAACAAATTAAAACAAATTGTTCAAAATGTCATAAATCCTATGGCTGTTTCATAGTAATGGCAATTTCTAATTATAATGTCGTTGGAAAGTTAAAGAGAGGGTTCAGTTAATCCTCATACTTGTTGCACATATTAACTCTGTACGTGTATATGCTTGGGCAACTGTATTAGCAAACCTCATCTACCGTTCGGTGATGCTCTTAAAAGAAAATGTCAACACATTCATCACGTACATCCCGATAACCCTTTCAATATATTGACATGTGATACCTGCATGTGTAAAATGTAAATGTAATACAAAACTAAAGCACTCAAGAAGCTACCCCTTTTAAATCCAAAATGATACCTGTCATATAAATGGTGATGAATCACAGAAATAGACATGTTCTGTGGGTTTTTCATGCAAAGTAGCATAGTTTTTAAAACACCTCACTTCTCTTTCACATGTACTGGTTAATAAAAATGTATGTAACGCCTTTAAATTTATTGCCTTTATGACGCCTGCATGTCTGTTTAATTGTTATACACAAATAATTTAAGCACTCCAGAAGCTAGCACTATTCAAAAAAAGAACTTGTCACATAAATAAATTAATTCAAAGGAATGGTGATGAAGACACACAGCTACATGTACTTTCACTATAATATTCAACTTCTTCTTGACCTTCACAGGTAAAACTGAAAAAGATGTGCAGATGGCCTCTTATGGCCCATCAGGAGGCTGGCGTAATCTTCTTTGGCTTTGGCATTGTCTGTATAAAACAGAAATTTTATATAAATCATTTAGTTTATGACCAAGTTGAGACAAAAATTGAGAAATGGTTTATAGTTTTTGACAAATTTTGTGCTCCAAGAAAACAATCCAAATTTGTGTCTCTGTACTGACGAGAGACTGATCTTCATTATGAAATATTAGTGTACCTATTTTGTTTTTTTGTTTAAAAGGGTAAAGAGTAAAGTTAGAACCCACCGAAAAGAGATAATTTTAAATTTACTAAATTACTGGAAATGTCCTTTGGGTTAGAAACACACCTGCATTTTATTTTCCATATTATTATGCACTATTTTTAATTGTTCCCCACAAACCTCAACTCCTAGCCTGGGCTGACTCATGCACCCTGGATGTGGAGAGTTGTAACTCTAAAATGAATCCAAACCCCTGAGGCACATGGGGTGAATATTTTTAGAGCAAAGGAAAAACTTTAGTGGGAATTTTGCTCACTAAGAAAGATTTTTGTATTTTAAATTTTGAAGTCCAAATTTTTTTTTATCCAAAACCTAGTGCTATCCGGAAGCTGGACAGAAACAAAATCATTTTGTTTCAATTCTGTTTTCAATTTTGCACTGAACACCCAGAAATGATCATCAAATTCGACATTTTTAAACAAGGATTAATAGAAATTCTCAAAAAAAAAAAAAAAAAAGATTCATGCCAAAATAAATAATGTGTGCCGCGCTAGGGGGCGTCATCAACAATACTTGTCAATAGCAGCACTGGTTAATACAGTCACACCATGGCCAGTGTATTGTATAGGCAGTATGAATGCGTTTGCGGAACCGGCCAAACGACCAGCAGTTACTCTGGTGGGTATAGAAAAAAAAATTCAAAGACTTCAAATCTTATATTTGTATGGTGGAATAATGAATAATTTCCGAACAAGTTGCATCTATTGGCATGATTTAATTGCCCTGAACAATCGTGTAGCAGGCCGACAAACATTAAATCGCGCTTCCGTGCGCGTTTGATTTCGGCAGTTCGTTAACGGCAAGTGACGGTCGTAGGGGATTTATTTTTAAATGTAAGTGAGTTTCCTAAAACTAAAACCATTTTTGAAAAGTAGATTGAATAACCTTTCCATCGGTACCAAAGTTTAAGTCCTTGGCGTTTTCGTCTTCCTGAAAACGAGAGCTAGTTTTCCGAAATTGCGGAACCGGTCAAATTGCGGAACCGGTCAATTGACTGTAACTTTAGCTTGGCGTAAAAACTATATGCCCTAGGCTTTTGTTAGGAAGGCAGGAGAATTTATAGGCCAGGCTCTTGAACTTGAAATTATTCAGCTTACTTTTACCTTGAACTTGACATTTTACATGTGTACATGAGATGCCTGGCCTTCTAATTTTTGAAGGCCAGGCACTAATTGGTGCAGCATGTGTTAAGGGGCAAAATTCAAATGATTTTCAGCAGAACAACTTATCGGCAAATTTTGCACGTTTGAATTTTAACATTACTTTTTAATTTTTCCGTGTCTTGTTTTACATAGACATGAGATGCCTGGCCTATTAAATTTTGGAGGCCAGGCAATTGCTCCATGGTGCAATAATATTTAACAATAGATATGAGGGCAAAATCTAATTGTTTTGAGCACAAATTATTTGTTTGCACATTTGCATTTGCATTTCCTGATTTTAATCTACCAGACCTTTAATTTTTGAAGGCCAGGCACTTGATGCATCATTTTTAACCTAACATTGTACACAAATACCTCAAATCCAAATTATTGTGAGCAACAAAAACCTTTTGCCACATGTTGACATTTATTTACATTTCTGTGTTGTTTTTACATTAGGCCTTAATGTTTTTTTTTTAACACGTTTGACATATATGTACAGTGAGCATTAGATGCATGGCCTTGTAGAATATGAAGGCCAGGCACTTGGATACATTATTAATCAAATAGAACGATACAAGGGCAAAATCATTAATAGCTCTCAGCACATATTTTTGGCACACTTTGGCATATGCATTCCTGACATTTTAAGCACTTACATTTTATTTACTCACATGTTGACATGTACATGTGATGCCTGGCCTTGTAATCTTGGAAGGCCAGGTACTTGGTGCAGCATTAATAAGCACAGAAACAAGGGCAAAGTCAAATTCATTTTTGAGCACAATTGTTTTGGCACACTTTGGCATATGCATTCCTGACATTTTTTAAGCACTTACATTTTATTTACGGACATGTTGACATGTACATAAATCACCAAAAAATTCTAAAGAATTATTTTCAAAACCAATTTCGTACGAGCATGCAATGTGTATTTAATGCTACATGTACTTTATAGGGGGGCCACAGATCATATAGAATCCAAAATTTCCCTGGGCCTTTAAGCTGCACTTGCATTAGTTCTTGAATACCCCAGTGGTTACAATTTGAATACATGCAGTTAACAAAGTCCACTAAACATAGATAACTAATTTTTTTTCTCAAAACAACCATAGGCAACAAAGGTTCAGAGAGGTCCGCTGGGATTTGTAAAGGCCGGCCAGACTTGCCCCTCCCCCCCCCCCCCTTGGTTCTATATTCCTGGGTACACACATTTATCATATATGTCATTTGTCACAGGTTAGTATGTACATGTACCTGCTAACATAACGGATGATGATTTGGGCTCTGCAGCACTCTTTCCTGGTGGTTTGAGTGGCGAATCTGCTCTTGCTCTTGGAGCTGTATGAATGCTCAGGATCCAGTGCCTGGGAGTAATTCAAAGTAAGACTGTTTAGAACACTTAGTTAACATTATTATTGACTGCTGTGATTTGGTTTACGACCTTTCAACACTGAGGAGCTATTGTGCCACTTAACCCTAACCCTCCATTGTGAAAAAGCCTAATGTAAACATGTTCATTTATTATTGAATGGGGATAATAGTGTGATAGAGCAGCTATGAATGTACAAACTACACATTTAGAAGAGCTCCATCACCCCGTATTCAATGAATAAAAGTGCCTTAGTTTTGTTGCTATACCTCGTGCAGTTGATATTCAGTCCAGTATTTTTGTGTGTGTGATTATACCAGGCATGGAGTGATTTGATGCAAACATATAATTAAATATGATTTCTACTGTACCATACTCTCCTGCTTGACGGGCCTCTTGTGGGGTTTGCCATATTGGCATGACCTTATGATTGTCCGGTCAACCATAAGTGGTACTCCATCATCAATGCTGTGAAGCTTCCAAAGCAACCTTCTGCTTTCTTCTGGCTTTCTTGATTGTTTCTTCAGATCATCAGACCTAGAAACCAAGTTAGTCCGTGAGCAGATTATCAAAGTTGTAATGCTCAGCTAGCTTTATTATTGAAATGATTATTCCTTGGTTTATTTGCATGTAGTAGCTGAGGCAATATGCGAAGAGACTGAGCATCTAGCTCCATCTAGACATGACGGCATTCAAAGTGGATGAAACAATTGCAGGTACCGTACCTAATGTTGTAAATGTATGTAGTGTGCAGTCAGTGTGTTTTTAATTCATTCAAAAAGGCTTACTTGTTATGTCCCGTTTTAAGTGGTATTTAGAGGTAAATTTTCACCAAAATCAAGAATTTTACCACTAAAAAATGAAAATTGCGGATTTTTAAAAATTTTATTTATCCCTTCATACTTGTACCTAACATGTTAAACCACCAAAACAGACTTTACCCAACTATTTAGTAATCAGGAGTGACAACATTGAGTTCCACCCTAAAATTAGCCAGTATTGTGTCCTTACACTATGCGTGTATATGATGTTCTTTGTATTGTTTTTATAAGCCGAAATGACGTAATAAAGAGCCGCCATTACCGGAAATCCCTTTTTTGACAATATCTCAAAAACTATACATGGTAATAACGCAAATGTGGTCTCTACACCTATGTTTTCATGGTCAATCTATACGATGACTACCACTGTAGTGTCTGGAGATGAGTAGTTTATCATGTATCATCTTAATTCGCGATATTATTACCAAAAAACCCTTATTTTTTGACGAAATCTCAAAAATTGTACATGACATAACCACAACAGGGATGTCTGTAGCAAATATTTTGGTCAAATATTACATTGACAACAGTTTTAGTGTATAAACTGTTTACTTAACCATAAAACCTGTAAGTAAATTGTGACTTATGGTATTTCAGTGCAGATTACATGTATATGTATACCTATAATATGCGATTTGCAGAACCATTGTGTCCTACATGTTTAATGGCCCTGTTGTACTTGTTCTGTCACCAGTGCATTACACGTCTTCTAAAAGTCTGGTTCAAAGCTGTTTTAATTCACTTCCAGCCGTAGTCTGGGGGACTTGCCCCACCAGTTGGATGATGGATCAGCCTGGTCAGCCCTCTTCCATGATATCATTTCCAAGTGTCTTGCTGCTTGGTGGAAGAAAAGCACAGTTTATCTTTATCCTGACGAGGGGTTCCTTCTCATTACTACCACTCGAACTCAGGAATACCTTGTATCTTGCTTCATTTATGTCTGAGGTTTTGGGGGTTAAATGAAAAGTGCTGGGTGGTACGGAGAATTGAGCAGCTCTATTTCCACTGAAGTCTCAACATTAGCCTCTCCTATTCAAATTCTACTGCCTGGCTTCTCGTGCCAACTCCCATTTCTAAGAATGGCAGTGGGTGTCAGTGAGCTTCTGGCGCCTGCAGTCGCTCCGGTTAGGTGGAACTCGTTAGCCTTGGTTGGTAGTCTGCCTAGGAGAAGGACAACTCTGATTTCAAACCCGGGTGTGTGGAGCTTGTTAGCCTTGGTTGGTGGTCCATCCTGGCAGTGAGCAGCAGCACTGCTTTAACTCCCACAAGTGGATGAGCTTCTTTTTGCTAACGGTGTGTGCTTGGCTTCTTTTTGCCAACGGTGTGTGCTTGACTAGGAGGAGGCACCATGTCTGTTCCGGACAGAGTGTGCGGCTCTTGCCCCCTTCCCAAGGACAAGTAGCATTTGTTGGGTATACCTCTTCTTCCTATGGATCAAGTCAATACTAGCACCAGGGTTAGAGCCCCTGCTTTTTCTGGTCTCCCTCCACCTGTCCCTGCTCGGGTATTATGACGTGGATGACTCAAAGCCCTAGGGAAGGTCATTCACCGACTTGGACTTGTGCCGGAGCCCCTCTTAATTTTCGAATTATTACTAGAATTGCCACCTGGAATGTGCTTACTGTGGCCACTGAGGCTCTAGTCAAGGAGTTGTGTAGACTCAACATCGCAATTGCTGGGCTGACTGAGACCCGTATTCCAGATAACGGCATGATGAATATTGGATTGGTAAATGTTCAATCATCTTCTCTGGCGGATCTGGCTACACCAACGGCATCCCTCTTTTTCTTGACAAGAAGACCAGCAGCCGTATTTTGTCATGGCAAGTCATATCTGACCGTCTGCTGACTATCAGACTCAAGCACCAGCATGGAGCCAGTACCATTGTTGCTGTGTATGCTCCCACTGAGGTTGCCTGCGCTTCAGACAAGGACTCCTTTTATCGTGAACTTTCCGCTTGTGTCTCCTCTGTTCCACCCCAATTGGCAATCGGCGACTTCAATGCAGTCTCAGGCTCTGAGCTGAGAGGACGGGCTTTGAAGATGTCGTAGGCAATTACGGTTATGGTACTGTAAATGACAACTCCATTTGCATTGTATCTTTCTGTCTTGCTCACTAGCAATTGCAGGCTTTTACTTCAAGCGGAAACTCATTCACAGACTCACCTGGCTATTGAATGATGGTTGCACAGTTAAATAACTTGACCATATACTTGTCAGCGACCGTAGCTGTCTGAAGTCTTACCGGGTTTACCGTGGTGCCGAAGCTCCAGCCAACAGTACACAGGCCACCGACTTCTTGTAGCACAATTTTGTATCAACCCCTTCACCAAGAAGACTTTGCGCAAACGCCGCCCACACCACCATCTTTTTCTAACAGACCCTCTGGTGGCCTAAAACTACTCAGTTGAGGTTCGGAACCACTTTGATTCTCCTAGAGAACTGCCTGACTCTGTTGAAGACTCGTGGGTCTCTTTCCGTGATGCAGTTTTCGGTGCCACTGAGGCTGCTGTACCTAGGCTACATGTCGTTCTAAGTGTTGCCCATGGATCACCGCAGGGACCCTTGACATCATTGAGCAGAAACGAGCTGCCCGTCTGAGCTGCAACCATGCCAAGAGTTGCTGTCTGGCGGGGATATACAAGGCCAAAGAGAAAGAAAGACCTAGATGCTTGGTACGACTCCCTTGTATCTGAGGCCGAAGCTGGCCTGCGGCACTTGAATCTCCGGCCGCATTCAAGGCAGTCAAGCGTCTTCGCGGATGCAGCAAGCATTCAGTTCCATTTCTGATATCCAAGGCGGATGGTTCTCCCTGCAACTCGGTTGATGAAACACTGTCCCGCTGGAAAGACCACTTCAACAAGTCTCTGAACTTTCCACCAGCAATGCCCAGACCACAATAGTCCAACCTTCTGAATTTGTGGTCGCTGATCTCGACTGTGATCCACCATCTCTGGATGAAGTGTTATGCGCTATTCGCAAGTTAAAGTTAGGTCGTGCTGCAGGAGAGGATGGCATCTTCCCTGAGTATCTCAAATCTGTCAAGATGCCCATACTGTAAGTAGGGCTCTAAATGTTCTAACATCTGGTCCTCAGGTTTGGTTCCAGCGGACAGGAAAGACGGTATAATTCTTCCCCTCTATAAAGGGAAAGGGTCAAAGATAGCTTGCAGTAGTTACCGTCCTATCACCGTGCTTTCAATTCCTGGCAAGGTGTTTGTGCAGATTCTGCTCGCCAGAATTCGTCCCGTGCTTATTTCCCTTCAGAGACCACAGCAGTCAGGTTTTACTCCCAGCTGTTCCACTTCAGATGCAATTCTTGCTTCATGTGTACTTGCTGAACAATCACCCCCCTTTCAGTCGCTTACGTGGACATCAACTTGAAGGCAGCCTTCGACTCTGTAGACTGGAGCCAGCTTTGGGATGTTCTCTCCTCAAAAGGAATCCCGGGCACAATTTTAGATCTCCTCAAAGCTCTACACTTGGACACCAGAGCTAAGGTCAGGGTTGGCAACGACCTATCTCCCTCCTTCCTGACTTCCTCAGGAGTTTGGCAGGGTTGTTTGCTGGTACCTACCTTGTTCAGCTCAGCCATGGACATAATCCTCCCACAGTGTGAGGATTCACTGGGAATTGATGTAGGCGATCACAGGTTTACCTACCTCCTGTATGCAGATGATGCCGCCCTCTTCATTAGGGATCTAACAAGACGGCGGAACGTCTTGCAACCTTTAAGCATGAGGCCAGTTACATAGGCCATAAAAACCATCATGCACAAAAACCAAAGTTCAGTCACTTATATGCAGTCCAGAACCTGTTTCAATTTTCCTGGATGCCGTAGTTATCGAATCCGTTGCGTCCTTTCGTTAGGTTTCTGCAGTAAGGACATACTACGCAGAATTAGCATCGCCAGTACCATCATGAGCCAACTTGATCGTATCTGGAGGAGCAAGCCAGGTCAGTCTTTCGGTAAAACTTTGGTTAATCGCGCGTGTGTGCTCTCCGCCCTCCTTTATGGGTCCAAAACCTGGACACTAAGCACGAAAGTGCATTCAAGCTTTCCACATGCAGTGTCAGCGTTGCATACTTGGAATCCGATGGTTCGATTTTTAGCAGCGTACGGGGCTTCGTAGCATTTTGTCAGAGATCTCGGGGAGGTGACATGGCCTTTTTGGTCATGTTAGGCGCCTCCAAGCTCCTGCCCCTGCTCGTCTTGCCCTTGATGCTGCCGTCCAGTTTCACCTTGGGCAAACGTCTGCCACCTCGACCAGGCCTCGTGGTCGTTCCCGGCTTAAGCAGGTTGGGGATGCTGCGCAGCTGTTACCAATCGAGTGCTGGTCCCTTGCCCTTGACCGGGGAGGTTGGAGGTCACTACGACCCACTGTCAAGTGCAGCAGTGAGTAAGTGAGTGAGTTTGGAACCAATATAGCAAACAGACAAAGGGGGTAACAGCTTGAATGCCTACTTTGTCAGAGATCGCATAGCAAGAACATTGGCTGGATCTGCTTCTAGACGCTGTAAGGGCTTGACTTTCTTTCTGAAGAAGCATGGTGTAAAATCATAACCTGTCAGGGCATGAATGCCGACTACTGCTTCAGTGACACAAGGCTGTTTCTTCTCAAGATTTGCTGCCAGTTTAGAGACACCGATATACATGTACCTTCGGTAGTTTGATTCCCAACCATTAAATCTAATCACATGGAATAATATGGACATTAATCATAAGAACAGTTATTACTAATTTGGAAAATAGATAATGACCATCTTTTAATTAACCAATACTTACATCAACTACATGGTCTAAACTTATGAAAGTTTCAGCGTCATGTACTGTTTGTTCGTTTGTTTGAGCTTAATGTCTTCAGTCTGTTAGAAGTAATATATGCGGAGCTGGGAATACAGCATGCATCAAGGTTAATAAGGTATACACATAATATTTGACCACAAAAACATAGGTGTAGACATCCCCTTGTTAGTATATAGTTTTCGTAATATCGTACCAAAAAAAAATGGGTTTTTCGGTAATGGTGGTGCGAATTGAGATAATACATGATAAATTACAAATTTTCAGGCACTACAATGGTGTTCAACGTAAAGATTGACCATAAAAACATAGGTGTAGAGACCACATTTGTCCTATTACCATACATACTTTTTGAGATATTGTCAGAAGAGGGATTTTCGGTAATGGCTGTGCTTTATTGCGTCATTTCCGACCTTAGGCCACGCCCTATACCCGGCAGCAATGCATTTTTGTGATGTCCCCATGATACCCTTTCACTCTAAAAGGTTGACTGCTTTGGCGCTTTTCCCATGAATAAATGTTCTGGGCTCCCACTCTAATAACATGGAAGGTCATCATTGTTGGATACCGGAAGGTATCCCATGTTTTGTCCATCAGGACTGAAGATTTTAATGTGTTGTTGATATGTATAATATCCATATAGAGACCGTATATATCTCCTAAGATTCTGTCGGTCATTGTGCCGTGTCGATACTAGTATGTAAATGTTGCCGTGACTGTTGCAACAAACACTCTTGGGGCACTTTACATCTACCTCAAATGCTTTATTACCATTGTAATCTAGTGCAACCAGTTTATCCTTAGTAGGTTTGATGTAGACGAGATGCTGGTTGCTGATGGCCAGTTGATCACTGATCCCTGGTGCTGGTAGTTTCTTGAGGAGGGTTCCGTTTGGCCTGTGTAGGCCGATCTCTTGCTTGGCCTGGTGATAGTATTAACAATGGGAATCCATACCATACTTAAGTTTGACAATCATTTGGAACATTTTTCTTTTAGCCAACCCAAAGAACGGTAATTACCCAAGTACACTGCATGCCTATACACTGCAAAGGAGACAGAGGCACTGAATTCAGGCTCTGGCTGCATACAATAATGTTGAAAACAGTACACACAATTTCCCAAACATATGTTTACACAACGTCCATACCTGACATCCCACTGCTATCAGATTGTTGTCGTCCACCGCCAGGCAGGTTGGTTTGCTGTATGACCCGTTTCTTGGCTGGAACTGATGGAGAAGCTGATATTCTCTGCTGAAGGTCTTGACTACACGATCATCAAGCACGATGAGCTGGTCCAATCGGTTGACCGCCACTTGCTCTGGGCTACTTAGATCGGGTATCACTAGCTTTCGGAATAAAAAGGGGGATTGGGGGTTGCTTGTTGGTACATGACTCACCAGTTTTCCTTGATACCTTTCAACTGTGACTACTTCATTGGAGAAACCTGCAACAGAATTGGTTTCGTATGCCATTTGTTTCTCCAGTCTCCACTCATCTTTGAGAAATAATCTTCCAAGTGACTTCTCATCACGTTCTTGAAAGTCAATGAAGTGCAACTTTACAGGCACAGTCTTCGACTATGTCTTTATCAGCTTCTTGTTTGCATTCTTCAAAAGCTTCAGATATATCAGCACAACCATGCTTGTCATGATTCAGAACAGCGCAAGTTGTGCATACCAACTTCTCACATTTTTTGCAGTAAATGTTTATATTCTGATCGGCATGCTTGTCACATTTTGGTTCTTCTCTTAGTTTACTCTTGTAGGCAACTTCTCCTGATCGGAGTTGAGCCATCGTGAAGGTTTTGTGAGATTTTGTTGCTGGCAAACGTTCATGCATACCTTTGCAATTCTGACACAGGAAATGCACACATTCCATGCAAAGTGAGATTGCTGGATTTTCTGCATCACAACTTTGACATTCGATCTCTGACCCGTGACCTTCTAGAAGCTGTTCCTGTATTGTAAACTCTTCCAGTAAGGCACTCAGAGTGACATTAGTAGGCAAATCTTTAACTCCGTTTCTTCCAAGGATTGTTTCATGTCTACACAGGGGACATTTCAGTTTCCTACCTTGGGGGCCTTCAACCTGTCTGATGTTTTGGAGACAGTTGAAGCAAAAAGTATGCAAACAGTCAAGAAATTTGGGTTCAGCAAAACGGTTCAAGCAGATGGGGCATTGTAAATGACGCTCGCCAATCTTCCCCAGAACCTCAGCTGTTCCACCAGTGGCCATTTTCTTTACAAAGTCTCAAAGAAATTGCAGAAATTCACACAGATCTGTACAATTAACCAAAGCAAAATAAAAGAGCATTTATTGTCATTGGACATGCTGGAAGAACATTTTTGAGAGAAAATGAGGAATATATTTCACATGTAAATGATCTTTGATCACAATGAGCAAAACATATACCTACAAATTCGCCAAATTACTAACCAACTACTTATGGAAATTTCCAAAAATGTGTCACTTGGCACATCTTTGGAAATGGCTTTCTTTTAATTTTACTTCAAGCATCTTCAGCATGATGGAGTGAATGATTTCACAGGGAGTTTAGTGCTAATTCCATCTTTAAACTAAAAAAGCTTTTCAACAGTAATTTTGTCAGCCTTTTCAAACTGTACTCAATAATTTGTTTATGTAGCCTAAATGGATGTGTTTGAAATATTTTGTTGGAAACTAAATTAAGTCAAACGGATAATCCCGAACTTTATTTCCCTCAGCTGATATATCTGCAAAAAAATAAAGTTTCATTCCCTGTGCGCTTAATCAAATTCTCTTTATTTTCTATCAAAACAATTTTCTTTTTCTTTTTCATTGTTGGGGGCCTGCAACACTCTGAAATGAGGGTTTTGTTTTTGGCACAAACAGATCCACTTCGCAAACATTCTAGCTCCCGGTCAGTACTGTACATTATTGATCCTGATTGTGGGGCTTCAACCACCCTACCCAACGATAATGGAAGTATTTTTCTGGCAGTCATCTATTGTGTAAGTGTATGAGACATTTATGGGGGGGGGGGGCGAAGTCTCATTCAAAAGTGAATAACTTTTGTATTGTAAGAAAATTAGCAATTTAGAAAAGGAATTTTTTTGGGGGGGATAAAACTCCACAGTATCACAGAAATGTAATCATGTCTTGTAGTGAGAGAATTAATTATGCGCATCTATAATAACCTGTCTTTAATATTTTTTATTGAATTCATTATTGAAATGTTTTCATAATTGACGCCACACATTTGTGGGTTAACATTTTGAAGTTTATATGACACTTGAGGTTCCTTTTGCTTGACTGGTACAATATATACGGCCATTTTGCACGTGTGTTATTAAGAACCTTGAATGCTGTTTATACAGATCAGAATTTTTTTTAAATCAATTTAGTAAACCTTTCAATTAAGTTATCTTGCTTTTAAAATTGTCGGACGGGAAAGTTTCCCCCAAGAAAGATTTTTTTAGCTTATTGAATTATGTGATAAAACAAATGTACTCCCCCCCCCCCAAAGGTAATGATCAGTCAGTATCTGTTGATATCATGGTATAGGTGGCTGATATGATTGTTCTTCATTATCTGATGTACCGTACTGTTTAATTTCGTGTACATAATTTTTATAGGATCCGTTTTAAAATGTCCAGTGTGCCCTCCATAAAGAAATGAAAGAAAAATGTAGTTCTCAAATGCTGGTCCACAGACGATAGAGTTTCTGACTAAAAACTCACCAGTAGTGCAGTTAAAGGGAGCCTCCTGTTGATCCTGCACACAAGTTAGCTGTCTTCGGATGAAATCGGCCTGCTTCAGATAAAGTTGCTCCACTTATTTCTTTGAAGTTGTAGCTCAGACTTTTGCAGTACAACAGCATTAGTAAATATGGCGGCTGGGTTTATTACCGCAAACTACCACATGATGCCACCTCCATAAATTATCTCTCTGGTAATATTTGTCAATACATGTGGACTTGGTACGTTTCGTTGTATTTTACAACACCTTAATAAAATCCCTGTCATCTGAATGGTGGGTCGTTGATAAAGTGTTGTTGAATTATTTGTCCCTATGCACGGCGGCCGCATCCCAAAAATGGAAGTTCCATTCCACAGTGTATGCAGGCATGCAACTTTTCCTCGGATCAGCTGATTTCCTCTTTTTTCACTTCCCATGTGTGTCATTGAAAATAGAAAAAAACTGTACAAAGTCTTGAAAAGATTTGAATTTCCTCTTTTTTTTGGTGACTTCCCAGTTGCATGCCTGTGTATGGAAGTTCCATTGCACGGTCACACTATTAGTTGCTCTGATGGCTCTACCAATCAGATGACGAGGATTTATTCAGGATGTTGTACCGGTATCATTAATTGTGTTATGCAAAGAATAGGTGGGGTGGGATTACGTCATCCAATGAAAACATCTATTTATTTGCATATCAGTTTTCATTGGTTGCCGTGTTTTGTCATTCAGCACTAGACTCAAGAACCTCTTGGTGCTATTGCAGTAGTTTTACATTGTTTGTCTGTTTGTCTGTGGTAGGCATTTGCAAAATATATAATATTTTTATGTTTAAACTTAGAGATGAAATTAAAGTCTGTTTTAAATCTTACTGTACTAGCATCTTTTATAGGTAAAAATCTCATAGCCTAATTTCTTGTAAAAACTAAAGAACAGAAATAGAAGAATTAGAGACACTAATGATTCTGCAATACGGGTCATTCTATAAGTTGAGGGTCCAAAGTGTGACATTTGTCCTGTGCCTCTTACCGTGGTACTTTGTATACATCGTTTTGTTCAAGTATCATTAGGAATGATTTCAAAAGATTTTTTATTTGTTGGGCAGATATGTTTTATAACTCTGATACACTTCATTGAGCAGTGTATCAGAGTTATAAAATCATAAATGTCAGGTGTAACAGAACAAGTGTGCAAAATCTGGAGAAAAAACTCTGTGTTTAGAAAATTTGCACAAGTCTTGCACAGATGACTGGTTTATAAAATTATATACCTGAAAAAATAGACCCTTGAGACCGAAGTAAATCACACAAAAAACTTGAGATAAGTATAAAAAAAGCAACAACAAAAAATTCAATTTTTTTTTTATTGTGCCCCTTTCACCCCACCACCATTACAATTCTCTTAATTCATGCAATAATTCTATCTGTTACACAATACAGAAAAAAGTACAATCTACAGAAACGAGATTTCATAATGATAGTTAAGAAAACAAACACAACCTAGTGCCGTGGACTAGTTTTTATCCTTATGATATGTATGATAAATCAGTCAAATTAGGTTTTGCCCTTCACCGACAATTTTAAACACTGTATACTCAGTGTGTTACCTCCCGAGTAAAAGTTGGAAAAAATCACTCGGGTTGGACTTGAACCCACGACCTCCTGCTTTCTAGTGCAGATGTCTTACCACTCGACCACCGAGCTAATGGGATCGGTTGGCCGGTTCGAATCTGATGTACATAGCAGCGGGCAAAACCTAATTTGATTCATATTACCCCGGCGCAAAAATTCCATATGACTAATCAGTCTGACTGAATATTGTGGGAGGCAGAGCCCAGTCTTCCAGTAGTGGATGATTATTGTTCATGTAACTTGGAAAAAAAAAGAAGTACCAAACACCAAATTGGTTTAGTAATGATACACTATCGTTCACAAATTTCAAATATACAAATACAGATGCCAGCAATTTTAAAGAGCACTTTTGAAGATTATTTAAGAAGTGGTTGTTGACTTCACTGTTCATTGAAACACTACTAATAAACAGATATGGCAAGCCACATAGTTCAAAATTGGCTTTGTTTGAAAGAATGGCTTTGCAAATATTGGCTGCATGGCTTGCTGCCTGAAAAAGTAAGAACAATATTTTGATGAGCTACAAAGTGTTAAGATAAAGATGAAGCAATAGACATTTTGTTACATAACATGTTGCACTTCTCGTAGAAAAGCCAAAACAGAATCTGAACACTTTGAAAATCTGAACACAATTGAAAATAATTATGATTCCTTTTAAAGAATTTCTGTTTTGTCACGAGTTAACAAAAATTAAACCCTTAAAATACGACACATTTAACAAAATGTAATTTTTGTTGTGATGCATTTGTTAGTGTTAAACTGGTAAGGTACCGTATCATTAGTGATGTCAGGTAGGATGGAATCACAATATTTTGTATGATTTCACTGGCTGCAGCAATTCCACTCCGAACAATATCTGTTTTTAAATGGAAAAAAAATATTACAGTACATATACTCTCACAGTATATACACATACATTTAGTGTTTAAGGAAAGCATTTCAAATTGTTTTTGTTAAGGATGGGACTTTTTCAAGTTTAAACTAAAAAAAATCTAACTCCGTTTACAAGATTTCCAAAATGTTTAAATAAAACTCGAAATATAAAAATTGACCTACATGTACTTTCCTGCGATCGTCCTTTGAGTTGAACATACATATCACATATAATTAACAATGTTTTCAAACCTATTTAATTTACAAATCCCTAGAAGCACTGTAGTACTTGATTACATTAGGGGGAAACGTAGACTTTACATTTTTACTTTTCAATGACAGCCTGCTACTTGTTATGTCAATCATGGTTGATTTATCATGTCAATCATGATGGTCTGCAGACCGTTATGGGTAGGCGTCAGTCTTTGTGAAATGGCTAAACGTTTAAATGGTTCCTTAAATATTTGCTGAACGTTTACTTTCCTGCGATCGTCCTTTGAGTTGAACATACATATCACATATAATTAACAATGTTTTCAAACCTATTTAATTAACAAATCCCTAGAAGCACTGTAGTACTTGATTACATTAGGGGGAAACGTAGACTTTACCTTTTCACTTTTCAATGACAGCCTGCTACTTGTTATGTCAATCATGGTTGATTTATCATGACAATCATGCTGGTCTGCAGACGTTATGGACAGGCGTCAGTCTTTGTGAAATGGCTAAACGTTTAAATGGTTCCTGAAATATTTGCTGAACGTTTACAAAATTAAACGCAAAGTCGCATCCTCATTTTCTTATCCACATTTGGAAGCCATGTACAAGCATACTTACATGCATGTTTAAGACAAAACGATCTGTTACTAATAGCACACATTACATTGTAAACGATCATCATGAAAACTGAAATTTGATTGAGATCTGTCATCATTATTTCCAAGGCAAGGCATGCCTCAATGAGCATCGGTTTCTTAAATGAACCCCTAAACTACTTGCAAAATATTTGTTGTTAATTTTCATACTTTTTAAGAGCTATACATGCACCTAGGTAGTCGCGTACAATCATACTATGGTACCATCACATATTATTGCTGTTATTATTCAGTGCTGTTATTGGATACAGGTAGCATGACTGAAATGGTGTCAGCATCATAAAGATCTAGTTTAGTTGACTATTCTGTTATCCACCAAATGTCTGAAATAGCTTCTTTTTTTTCCATTCAAGAATTCCATATAAGAAAAATTTGAGCGGTCTCAAGTAGATGATGAAGTTGCATGGTTTTATTGTTGTTACGAAATGCCACCCTTTGTCTATTAAAGCCACTTCAGAATCATGGTTTGAGAGCTGTGAGGACTGATAGCTCAAATGTGTTCTTTTATCTGTCAAATATCAATCATTCCACTACCTCAAAATATGTATTCATACATACACGTGTATATGATGTTCTTTGTATTATTTTTAGAAGCCTGCACTGTTTGATGATTGCAAGTGCCCACAAATCCTGATTGATTTGAATATTTGATTATTTGATCAAGTGCAAATTAAATGTAGAATAATCGAATACTAAATTATGCAAAAATGCGCAACACTACAACTGTGAATGGATTGAATCAATTAAATCTCACAAGTCAGATTGCAATTTTAATTCTGAATCCCCAAGTCACCTTAATCCACCACCCAGTATTTGGATCATTGCAGCTCATACTGGATTACAAAGCATAAGAGTTTTTCGTTATCCAAATACTGCTTCTCATCCCGTTATTTAAAGATCATGTATGTATCTTTTTTATTTACGTAGACTTTCTGCCATTTTGTTTTAGGTTGAAAGAATTTTTTCTGGTTACAAATTTACAAGTGAGAATTGTTTGCAAAATTATCATGTTTGAATGATGAGGGCAGCTTTACTTTGATACTTGCACTAAGACTTGGTTAAGTCTCACCGAGGCCCGAATATTTGAACTAGAATTACCCCATAGTGCCAGTGAATGGACTCAATCCAGCCCATTGTGTAGACCATGTGAATGAAACGACTTCCAGTGAATTGCCAGTCCACTTCAGGGACTCCCTTACCTGTTAAACCTACGATTGCATATTTCCCTAGCCGTAGGCTTTCACGCTAGATTCTTTTTACCACACCGCAATAGCGCCCTCCATCGTCCATGCTCCCTAAGTCGGTCCATTAAGCCAACTCGTCCTCTTTTTCTCTAGCGTTTGGAGTATCCGGACGTGGTTTGTGTCACGGTCTTCGAACGTTTGTATGACCTTCCCTCGACCTCAACCCACCTTGATTCTGACGACAGACGCATCCATACAAGGATGGGGTGCTCATCTGGGAGCAGAGACCACAGCCGGAATGTGGTCCACAGAAGAGAGTTTATATCACATCAACGCTCTAGAGTTGTTAGCAGTCCAACGAGCTCTAATTCATTTTTCCAAACTGGTGACAGGTCATCATGTTCGGATCATGTCCGACAACTCGACAGTCGTCTCGTATGTCAACCGACAGGGGGGGACTCGTTCCCCCCCGTTATGTTTTCAGACATGGGACCTCCTTTGTTGGTGCCTAGCGAACAAGGTACGACTAACTGCATCTCACCTCGCAGGGAAAGTGAACACCCTGGCAGACGCCCTATCCAGGGGCAAGGTTATCCCCACAGAGTGGACACTTCATCGAACTGTGGTCGAGGCTATCTTCAAGAAATTCGACCGACCTCACATAGATCTGTTTGCGTCGGCCCTAAACCACCAGCTACCGGTATACTGCGCTCGCAGTCGGGATCCTCAAGCATGGGCGTCGGACGCTCTCTCGATCGATTGGACAAACATGTACGCTTATGCGTACCCTCCGATCTCACTAATTCCGAGAGTTCTAACCAAGATAGAAGCGGAAGCTTGCAGGGTTCTTCTCATTGCACCCTTTTGGCCTCGCCAAGCATGGTTCCAAAGACTTATTCGCCTTCTCGTACATCCCCCAGTCTTACTTCCACAACGAGCGGACCTCATTTGCCAACCTCGGTCGAAGATTTTTCACCCGGGGTCAGAAAATCTCCACTTAACGTGTTGGATGTTGTCCAGCATTCTTTCCGATCAGCAGGCCTTTCAGCAGACGCTGCCTACATGGCTGCCAGAGGCCGGCGAAAATCCACTAGACAGACTTACGACAGCCGCCTTCAACATTTCCATAAATGGTGCAGAGTCGACTCGGTGGATCCGTGCTCAGCGCCTTTGAAAGATGTTGGTGATTTTCTATTGAAACTCTTCAATCAGGGTCTCACGGTGGCGACTATTCGAGGCTATCGTTCGGCTCTTGCATCAGTTCATGCGGGGTTTTCAGATGGTAGTACTATCTCTAATAATAACGCTCTAACCCAAATGCTTAAGGGTATGTTCATTGAGCGTCCTCCAAACAAGAAACTCTTTCCGACTTGGGATCTTGGGCGGGTCCTTCAGACATTGTCTAAGTCACCCTTTGAACCCTTATCTGAGGCCGCAGCTATAGATTTAGCTGTGAAAACGGCCTTCCTTGTGGCTACGGCCACTGCTAGGAGACGGAGTGAGATCCATGCTTTCTCTATTGATCCAGGCCATATTCGATGGGAACCAGGTGGTGTTCGTCTGGTTCCCAACATGTCCTTTCTGGCCAAAAATCAAACCCCGTCTTATACGCCTCCTGATATTTTTATTCCTGAAATGAAGTCCTTGTCCTCAGTAGCCGAGGACAGACTACGGTGTCCAGTACGAGCTTTAAAGTGGTACATTGCTCGTACCAAGTCTCTCAGAGGTAATGTTTCCCAACTGTTCATTACTACTACCAGTCCGTATAAGGCTGTCTCGCCAGATACCATTTCTCGATGGATTGTACGGGCGATACGCTCATCCTTTAGTTCCTGGCCAGACCTGACAGCAGACGCTCAGGCGGTGAATGCCCACGAGACGAGATCCATGGCCACGTCGTGGGCCTTCCTTAAGGGTGTTCCTCTCAAAGATATTTTACAGGCTGCAGCCTGGAAAACTCCAACTACATTTATGTCATGCTACCTCAAAGATGTCGAGTCATCGGGAGGCAGAGTCGGCCGTAGTGCTCCGAGTGTACCACAGCCTTCTATGACAGCCCCCCGGGAGTGATGAGATGTTTCTACCACTTCCTGGGATTTATATTTATCGGTGAGTTGGCTTCCTTTCTTTCCATCTTGCTTAAAGAAATTTGGAAGAGCGCGAAGGGACGATATTTATCTCTTTTACCAAGGACTTGTTGATTTATTGTTACCTTGGCGCCTCACCCGTTGACCCTCCTCCTTTTTACGGTGTCAGTCTATGCAATCGTAGGTTTAACAGGTAAGGGAGTCCCTGAAGTGGACTCCCCCAAATCAAGGGTGATTTGGGAGTCCGCGAAGGGACGATACTTACCTGTTAAACCTCCCACCCTCCTTCCCCACTGGGGTTCGGCTTTACTGTGTCTTTTTACCAACACCTCGAGAAAAAGAGGACGAGTTGGCTTAATGGACCGACTTAGGGAGCATGGACGATGGAGGGCGCTATTGCGGTGTGGTAAAAAGAATCTAGCGTGAAAGCCTACGGCTAGGGAAATATGCAATCGTAGGTTTAACAGGTAAGTATCGTCCCTTCGCGGACTCCCAAATCACCCTTGATTTGGGGGATTCTAAATCAATGGAATGGAATTGTGTGTACTGTGGGACCAGCTTACTAGGCTTGCCTTGAGCTTTTTTTTTAGGGGGGAGGGGAGATTGATGATAATTTCATGAAGTTTGGAAGTCTTTAAACTCGTTGAAAGATTCGTAACGTATCATTTGTACCTATCACTAGATCACCTGAAGGTGTAAAGCCCATGCAAAGTGCATAACGTGGAAGGTCATCAGTGTTGGATACCTGTAGGTTTCCCATGTTTTGTCCATCAGGACTGAAGATTTCAATGTGTTGTTGAAGTGATTCATGGAAGCCATAAACAGACAGCATCCTTCCCATAAGATTCTGTCGGTCATTGTGCCGTGTCGATACTAGTATGTAAATGTTGCCTTGACTGTCGCAACAAACACTCTTGGGGCCCTTTATATCTACCTCAAATGCTTTGTAACCATTGTAATCTAGTGCAACCATTTTACCCTCATTGAGTTTGGTGTAGATGAGATGCTGGTTGCTGATGGCCAGTTGATCATCGATCCCTGGTGCTCGTAGTTTCTTGAGGAGGGATCCGTCTGGCTTGTGTAGGCTGATCTCTTGCTTGGCCTGGTGATAGTAGTAACAATAGGAATCCATACTTAAGTTTTACAATCATTTGGAACATTTTTCTTTTAGCCAACCCTTTACAAAGAATGGTAATTACCCAAGTACACTGCATGCCTATACACTGCAAAGGAGACAGAGGCACTGAATTGAGGCACTGGCTGCATACAATAATGTTGAAAATATTACACACAATTTGTTGCAAACTGTACATGTACATTGTGTAAGATTGACACGAGATTGTTTTCTTCAAAATCCCAAACTTGTTTACATGACATGCATACCTGGTAGCCCACTGCTATCTGATTGTTGTCGTCCACCGCCAGGCAGGTTGGTTTGCTGTATGACCCGTTTCCTGGCTGGAACTGATGGAGAAGCTGATATTCTCTGCTGAAGGTCTTGACTACACGATCATCAAGTATGATGAGCTGGTCCAATCGGTTGACTGCCACTTGCTCTGGGCATCCCAGATCGGGTATCTCTAGCTTACGGGAGAACAAGGGGGATTGGGGGTTGCTTGTTGTTACATGACTCACCAGTTTCCTTTGATACCTTTCAACTGTGACTACTTCATTGGAGAAACCTGCAACAGAATTGGTTTCGTAAGCCATTTGTTTCTCCAGTCTCCACTCATCTTTGAGAAATAATCTTCCAAGTGACTTCTCATCACGTTCTTGAAAGTCAATGAAGTGCAACTTTTCAGGCACAGTCTTCGACTGTTTCTTTATCAGCTTCTTGAGGTTTTGAAAGAGTTTTGCTTGGAGATCTAAAATCTGAGTCTGAATTTCTTCCTTCATGATTCTGTTGACCTCATCCAGTGTCTGCTCTACTTCTTTAATCTGTTCTTTATTGCTGTTTATAGTAGTCTCGAAGCTCTGTACCCTGTCTTCATAGATTTTGTTAGTTTCTTTCTTGAGTTTCTGCTCTGTTTCCCTGGTCCTCTGCTCCATTTTCCTGATCCTGGCAACCTCCTTGTCAGCCTTTTGGGAGATCTTCTTGATGGTAGCTTCAAACATGCTGTCCAGTTTCTGGCGAGACTCGACGATGCATTCATGTGCATTGCTCAGTATTGCTTTCTTCTCTTTACCCTTTGTCATCAGTTCTTCAATTTCTTGTTTGCATTTTTCAAAAGCTTTAGATATATCAGCACAAGAGTGCTTTTCATGTTTGAGAACAGAGCAAGTTGTGCATACCAACTGCTCGCATGTGTTGCAGTAAATGTTTATATTCTGATCGGCATGTTTGTCACATTTTGGTTTTTCTCTTAGTTTACTCTTGTAGGCAACTTCTCCTGATCGGAGTTGATCCATCGTGAAGGTTTTATGAAATTTTGTTCCTGGCAGACGTTCATGTGTATTTTTGCAATTCTGACACAGGAAATGGGGACATTCCATGCAAAATGAGATTGCCAGATTGTCCTCATCACAGCTTTGGCATTTAATCTCTGACCCTTGACCTTTTAGAAGCTGTTCCTGTATTGTAAACTCCTCCACTAAGGCACTCAGAGTAAGATTAGTAGGCAAATATTCAACTCTTTTTCTTCCAAGGATTGTTTCATGTCTACACAGGGGACATTTCAGTTTGACACCTTGGGGATCTTGAACCTGTCTAAGGTTTTGGAGACAGTCCAAACAGAAAGTGTGCAAACAGTCAAGAAATTTGGGTTCAGTGAAACGGGTCAAGCAAATGGAGCATTCTAGATGACGCTCGCCAATCTTTCCCAGAACCTCAGCTGCACCACCAGTCGCCATTCTTTTTTTGTTGAGTGTCCGAAAAAGTCGCCGAAATTCTCACAGATCTGTACATTCAACCAAAGCAAAAATAAAACAACATTTGTTAACATTTGTGTGAGGAAACGATGAACTGTGATCACAATGCGCATAATTTATCAGGTGCTTGTTGATTAAATTTTTTTAACTTTATCAATTGTTGAAATTGACTCTGTATGAATAAATTAACTTACATTTTGGAAAAGAAAATGGATTGCAACATCTGTGGAAACAAGCCTTTGCAGACTTCACTCAAAAATTTATTCATGAACATGTACTTGGATGTGTTTGGGAAACAAAATTGTTATATAAATTACAGCAAGTTATATGGATTGTGGATGAATTTGAGCTCAGCCATTATGTCTACAAATCTTAAAGTTTTGTTCTCCCTGCTCTTTGTCAAACTTAAGTTCTGTTATTAAATGGAGTTAACAAATTATAAGTTTTATTCCAACAAAAAAATCCTCTGTTTCCTTTTTTTTTTTTTACTTCTGCAACCCTCTGAAATTAAGACTTTGTTTAGCCATGCACGTCGGCAAAATCAAAAAAGTTTTTTTTCAATGAAAGATGATGTCTCAAAACCCCCAAACTCACTGGTTTGACTGGAATCCTGCTGCTGCACAATTTTAACGTGTTTTAAGATGGGGTTATGATCGAGAATAAGCTTTATGTGGCCTCTCCGGTCTCCCATAATATTTGCACTAAGTTTAGTTGGGCACCATTTGCATTCATCAGCCGACATTTGAAGCCCAAAAAAACGGTAAAAAAAAAAAAAATGCGTCGCCACACCACTTTTTGGGCAAGCTCCATACCAGAAACCGGAGACTTTTTTTTTTGGCCTTAAGGTTCCTTATTTAAAAACAGGCATGCAACTTTTCCTCGGATCAGCTGATTTCCTCTTTTTTCACTTCCAATGTGTGCCATTGAAAACAGAAAAACACTGTACAAAGTCTTGGAAAGATTTGAATTTCCTCTTTGTTTTGTGACTTCCCAGTTGCATGCCTGTAAAAAGAGGGATCTCTATCCCACAGGTTTTGCTTACTGGTACAATTAAATGAAAATGTTGCATGCATTATTAAGAACCTTGAATGCTATTTATTCAGATCAGAAGTTGATAAACTGTCCAATCAATTATGTTTTCTTTAATTTATTAAACCTTTCCCAATTAAAATCAGTCAGACTTTAGAAAATCCTGAACTGTTACGTTGACATAATATATTGCCATGGAAATTGGTGGATGAGAATTTTATGAATTTTGAGTTTTTTGGTTTGGTCCTTTTGGGCTCTTGCTGAATTATCTTTCATGAGTTAAATTATAGTTTATTTTATGTAACCTTTTTCAAAGATAGCAAGGTGATTTGTATAATTCAGGATCTTTTGATGTCATGGTATAATGATTGTTCTTCATTATCTGACCGTTTTTTTGCTTTCTAGTATATGTAGTAATTTGTGTAGGATCCCAAATACAATCAGCTTAAAATGTTGGGGTGTGCCCTGGGTAAGAGATGGCAAAACTCAAGTTAAACATGCTGGTCCACAGACGTTGGATTTTCTGACTAAAAACTCACCAGTAGTGCAGTGAAATGTAGGCTCCAGATGATCCTGCACACAAGTTTAACTCGATATGAAATCTGACTGCTTCAGTAAAAGTATCTTCGCTTATCACGGTAAAGTTTAGCTCTAACCTCTTCAGTACAACAGCATTAGTAAATATGGCGACCGGAGTTATTTCCGCAAACTACCAAGGCATCACATGACCCCATGCTTCACTAAACCTGAATTGCTTTGCCGAAAAACTTTCCAGTACCCGTGGGCATCGCACCTTACATTGTTGAATGAAAGGGCAAGTTGTGACCGTGTAGTATTTTCGTTTGTTTGTCAGTCAGAGCTATAGGTTTCACAACTCACACATTTCATTCATTTTCAAACAAGCAGGCAATTCTGATATTTTATTTTTCAACCAGTCTGTTTTTAAACCTAGCATACTAACACAGTTAAATCTCTCACGGCCAAAATCTGGCGAGAAAAATGGAAAAGGAAAATTGCCTGAAGATACTAATGATCCTGCATTCTGGTCAATTTGAACCCAAATTTGCACTCAAATGAGGGGAAGAAAATGTGCAAACACTTAAAAATAAAATGCAGTGATCTCAAGATGGCACAAGTGACACTCAATTGACTGGTTTATGCACGTACATTTTTATTTTATAGCCGGAAAAAAAGGTTAGCTTGAGAGACTGAAGTAAATCACAATAGAATCAGGTGACGTTCCATTAAAAAAAAAAATCACAATTCAGATATAAATGAAAACAAATTCATAGGAAAAAAGTTATTTGCCCATTTTACCCCACAACCTTTACAATTAATGTAATAATTCTGTATGAAATGCAGGGGGAAAATACAGAAACCAATTTGAATAAGAAACACACAAACAAAAATCCAGTGCTGTAGACTGGTTTCTGGTCCTTGTATGGCTGATAGTTTTTGGAGACAGGAACCAGTCTTCCAGTACCTGGATGTTTTTGTTAACTGTGCTAACTATTCACAAATTTCAAAGTAGAAATAAGTGTAGCACAGAAATATTAAGAGCATTTTTGAAGGATATTTTTAAGAAGGCATTTTGGTAAGCCTGGATTTTGTTGCATTTTTTTTCCATTAAATTAATGCTCAGCAGATATGGCAAGCCAAGTACATGTACATTTGTATTTAGTTAAACATTGGCTGAGATTTAAAAAAAAACGTCTGCACAAATTTCGGCGCCATGGCTTGCTGCCCCAAAAAATGTAGTTCTAACCATATTTTGAAGACAATTCTTATATTTGCAAAGTGTTATAGCATGTACATACATGTAATGTTATCTAACAACATTGGACTAAACTTATAGAAAAAGTAATAACAAACGTAACCATTAGCAGAAATTCCATTTTTGTCACAATGCAATTTTTTTATGCTGAAAGTGATATCATTGATGATGACCAGGAGCATCAGATATTTGTTGAAGGAATCACTTATTGTTTGTACATTTCACTGGCTGCAACAATTCCACACGGAACAACAGCAGTGTTAATTGAGAAACAAATTACAATAATTACAGTGCATGTACTCTAAGATTTATATACACATAAATTATAAAAGATCATCCTGAAAACTGATATTTGATTGAGATTTACCGTATCAGCGTTATTCATTTTCCATGATCTCTTAAGATCAAGCCCCAAACTACTTGTAAAATATTTGTTGTTCAAGATTAATTATCCTACCTTTTTATACATCATGTACACGTGAGTAGTCACGTACAAGCATACTGTACTATAGTACCATCACATATTATTGCTAAAGCGGCTGCTAAAGCACATTTTTATGACAATTGGGAACATTCCCAACTTGTACAAACATTTCCTCAAACATTATTCAAGCTTTTAAGCTATTACTTTACTGCCAACTTTGCTTGGATTTGAAAACCATTTCTGAGCTTTGTAATCTATAATTAAAATGGCTCTAAAAATTCACACACATTATACGGATGTTAATAGTTGCAGCTGGTCAAGAGGGGGACACAGCCGGCATGTCCCCCCCCCCCTTTGCCCCCCATTTAATATCTCTACCCTTCTGGCCTCCTGGTTCGTTTTCTATTTTTTAGGACAAAATATAGCAATTTTACAGAATAATCCATTAAAATGTGTCAATAAAGGATTTGTTTGATCCATGCGTACACAATATACAACGCATCATACTCGACCTCGTGCATGTGAGGTGAAGTTTGTGCCGTGCGTAGTCTGAGTACCATCCGTTGTTATAGACTAAGAGTGGTCTTTCCATTGAGACCATAGGCTACACGTACACATTGAGTGGTTTACCGGTAAGCATGCTAAATGCAACTAGGGTTTAAACGACTGGAAACAGCTGCCTATGCCCCTAATCCGCCAAAAAGCAAAAAGAATTCACATCATACATTAACCAAAAATGGTCGGAAGGACATTTTGTCGGACGTTCTTCAAACATTGAACATGATGGAACAAGTTTGAAAACATTTATCAAAATGTGTTTTTAGACTCTTTAGATACAAATAAGGTGTTTGAGAGAGGACGTTTGAAAAGTATGATATATTTTTTCTAATCTTCTTACATGATGCATGCTTTGATAAATCCCATTCCCATCTCTACTCTGGCTCCGTCGTCGAACACATAAATAACAGAAATTCCATTTTTGTCGCGATACAATTTTTTATGTTAAAACTGATATCATTGATGATAGCCAGGATCATGGGTGTCGCCAGGATTTTTTCTAGAGGGGGGGCAAAAAAAATTTTGGCCAAAAAATGCTTGTATTTCTCAACACATTCTCGATTTATCAGTTTTAGAGGAGGGCAGGGACATTTTGCCCCCCCCCCCCCCCTCATTAAATTTACACCCACTTTGTCTTCGCGCCTCTTTTTCTTTTCTTCTTTGTTCTTTTTTGTTCTTGTTTTTTTTTGGCTTTTCCGGGGGGGGGGGGGGGGCAAGTGCTCCCCCTTGCCCCCCCCCTCGCGACGCCCATGGCCAGGATCATCAGTTATTTGTTGCTAAAGTGGCTGCTACAGCACATTTTCATGACAATTTGGGAACATTTACAACTTGTAAAAATATTCTATCAAACCTATTCAAGCTTTTAAGCTATTACTTTACTGCCATCTTTGCTTGGATCTGTAAACCATTAATGAGCTTTGTAATCTATAATTAAAATGGCTCTAAAAATTCACACACATTATACGGGTGTTATTAATTGCAGCGGATCCAGGGGGGGGGGGGCGTAGCCGGGGTGAAAACTGATATCATTGATGATGGCCAGGAGCATCAGTTATTTGTTGAAGGAATCACCAAATGTTTGTACATTTCACTGGCTGCAACATTCCACACTGAACTATTACACTGTTTTTATGTGAAAAACAAATCACAATAGTTACAGTGCATGTTATCTAAAATTAATATACACATACATATACATTGTAAAAGATCATCATTAAAACTGATGATCTGAGCTTTGTAATCTACCGTATAATTAAAATGGCTCTTAAAATACACACGCAAATACGGATGTTATTAAGGCCAAAAAAAAAAAGTCTCTGGTTTCTGGTATGCGCGCGCGTCGCCGTAGCCATGCACGTCGGCAAAATAAAAAAGTTTTTTTTTCAATGAAAGATGATGTCTCAAAACCGCCAAACTCACTGGTTTGACTGGAATCCTGCTGCTGCATAAATTTTAACGTGTTTTTAGATGGGGTTATGATCGAGAATAAGTTTTCTTTATGTGGCCTCTCTGGTCTCCCATAATATTTGCACTAAGTTTAGTCGAGCACCATTTGCAGTCATCAGCCGACATTTGAAGGAAAAAAAACAGGTAAAAAAAAAAAAAGCCGCGTCGCCGCACCACTCTTTGGGCAAGCTCCATACCAGAAACCGGAGACTTTTTTTTGGCCTAAAGGGGCACTAGGTACTGGAACTGCCCTATTGGGCTACAAAACATGATTTGAGCGAGATGATGTTAATCGGAAATATCATTTAAAAGTAGGATATAAACATCCACACAACTATCCTTTCAAAACTGGGCGTTTTTTTGTTATTCCTGTATTATGCGTGCAAGAACGAACTTCGGGGTGCACTTTTGCGACCCCATAACTTTGAGGTGTTTGGATGCTAGTTGTGATTTCATTCGTAAAGTGTTCGCCTTTTGAGGACATTGAAGAAACCACTTTTTTTGCAGTTGGTGATTGGTCACCGCTGTTCCCGAGACACACAACGTGTATATCGTACACTGAGAACGACACAAAAAACCTATTCGTCCTCTGTTGTGTCCGATGTAAACAAGCAGGTTTTTTTTCTCGTCTTTTCTTGGGAACGGTAAGACATTAGATTGGTTTCCTTTCAACCAGATGTTTGAAATAGGCTAAGTAAACAATCCAAAACATGAAATTTTCGAAGAATTCAGGACCTAGTGCCCCTTTCATTGCAGCTGATCAAGAGGGGGACACAGCCAGCGTGCCCCCCCCCTCCCCTCCCTCCCCCCATTTAATATTTCTACCTTTCTGGCCTCCTGGCTCCTTGCCTTTTTTTAGGACAAAATATAGCAATTTTACAGAATAATCAATAAAAAATGTGTCAATAAAGGATTTGTTTGATCCATACACATGCAATGCAGCCTTATATACATGCACACTAAAGACATTTGAAACTTTTACATATACAAAACAATTCAGAAGTGTCTTGTCCATGTGCTTTTTGAATATTTCTCCGAACTCTTTCTTAACTTGGCAAACAAGCCACATCCTTTTCACATGGTTCGTCCACCAAATATCCAAAAAGCTTTATGTCTATTTAAATATTTGAAAAATGTGAGTTGACTGATAAAAAAATGTGCATAATATTATTTGAATTGTATACATGGTATAGGTTGCCTTATTTTATCGTTGTCAAATGCAACCCTTTGTCAAAAGCTACTTAAGACACATGGTTTGAGAGCATCTGTGAGGACTGTTAACTCAATTTCTTCGGAAAGAATCAGACGCCACTTCTTTGGCTGTGTATGGGGAGTCAGGTTGGCGTAGCGGTACTTTGCTCGCCTTCCACCGCTGTGACCCAGGTTCGAATCCCACCTTGGTCAATATGTGAATTGGGTTCCAGTCCCTACCTGATCCCATGGGTTTCCCCGGAATATTCATCTGGGCTTTTCCTCCCACCTCTAAAACTGTAACTTCTTCTCATTGTCTTCTCTCCAGAGGTTTCTTCAGGCTTTTGAGCTACAGTGCCTAGGGCGCTTTTGAGGAATCCTTGGTTTCATTACCAGAATGATTAATAATAATAATAAATTCTATGGAGAGTCAAGTAAATTATCAAAGTATTTTCTTTTTTCTTTTCAGTCCCAGATTCACGTCTTTTCAACATTCTTGCAATGACTGCCCTTCATTGACTTAATAGCCTATATGATGAAGAAGTTGCATCAGGATGCAACATTCTTTCTATTTCTACTCGTATCTGTCAGATCTTCTGCCATTCTGCTTCATTGAAAATAATTGTGTATGTATCTATATGACTTAAGCTTTGCACATCTCATTGTAATAATAACAATTTATTAATTTATATAGCGCAAAGTCCATAAAAATATATTCAAATGCGCTTTCCACAAAAATTCTTAAAATACACTAAAAATACCAAAATCACAATATGGCAAACCATGAATAAGAACCTATGTAATTAAGACATTACAAAGACCAATGAAATGTTAATCTCATCAGAGCAGACTGTCCGTAACACCAAACTCAACCAACCGATTCTTTTCAAAACCACACTTCTTCCAAAAAGAGATTTCTTTCCGCGTGGTGGTAACCGAAATTTCTTCTGGTGTATGTATCGATACATGATAAATGATGTTCTTTTTATGTACATTGTACGTATACGGCCAATTCGACAATTGCAAGCGCCAGCAAATCCTGTTTGATGGCCAGTTTTAAGGCTGACACAGTTAAAACGTGCTCATTTAGTGAATACATACATTACATTATATTTTGGGTGACAAATTGCAATTTAAATTTTTAATCGCCAAGTCACCTTAATCTATTCTGGGTCATTGCAGCACAAGTGTTTTCATTATCCAAATACTGCTTCTCATCCATATCATTCAAGATTTTTATTTCAACTTCCTTCTTATAGGTTGAGTGAATTTGTTTGTTTTTAACTGTAAAATCTGTAACTGAGAATGTGTAATGCAAAATTATCATGTTGGAATACTGAGTGCAGCTTTATATTGACACTTGTAGAACTTTGCACTGAAACTTGCTTATTAGGTGTTTGGCCTTCAGCCCAACATGGAAACTGATATGAACTTCCATTGTCAATACATGAATGCACAACTCACTGAAGATGTGTTTTTTTTTGTAATTACTTCATTATTACATTTTTATGACATCATCATGGGTCACGTGACTTCACTTGAAAGATTAATAAATTTAATCTTTGAAAATCAATAAGAAGTCACCCGTGGGAGACCAGAACTTGAATTTTACAGGAATACATGATAATTATTCTTTTTATCTCTCGGGCGTCAAATCACGTGACCCTTCCTTTCGGTCAAAACAGGAAGTGGCTAATAATTTGAAATTGGAAAAAGATGTGAACTTGCTTTCAAAGATGTCAGTCACTGCTTATGTTGAACTTTACAAAAATATTACAGGTGACGTCATGAGATGTTAGAGAGCCCTCTAGCGGCAGGTTAAAAAATTTCAAAAAACACATTTTAAGTTGATTTGTGTGGTAAAGTTTGTGTTAATCACTTCACAATTAATACATTTATTGATGACCCTACTGCAGACAAGACCTGTACGTGAAAAACAATAGATGACGTCCTCAGACCGGAAGTTACAATGAAAAGACCTTTAAACCTTGAAAAAATTGCTTAAAAATCATCCGTGAGAGATATAATTTGGCTATACAGTAGCACGCTCTTGAGCTTTCTTTATGACATCACGATGACGTCATCCAGTACCGGTATCATGTTACAAGCAGACACTCACCTCGTTGAAAGCAAGTTTGCATCTTCTGCCAATTGCAAATAACAAGGCACTTCTGAATAATGAAAGGTTTGCGGAAACACTATGTGCGAATAATTTCTCAACTCAGAGAATGGTTCTGAAAAGAACCAGAGGTACAGTATAAACTCGACGTTCCAGTCAGTATGCTCTGACAGTCTTCAGGAGAGTGCCTAAACTCTAAGAAAGTGAATAATTAAGTAGCAAAAGGCGAAATCAATTGGAAGGAAGGGTCACTTGATTTTGCACTTAATATCCAAAATGAAGACCCTGCAATATTGTATCAATTGCCATAAAAAACAAAATCAAATCTGTAATGGTTGATTTTATACTGATTTTCAAAGATTAAATCTAGAAATATTTGATTGCCTGTAATATGATACTTGATGACGTCATTGTGACATTGTTACCAGAAAGTTCAAGAGCAATGTTAACTGTGCTATAAATGTATACATGTATAGCCAAATCTTGATTGTATCTATCACGGTGGATTTTTCAGCAATTTTTGAAGGTTAATTTGATATTGGGCCTTCTTGTAAACCTGATTTAAAAAAAACTAGAGCTAGAAAATATTGTTTTATTTTTTAAAATTTCCGTCATGGAATATAGACTTGTACATGTAGACCCAAAAGTTGCGAGGTGGTAGCCTGATATGGATTTTTATTTTTTCTGACTGGGATTTTGCTTTTTGAGGAAAAATGGGGTTTAAAATCAAATGAGCAGCCAGAAAATGAAGTCTCATCATACACTCTCATGGCTACAGTGAGTGGTAACTGGTAAGAGTGTGTGAATTCATTGCTGGAAAATCAGGCAGGAAAATGTACTCTTTCTCCAAAATACTATCCCAAATTCAAGAGTAGAGTGGGGTCGGAAGAGCACCTCTTTTATTTAAAAAAATAAAAAAATACTTACATGTAACTTAACGCCCACAAGGGTGGGCTAAACTACACAATCCCCGAAAATTGTCGGCCCTTATTGCATAAATTGGTACTTACATGTACTTTACTTTATGTGCCTGACTCCAATGTCAACATTTTGGCATTTTTGGTCTCAAAATATTGAGACCAAAGGGGCCTGAGACCGAGACCAAGACCGAGACCACAGCGACCGAGACCGAGACCGAGACCAGCAAAAAGTAGTCTCAAGACCAAGACCTAGACCTAGACCGGTCTCAAGACCTACCGGTACAACACTGCTGCCCATTGTGTAGACTACCTGTACATGCATGAAAAGACTTCCAGACACTGGATAGCCATTCTGTGTCAGTATTAAGGGAATTTTGTGGGCTCTTTGACTAGCTTTACTTGGCTTGCCTTTTTTATTGTGGGGGATTTCTGTTAGTTTCATGCAGTTTTGAAGACTTTAAACACGTTGATAGGTTCGTAATTGATCATATATACCTAACATTAGATCACCCGTACGTGAGAAGGCCATGCTATAAACAGAATAACGTGGTATGTCTTCAGGCCTGATATAAAATTTGCTGTCCAATAATGGAAGGCATCCCATGTTTTGTCCATCAGGACTGAAGATATTAATGTGTTGTTGAAACGTTATTCGAACCGGTAAGTGATAAGCAGCCCCGACAACTTCCATTAAAGTTCTCGGTGGTTTATAGTCCGGTTTTGATACCAGTGTGTAAATGTTGCCTTGACTGTCACAACAAACACTTTTGGGGCCCTCAATATGTACCTCAAATAGTGTGTCACCATTGTAATCTAGTGCAGCCAGTTTATTCTCAGTAGGTTTGGTGTAGATGAGATGCTGGTTGCTGAAGGCCAGTTGATCACTGATCCCTGGTGCTGGTAGTTTCTTGAGGAGGGTTCCGTCTGGCTTGTGTAGGCTGATCTCTTGCTTGGCCTGGTGATGGTAGTAACAATAGGAATCCATACTTAAGTATTACAATCATTTGGAACGTACAATGTATAAACCTTTAACATTTGCTTGGCCTGGTGGGGGTAGAAAGAATGGGAATCCATATTTAAGATTTCAAATCATTTGGCACATATTTTCCTAAATAGCCAACCCTTTACAAAGAATGATGCTTACCCCAGTACACTGTGTGCCTAAGTACACTGTAAAGGAGAGGCACCGGGTACTGAATTTGGCCTGGCGGCATGTACATGTATGTATGTATGAATGGGTGATTTTATAAATTGGGGTGTCTCCTTCTTTTCTCCTTTACTCCTGTCCCTTTTGTTATACATGTATATACATGTATGTCTGGCATGAGTGACACCTACATGTATGATTCTGATGCATGCCTTGATGCAATTGTCCTCCAAGGGTGAGTAGGAATAGCAAACTATATGTACAGGGTGAGTAAAAAAAAGCGGAACCCAAACCCCCAAAATTACATTTCATATTAAAAATGCGATTTCAAGAATTGTGGTCACAATATTGTCTTCAAACATCACCAGCGATAAATACCTCAGTTTTAAAGTTAAAAATATTCAACAAAGTCCTTTTAAAGGCCCGTATTTTTAAAAAGTGGATTTTATCAATCATATTGTTTGCCTAACCAGGGTTGTTAATAAAGATATTGTGCACAGTTGTTGACAGTTGCTGAAACAAGTGTTCTGTGTCATTTTCTTTGTTGTTCTTAACAGTCAGAATACACAACAAATTGTTTTTTTTTTACGAAACAGGTTTTAGGTTTATTGTGTTTAAATGATGATATTGTTTGAACGGATTGAGCAATTTCAGTAATTTTTTCATCTAAACGTGTAGCTTATGAAATTGGCTTTCCAGTCATTATTATGTTTGGTGCTACATATCATTTAAAATATGAAATATATTTTTTGGGGTTTGGGTTCCGCTTTTTTGACTCGCGCTGTACATACCTAACAAATGTTGAAAACATTACACACAATTTGTTGCATATTCAATTGTACATGCACATTGTGTAAGATTGATGCAAGATATAACTGTTGTCTTCAAAATCCTTATCAAATGTTTACTTGACATACATACCTGGTAGCCCACTGCTATCAGATTGTTTTCATCCACCGCCAGGCAGGTTGGTTTGCTGTCTGACCCTCTTCCTGGCAGGAACTGATGGAGAAACTGATATTCTCTGCTGAAGGTCTTGACGACAGGACCGTCAAGTACGATGAGCTGGTCCAGTTGGTTGACTGCAACTTGGTCTGGGTATCTCAGGTCTGGCATATTGAGCTTTTGGGAGAGGAAGGGGAATTGGCGGTGGCTTGTTGGTACATGAATCATCAGCTTCTTTTTACATTTGTTAACTGTGACTATTTCATCAGAGAAAGCTGCAACAGAGTCAGTTCTGTGATTAATTTGTTTCGTCAGTCTCAATTCATTTTCCGTAAGTAATCTTCCAAGTGATTTCTTACCACATCCTTGAAAGTCAATGAAGTGCAACTTGTCTGGCACTTTCTCTGATTGTTTCTTTTTCAGCTCCTTGAGGTTTTGAAAGAGTTTTGCTTGGAGAGCCAAAATCTGAGTCTGAATTTCTTCTTTCATGATTCTGTTGACCTCATCCAGTGTCTGCTCTACTTCTTTAATCTGTTCTTTATTGCTGTTTATAGTAGTCTCGAACCTCTGTACCCTGTCTTCATAGATTTTGTTAGTTTCTTTCTTGAGTTTCTGCTCTGTTTCCCTGGTCCTCTGCTCCATTTTCCTGATCCTTGCAACCTCCTTGTCAGCCTTTTGGGAGATCTTCTTGATGGTGGCTTCAAACCTGCTGTCCAGTTTCTGGCGAGACTTGACGATGCATTCATGTGCATTGCTCAGTATTGCTTTCCTCTCTTTACCCTCTGTCATCAGTTCTTCAATTTCTTGTTTGCATTTTTCAAAAGCTTTAGATATATCAACACGAGAGTGCTTTTCATGTTTCTGAAAAGAGCATGTCGTGCATACCAACTGCTCGCATGTGTTGCAGTAAACGTTGAGATTCTGATCGGCATGTTTGTCACATTTTGGTTTTTCTCTTACTTTACTCTTGTAGGCAACCTCTCCTGATCGGAGTTGATCCATCGTGAAGGTTTTGTGAGATTTTGTAATTCCCAGGCGAGCGTGTGCCTTGTGGCAGTCTTGACACATGAAATGAGCACATTCCGTGCAAAATGAAATCGCTGGTTTTTTGTCCACACAGCTTTGACATTTGATCTCTGACCCTTGACCTTTTTGAAGCTGTTCCTGTATTGTAAACTCCTCCACTAAGGCACTCAGAGAGAGATTAGTGGGCAAATCTTCAACTCCGTTTCTTCCCAGGATTGTTTCAGGTCTACACAGGGGACATTTCAATTTCATACCTTGGGGACCTTCAACCTGTCTAATGTTTTGGAGACAGTTCAAGCAGAAACTGTGTATGCAGTCCAGTAATTTGGGTGTCTTGAAATGGTTCAAGCAGATGGGGCATTGTAAATGACGTTTGCCAATCTTCCCCAGAACCTCAGCTGTTCCACCAGTCGCCATTTTCTTTACAAAGCCTCAAAGAAATTGCAGCAATTCACACAAATCTGTACAATCAACCAAAGCAAAATAAAAGAGCATTCGTTGTCATTGGACATGCTGGAAGAACAATTTTGAGAGAAAATGAGGAATATATTGTACATGTAAATGATCTTTGATCACAATGAACAAAACATTTACCTGCAAATTTGCCAAATTACTAACCAACTACTAAGGGAAATTTTCAAAAATGTGTCACTTGACACATCTTGGGGGGTGTCAGAGTTGCTGACTCGAGTCATGTGACTTGGACTCGAGTCGGACTCGAGTCGCTATTTTTGTGACTTGTGACTTGACTTGTAAATACCAGCTTTGACTTGTGACTTGACTTGGACTTGCAAACAATGACTTGTGACTTGACTTGGGATTGCAAAAAATGACTTACCAACCCAAGTCAGACGCTACTCGAGCAACCCAATACACTTTAATTAAGCTATTATACTTTTAATTAGCTTTTTCATTCCAGAAAATAGACCTCATGCAGTGACTGAATCCAGTCAAATGAATAGTTCCCACTAGTTTCAAAAGTTTTCAATGAGACTGTCACAACAAACTACAGTTTTCAATGACCAATTGTCTCTTGCTTAATGTATTGGTTGAACAAACTTTGAAAGGAACCTTTCATGAAAAGAAAGCAGGCCTTTGTCAATTACATGTAAAATACCGGATGGCCTAACCCATTGGTAGGCGTTTAGTATACATGAAAATTGAACAATAAAGTGTTAGTATACTACATGTAATCAAGTGAGGAAGTCTTTTTTTCACGGTCATCTCAACATTTATTTATACAATGTAAAGTAAATTTATTAAAGTATACAAAGGGCTAATATCCGACAGATGTGTGATAATGATATGCGAATACAAGAATAGTAATTGCAACACATTGAAACAGAGGAATTAAGGAGGCATGTTCAAAATGACTCGTAAGTTCACGCCAGGTTAATTCTTTTAGCTTATTACAGCTGGACAAAATAATGTGCAACTTGACGTGTTCTTGGACAAAGATACTTGTGACTTGACTTGTTTTTAGACCAAATGACTTGTGACTTGACTTGTGACTGGACCTAATGACTTGTGACTTGACTTGTGACTGGACCTAATGACTTGTGACTTGACTTGGACTTGCAAACAATGACTTGTGACTTGACTTGGACTTGCAAAAAATGACTTGCTGCCGCCTCTGGGGGTTGTCAGCCTTTTCAAACTGTACTCAATAATTTGTTGATGTAAATGGATGTGTTTTGAAATATTTTGTTAAAAAAATCAATGAAGTCAAACGGATGATCCTGAACTTTATTTCCCTCAGCCGGTATGTCTGCAAAAATGCTTCATCAAATTCACTTTTTTTTGTATCAAATACATTTTCAACTTGTATTCCAAAACAAATTTTATTTCTTATTCATTTGTGGAAGTCTGCAACCCACTGAAATAAGGGTTGTGTTGGGCACAAACAGATCTGCTTTGCAGACATTCTAGCTCCCGGTCAGTACATTATTGATCCTGATTGTGGGGCTTCAACCACCCTACCCAACGATAATGGAAGTATTTTTCTGGCAGTCAATATTGTGAAAGTCTAAGTGACATTTTTTTTTGGGGGGGGGGGTGTTGAAGTTTCAGTCAAGAGTGAATAACTTTTGTATTGTAAGAAAATCGGCAGTTTAGAAAAGGATTTTTTTTCGGGGGGGGGGGATAAAACTCTGACATAGCACAGAAATGTAATCATGTCTTGTAGACTGAGAATGAATTAGGCACCTGTGTTTTATGTTTTTATGCATGGAATTCATTATTGAATTTTTTTTTTTACATAATTGACACCACGCATTTGTGGGTTAGCATTTTGAAGTTTATATGACACTTGAGGTTCCTTTTGCTAAAAAAGGGATACTATTCCACAGGTTTTGCTTGACTGGTACAATTATACGGCCATTTTGCATGTGTAATTAAGAACCTTGAATGCTGTTTATTCAGATCAGAATTATTTTTAAAATTAATTTAGTAAACATCAATTAAAGTTAGTTAAATTAATCTTGTTTATTGCTTAGATGGGAAAGTTTCCCCCAAAAAAGATTTTTGAGCTTTTTGGGGGGTCCTTTTTGTTTTCGCAGAACTATTTTGCATTAATTGAATTGTATGATAAAACAAATGTACTAAGTTTTCTGCCCAAGATACCAAGGTGATAACCACTCAGTATCTTTTGACATCATGGTATAGGGGGCCTATATGGTTGTTCTGCATTATCTGATGTTTTTAAGACTTTCCAGTATACCGGTATGTACTATTTTTTGTAGGATCCCAAATAGAACCTGCGTAAAATGTTGGAGTGTGCCCTGGGTAAAGAAATGATAAAACTAAAGTTGAACATACTGGTCCACAGACGTTGGATTTTCTGACTAAAAACTCACCAGTAGTGCAGTGAAATGAGCCTCCTGATGATCCTGCACACAAGTTTAACTCGATATGAAATCTGCCTGCTTAAGATAAAGTTATTACACTTAGTTCGTTGAAGTTTACATGTACGTAGCTCAAACCTTTGCAGTACAACAGCACTAGCAAATATGGCACTGGATTATGCCCACAAAATACTCATATGACCCCACCTCCAGGAAGTATCTCTTCGATAATAATTTTCAATACGTGTGGACTTGGTACCTTTTGTTTTGGCCAAAAAAAATTAGTTCTGTTTCCCTACCTACCCTATTCTGACAGCCCCTACCCTAGTTTTTTATGGGAAAAATGAGAAAACAAACACCCAAAACCATCAATTTCTACCTTTTACCGTTGACTACACGCTGATGCCTCCATATGATCATAAAACAAAATTGGCCCCCCCAAAAAAATTCCTACCTACCTACCCTATTTTGGAATGCCATGTAATCGGAAGCAGAACTAATTTTTTGGGTGGCCTTATTATTATAATAAAATGCCTGAATAACATCCTTGTCATTTGTTTGATGGGTCGTTGATTAATGTGTCACGGAAGTTTCATTCCACAGTCAATATAGATTTTCCATTGCACAGTCACACTATTACACGCACCCGATAGGTGCTATTACACAGCTGTGATGGCTCTGCTGCTGTATGTGTACATTCATAGTACCAGTTAACAAGTAACCAATCAGATGAGGAGGATTCTTGGTGTTGTATAAAACAAATAATGTCTCACATTCGTATAATGGAAAGAATTTCATGAGCTCGGCTAACATTCCATCCATCACCTCATAAAATTATTGTTACCATGACACACAAACATTCATTACTTGAATAATATCAAAGGGCATTTAGTGCCATTGCAGTAATTTTACATACTTGTTTGTCTGTTTGTCTGTAGGTTTTTGTAAAAAATTACAATTTACTTCTGATTTGCTTTGATTTGCACAAAATAGCATGAAATTCTGATTAGAATTCATCATTACATGTAGATCTGTTTTAAAACCTAGCGTACTAGCATACATGTACCAGGGTAGGTAAATCTCTCATGGCCAATTTCTTGTTAAAACTCTAAAAAGCAAAATCAAAGTAAATGCCTGATGAGAAACTAACAATTCTCCAATATTGTTAATCGTATAAATTTAGGGCCCAAAGTGTGACATGTCTCTGTACTTAGTAATGAGCCATTCACATATTAGTTTTTATTTGTTGGGCAGGTAGTTTGCTAATTTCAAATTCACTCTTGAAGGATGACCTCATTATCAGAAGTGCATCAGAATTATAAAATCATAGATTTCAGATGTAATAGAACAAATGTGCGAAATCTGAAGGAAAAAAACAACACCTTGATTAGAAAGTTTGCACAAGTGGTACTCAGGTGAATGGTTTACAAAAGTACATACCTGAAACTAAATCAAGAACCCTGAGACTGAAGTAAATCACCAAAAAATAGAGACAAATTGAATAAAAAAGCAAACCAAAAAAATTCAAATATTTAAAGTTTATTTACCTATTTTACCCTACCACCTTTTACAATTTCTGCAGTATGTGTAATTGTATTGAATTCACAAAATATTTACAAAATACAGAAACCAGATTTAATTATAATATTACTAATAATAATACAAACAAAAACTACCACAACCTGGTGCTGTAGACTGGTTTTAGTCCTTATTATGATATTGGTCTGACTGAATATTGTGAGAGGCAGGAACCAGTCTTCCAGTACTGGATGATTATTGATCATGTAAGCATGTGGGAAAAATGAAGTACCAGCCACCATAGTGACCAAATTGGTTTAGTAATGATGCATTATCGTTCACAAATTTCAAATGTACAAATACAGACAGCATTAATTTTAAAGAGGCTATTTGAAGATTATAGGAAATAAGAAGCGGTTTGGGGAAGCCTGGAGGTTGTTGATCTCACTGTTCATTGAAAAACTGCTAATAATATCGACAGATATGGCAAGCCAAGCAGTTCAAAATTGGATGTTGTTAAAAGATTGACTTTACACATTTTGCCTGTGTGGCTTGCTGCCTGAAAAATAAGGACAATCTTTTGATGACAATTCTTCTACTTGCAAAGTGTGTCAAAATCAATTGAAGCTCTAGATTTAAACAAACAAAAAAAATAATAATAATAATAATTTTTTTTTAACAGTTTTGGACTACTTGCAAAGAGTAAACACAAAATTAAAGGCCAGTGAAAATCTGATCCATGTAAAATAATTTCCATTTTTGTCTTTAAATGCAGCTTTTTGTTTGAAACTGATGGCTGATAATGGCTGGTAGCATCTGCATCAGCTATTTGTTGAAGGAATCAACAACATTTTGTATGATTTTACTGGCTGCAACAATTCCACACTGAACAAAGCAGCTTTTAAATGAAAAATAAGTACATGTGCTCTCGTACACACTTAGCATTTGGGGTTATGGGGTACACGTACCACTATTGTTTGACCCTACCCGGTAATAATTCCCTTCTTTTGTTCTCCTTTGTCCCCTTAGAAATCTCAAAATACATAGTGTTAGGGTTATGGGGTACATCAGTTTCTAAAGACAGACTTGCGGGGTACCATTGTCCCTATTGTTGCCCTTTGTTCCCAGTACCCCATACATGTAAGGTCCAATATGTAAGCGCAGAGTAATCTAGTAGGTATTAGTGGGGGATTCCAGACATTGCCATAGGTCTGGGGGTAGTACAGGGCCAATGGGGAGAAGCCAGGGTACCAGACTTTACCCCCTCCCCGTCTCTGCCCCTCCCATTGTACCCATCCCTTTCCAATGATCCCCGCCCCCAAAAAGATCCCTCTCCCAATATATCTGTCTCCCTCCCCAAATATATCTCCCCTCTAGCTCCCCAAATATATCTTTTTTTTCTCCGAGTTGTTATATTATAAGTGGGGGACAGGTACCAGACTTTACCCCTCCCCACCCCTATGATCCCCCTCCTCCACCCCTCCCCATCCCCACCACCCCCTCCCCGTCCCCACCTCTCCCACCCTACCCCTTTTTTCTTCCCAAATATCTCTCCCTCTCAATATCTCAGTCTCGAAATCAGACCAGACTCTTCATATTTACAGTCACCCTCTTGGAGATCTCAACACAGACTCACAGCGACTGGTGCGCCCTCTATCAATACTTACAAATAAATAAACAAACAGCGTTTTCTTAGGTTTACAAAACAAAGTTTTAACTTTATTAAAACACATGTAACTTTAACAAAATATAATTAATAAACCAGAGAAACTTAATTTACAGTTAGAGGGAAGCAAGCTTCCTTGCTAATAATACTGATGACATCATTCTTATCGATGAAACTTAATTTACAGTTAGAGGAAGCAAGCTTCCTTTTGCTAATAATACTGATGACATCATTCTCATCGATGAAACTTATTACAGTTAGAGGAAGCAAGCTTCCCTTGCTAATAATACTGATGACATCATTCTTATCGATGAAACTTAATTTACAGTTAGAGGGGAAGCAAGCTTCCCCTTGCTAATAATACTGATGACATCATTCTTATCGATGAAACTTAATTTACAGTTAGAGGGGAAGCAAGCTTCCTTTTGCTAATAATACTGATGACATCATTCTCATCGATGAAACTTATTACAGTTAGAGGAGAAGTATGAGTAAGCGTTTTGGTCAATTTTTATATCATAATAGATATATCAAAATGGTACACTTTTAAGTTACTTTATAAGAAATATCTCGAGGTTTTTACACTTAAAAATGGTATTAGCGGTACTTGAAAAAATCTTGCTTGTGCGATAAACCCGACGCAAAGTTATAAAGCAGCATATCCTCTTTTTCACAGGTTGCGATGGGGTCATCATCTGAAAAATTACAAGTGGAAAAAAGCATTTACACTCAATGTTTGATCAAAAACATCACGCACACTAATGGGTGGCTAGACTTTTAGTGATTGTGTAGTATAGGTTGTTTTTTTAGAGAACAAAATCAATATGAAAACCTACATTATTGCCAGACTTTAATGTTAAAAACAATTTACCTTTTGGCTGGTGACTGCACGTTGGGCGTAGACGTCTGTACCGATCGACATATCATGTTGAAATGACGCTGATATACTGAATTGCACAACAGACAGAAATAGGCCTACTGAATTGCGAAAGATTTTTCTGGAAATTTCCAAAGCTAAATTTAGTGACAGGCTATTCAACCCGAAGAATAGGCTGTTCACGGTCGGTTACCTTGCATATTTCAGTGCACAGTCATGATCGAACTAGAACGGGGTCGCAAGTCTTTTGTGTGATGTGACTGTGTCATGTATGGAGCGCTGATGGTATGGGTAGTATAAAATGAGCAAAAAGGTATGAAGCGCCAAAATGTCAATATCTCTCTCACAAGCCGGTGAGTCTGATTGCTTATAAATCCAAAAGTCTGACCTCTTAAAAAAATTTAAAAAAAATTATATTGATATATATAAATGATGGATATGATTAGGCCAATCGTTAAGGGATTTTCTAGATGGAATAAAGCCACGCTGCGCGATTACGTCCAGCGATATAATGTACCGTACAATCAAAATGTTGCTCTTACGCGTAAAGTCTACATCAACGGGATAAAAAAATACGAAGCCCAATTTAAAAACTTGAGGAAAAAGAAGCTGCATGAGCTCAAACAGATTGTAGACGATTATGATCTAGAATATAACCCGTCGGGTTATAAAGGTCGAGTTTTGAAAAAAGATTTACTCTCGGCGATTCAAAACTCTAGGCAACCCGAGGATTTTCAAGAGGCTGAGTTCAGAGCGACGAGAAGATTTAGAAACAACTTTAGAAACTGGGAACTGATTCCTAGACTTTTTAACGACGATTTAGTCAAGTTTTTTGATACGCACAAAGACCAAATTGTAAATAAAATCAAGTCAGAATTGAGAGAGATAAGAGGTTTAAAAATGGAGCTCACAATCAAAATAAAATACGAAAAAACCAAACCGGATGGTACGATCGAAACGATCGAAGCTATACATTATACCGATCAGAGAGTCGTTTTAAATCAAAGTCAAATAAAACAGGTTTTAAAAGAAGACATCGACCAGCTATTTAAAAAGGATGAAAGGTATACGAATCAAGGATCGGGTTGGGTTTTAAAAAAGATAATGGCGTTGTATATCAACATCAACAGGTTTAACCCCGTGAGGGGTAGTTCTTATATTGACCTACCAAAATGTATCAAACAGAAAACGGCGATGATAAACATTAAAAACAAAGACAACGAGTGTTTGAGATGGTGTTTGAGAGCTGCTCTTGGCTTGTATACGGATAAAGTAAAAAATAACATAAAAAACGATCCTAAATATAAAATTCATAAAGAAGAACCTGTTGTATACACCAAAGACGACGGACTCAAATTTAAAGGCGTAGACTTTCCAACACCGATCGACCAGATACCAAAGATAGAAAGACAAAATAATTCAACGATAAACGTATACGGTTATGAGGGGGAAATATATCCCTTATACGTGTCTAAAAACTATAAACCAGAGTCACGCCCTATCGATCTGTTTTTGTTTTCTGAGGGCGACAAGCATCACTACTGCTGGATAAATAATTTTTCGAGATTGATTTACAACGTTACAAAACATAAAAGTAAGAAATATTTTTGTCGAAGGTGCCTGTGTCATTATAGAACGCAAGTAAAATTAGATAGACACATGACTGATTGTAACGGTATAGATACACATCCGTCAAAGATTGTATTTCCTACCGCTAAGCGAAAATATGTAAATAACGAGTGGATAGTCGACGAAAACGATGTGCCAATATTAGAATTTAAAAACTACAGGTTTAAACAAAAAGCACCGTTTGTAGTTTACGCCGACTTTGAATCGATATTAGAAAAAAACGCGGATGATAAAAAGGACAACACGCAAAAGACAAACATTCACAAAGCAAGCGGTTACTCGCTAGTTGTCGTCCGATGCGACGGCACCAATGCGTATCAAGAGACTTATAGAGGTAAAGATGCCGCATCAAAGTTTGTAAATAAAATGTTAAAAATACAAAGCGACATAAATTGCATATTTAAAAAACCCCAACCCATGAAATTTAACGAGCGAGCTAAAGAACATCATGATAAAACAAACACGTGTTGGATTTGCGAGAAACCAATTTATCCCAATTACTCAAGCAACTGTCAGTGCCAGAAACCAAAAAAACCAAAAACAGAAAAACAAATAAAAGAACATCAGTACGAAAACAAAAATGGATTTACCGAGTCTAAATGTCTCGAATGCAAAAAGAAAATCAACAAATTTAGAAAGGTGAGAGATCACTGCCACGTCACGGGTAGATATAGAGGTGCCGCGCACGCCTACTGCAATCTAAAATTACAAGTTAAACCAGGTTTTACCCCCATACCGGTCGTCTTTCACAATTTGCAAAATTACGACGCTCACTTGATCATGCAGAGTATTTCAGAGTACGATGACGAGAAGGAAATACAAGTTATCGCTAGAAATTCGGAAAAGTATATTTCATTTTCGATCGGAAATATGCGATTTATAGACTCGTTTAATTTTATGGCGTCTTCGTTGGATAGATTATCTAAAGCTTGTCCAAGAGAGTCGTTTAAACTACTCAGAGAACATTTTCATCGTCAAAACATTGACTCGTTGTTACAAAAAGGAGTTTATCCGTATGAATACATGGACTCGTATGACAGATTTCAAGAGACAAGCCTACCCCCTATCGAACAATTTTACAGCAGCCTAAAAGACGAAAATATATCGCGAGAGGACTACGACAGAGCTAAACTGACGTGGAACGAGTTTAAAGTTAAAAACATGGGGGAATATCACGATTTGTACGTCACTACCGATACGTTATTACTGGCTTGCGTATTTGAAAACTTTAGGCAAACGTGTATTACAAACTACGCGTTAGATCCTGCTAATTACTACACAGCACCAGGATTGTCGTGGGATGCCTTGTTAAAACACTCGGAAGTTAAACTCGAACTATTGCAAGACGTAGACAAACATTTATTTTTTGAAAAGGCAAAAAGAGGTGGTATCTCGAGCGTGGGTGGTATGAGATACTACAAAGCCAACAACAAATACCTACCCGACCATAATCCAAACGAGCCGTCGAGTTACGTCACCTACCTCGATGCAAACAATCTGTACGGCTGGGCCATGAGTCAATACCTGCCGTACAAAGACTTTAAATGGGCGTCTACAAAAACGTTTACCGAGTCCAAGATATTATCTCTCAGGAAAACGTCAAACACCGGTTACTGCTTCGAAGTAGACCTCGATTACCCGGACAATCTCCACGACCTGCACAACGATTACCCCCTAGCGCCAGAAAACATCGTCATACCAAAAGAATGGATGTCTGATTATCAAAACGAATTATTGGATACCGAACCTAGTAGCAACGTGCAAAAATTAACGTGTACCCTTAATCCTAAACAAAAATATGTTTTGCACTACGTCACGTTGCAGTTGTATCTCAAACTCGGCTTGAAACTTAAAAAGGTGCATCGAGTGCTGCAATTTAAACAAGCGCCTTGGATGGCATCTTACATCGACAAAAACACGCAACTCCGAACAAAGGCGACCTCTGATTTTGAGAAAGACTTTTTTAAGCTCATGAATAACAGCGTGTTTGGTAAGACAATGGAAAACGTCAGAAACCGAATCGACGGTTACCTACTCAGAGACAGTAACGATGACGATCGAGATAAATACCAAAAAATTATACAGAAACCGAGCTACAAAACGACGACGTCATTTTCAGAATGCAAATTGTCATTTGTCGAAAAGTACAAGGCTAAAACCGTGTTAAACAAACCGATCTACTGCGGAGTGAGTATCTTGGATCTCTCAAAGACGCTGATGTACGATTTTTATTACAACCATTTGAAAGACAAGTACAAAGAGAAAATCAGGTTGATGTACACAGATACAGACAGTTTGGTACTCGTAGTGCACACTGACGACGTATACAAAGATATGCAGCAAACGGACAACAATACGACCTTTCAAATTATCCGACGGATCATCCTTTGTACAATCCAACCAATAAGAAAGTGATCGGTAAATTTAAAGACGAGTTTGGAGGTAAAATAATCAAAGAAGTTGTTTGCATAAGACCTAAAATGTACTCGATTTTAACCGCTGACATCAACTTGAAAAAAGCCAAGGGAGTCACAAAATCGGTCACCTCTAAGAAATTAAAACACCGACACTATTACGACTGCATCTTAAACAAGAAATCTCATTACGAAACCATGACTCACATTAGATCGGAAAATCACATCCTTTACACCGTATCTCAAAATAAACTATCGTTGAGTCCGTTGGACACAAAGAGGTACATTTTACCGGATGGAATACACACGCTCGCTTATGGTCACCGTAATCTAGATATTAATTAGGCGGTAATTGCGTGTCCTCGGGTACGACTTGAAGCTCTTGTCTCACAAAACTCCTTTTTGGGCCGTCTTGCAGGTAATAAAGAGTAGGACCCGTCGTGACTTTTTTACCTTCAATCATTTTAAATTGACTCGTTCTTTTTTCCACGTTGAAGATGTCTACGCTCCAAATGGGATCCGTGGCTCTTCTAGCAGTACCACCCTCTTGCTCGCCCGGGTAATATAAATATCTAACCATAGCGTCTTGCGGTAATTGTTGCTCTTTTGTTTTAACGGGGTTAGCCGGCGATTGCCGGACCTGTTTTAGTTTAACCGCCTCTGACGGCGCTTTAGCTATTAATCTTGTCGTTTCATCGTTTATAGCTTTGATCACGCTGGGTAATCGCTCGACCCATTGCGTGTTTCTACTCTCGGGATTTAACATTTCTTGAGCGTACTGATGACCAAACAGTCTCTCGGCTAGCGTTCGATTAAATCTTTCTACGATACCCTGCGATCGGTGGTTTCCGGGTTCGCCTACGATAATCTCGACGTTTTTTGAGGCCATCCATTTTTTAAATGCTCCTTTAAATTCGGTACCGGCATCTACTCTCAACGTTTTAGGGTAACTCAAAGGCGACCTCGCGTAAATCTTGACGATAGCATCCTGGGTGGAATCCGCCGTTTTAGAAACCAAAGGTTCTGCTTCGTGGTATCGACTCGCAACATCGACAACCGTCAAAGCGTATTTATAAGTCTTGCGTTTTACTTTATCCCAGGGTAGGTATAGCACATCCATTTGGTGAAAGTCGTTTGGTGTTTCAAACTCTCGCGATGTACTCGTAGGCCTGGGTACATACGCAGGACCCGGTAGATAAATTTGCCATATCGCTTGTTTTTAAGCCAATCTCTGATTACCTTTTATCGATTTTGGTTTTATCGTGTAAATGGTCGACGGCGCTTTCACCTCTCCAATAACCGCTCGGGCTATAATACAGTTTAGATAATGTTTGCATATTATTTAATATAAAAGACGTTTATAATAATATGGCTAGCGTTGCTATGATGTTAGGAGGCGCGATCGTCAACGCCTTAGCTTTTACGGGTTCAAACTTTTTATTTTCAAATCTGAAACAGAGTGACGAGGAGCGTAAGAGACACGATTTAGCGATAGAACAACTCTCAGCCGCCAAAGATAAGTGGCAACGAGAACGAACGAAATATCTAGATTTTCTAAACGAACGTATCAGAAAACAAAATGCCTCTAAAGAAACATTTTCCAACGTAGACCGAGCGTTGCGTTACTACAACGAGGTGAGTGGACAATCTACCGAACTACCCGTAGGACTGCAACACGAACCCAAACTCGAAGATTTTTACGAGCCTAGCGACCAACAAATAGAAAAAGAACTGGTGTTTATCGCGGGAGGAACGCTATTGGTGGGCTTCTTGGCTTACAGATACCTTTAAATTTAAAACTCGTATAAATAAAATGAATGCGTATGGAAAAAAGCTCAATCCCAGCAGACTATTAAAAATACCCAGATCTATCAAGGGTGAGAGAAAAGAGGTGGTCATTACCCACAATCCCAGTAGTATATCGGCGGGGCAAACGCTGAGGGTCAAGTTTCCTCAATTGGGTGTAGACGACGTGATCGTACCCGACACTTGTAAACTAGCTTTCAATTTAGAACTCGAAGGTGGAAGCGACAACAATAGAACCATTTTTGGTAATTTAGCCAGAAATTTAGTCAGCGAAATCAGCGTCAGGCTTCAAGGTCACGAAATTGTGAGTTATCGTCACGCCGACGTGTATCACAACTTTAAAGACAATTGGATCAACAGCTCGACGACTCGAAACATGGCGTACTCGGGCATAGAAAAGAAAACGTGTCTAAACTAAGAACTGGGGCTGAAGATGCTAACGCGGGCGCCAACAACGGTAAGGATCAAGCTATCGCGGATGCCTATGGTAACAGATATTGTATTCCCTAGACATTGACATACTGACTTCGCATCACCCTTTTTACCCCAGCGGTTTAAAACAACCTCTGACGTACGAGATAAAGTTTAACGATCACGAAAAAGTAGTCAACAGTTCAGATACGGCGGCGATGTATTCTATCTCAGACTTGTCTCTCGAATACGAAGTGGTGACCAACAGAGACCTAGCTATCACCATCAGGAATAAACACAAGGGGTTAATGCAATATCTGTTTGATAAAATCCACTCGCTAGAAGTTAGATCCGTCAACAAATCGGACACGCTTTGGAACGTCAGCGTCAATCAACCCATAAGGAGTCTCAAGGGTATGTTTTTTTTGTTTAAAGATCCCGCGGTCAAAAATCCGCAGCGATTTTACAATCCAAAAATAACCAAAACATCGGTGACCGTAGAAGGTAAACCCAATCAACTCTACAGTCAAGGCATGTTTCAGTATCAACACTGGAATGAAATCAACAAGTTCTTTGGAGACAGCGATACCGAAAGCGGGCGCGGAGTAGCTAAAGACTTAAATTTGACGGGTTTTGACCTCGGAGACTACCTAAAAGACAAATACGGTCTGTGGCTCGATTTTAGAAGTAACGACGACAATTCCGCTCACGGATCCGGTAGGAAACTCGGAGACGGAGGAGGCATCAACATTCAATTTAACAGAGAAGCCGAAGGTCAAGGTGACCTCACGATGTACGTCTTTTTGGTCATGGATGCTCAATTGAACTTGGAAGACGGGAATTTTAAATCTCTGTTAAGTTAAAATGACACAACCGCATTGCGCTTTAATCGTTGGCAAAACAAATTCGGGCAAAACCAAATGGATTTTGGATCTTTTAGAGTCAGACTATAAAAATACATTTGAGGCGATAGTCATCATTTGCCCTACCATATTTAAAAACAAAACGTACATCGAAAGAAAGTGGATTCAAGCAGATCCCGAGGTATACCTCTGCGATCCGGAATTGTACAAGATGACGCTCAACGAAGCGATCGATTTTTACAGGAAAATATTTGAAGGTGTTGCCACGTTGTTTATCGTGGACGATTGCTCTTCGGATCAAGAGATTAAATATCGTAAAAAGACGTGCGCGCTAAGCAAGATGGCATTTAGCGGAAGACACGTAAATCACAGCTGTTGGTTACTGACCCAAAAGTACAACAGCGTTTTAAAAGATTATAGAGAAAACACGGCTTGGTTGGCGTTATTTTACTGCAAAGATAAAACATCGTTTGATCAAGCGTTAGACGAAAATGATGTCGTTCCCATTGAAGAACGAGATTATATAAAACGACGTTTGAGAGATGTGAAATATAGTAAATTGGTCGTATACACCGAACCTCCAGTTAGTTACGAGCTACTTGAGTAGCTAGTTGAGTAACAATTAATAGCTAGGTGAGTAACAATTAATAGCTAAGTGAGTAACAATTAATAGCTAGGTGAGTAACAATTAATAGCTAGTTGAGTAGCAACCTATTCAACAAACTACAATTTGTTAATCAACAAACGTCAACAAAATGTATTTTGTTGTTAGTAAATGATAGCAATATTCGAGTATATGCAGTTTTTGGCTATTATCATCATATCGCTTAATCTATCGTTTTACACCTACCAATACCTTTGCTTTTGTAACAAAGTTGCAACAGCTACAACAAAATTAAATTCCTTTCTAATTAAATGGAGGACCTAAAACTTACTTTAACGAACGAACAAGATCACAACGCAGAACATAAAGATCGTTTGTGCGGTGTCGTAGCAGCCGGAAACTCTAGAAAGTACTTGGGAAAGGAATACAATGTTAAACATATCGAAGCTCTTGACAGTAAAGAACTCGAAAAGCTGTATCATCTGTACGAAACTAAATTTGGAAATGAAATTGTTAAAACCGTTGGTAAATACACTTTAAGTCTATTTTCGAGAGTGTTAGCTGTGGTTACACCCGTACAAGTTTTAGGATATAACGTCACTATAGATTCTGAAGAAGAACTCACCAACGACTTGAGTTCTGATCCTATTATAAGCGCGAGTATGGCTGGTATGTTGAGCGACGTTTGTTACAAGTACGGAACTTTAATATCACCCCTAGTAGCTACGATTATCACAACAAAACATTTGAAATTTAATAAACCTAATATAATAAATGGAAGATCAGAAAGCAGCGACAGCAACGCCTGCAGCTCAACCAGCAGAGACAGAGACGCCCCAACCGATAAAAACAACGACATCACCGACGGTAACGAGAGTGACCAAGACTAAAAATCCTAAACGAATACAGCAGGGTAAAGCTTTAGCTGAGCACAATAGACAGATGAAATTAAAATTAGCAAAAATGAACGTAACATCGGACGAAGCTACGAGCTCACCAGACTACAACTCTTGGGTGATGTGGGGGGCTATAGCGTCTATAATCGGGGTGGGGCTGCTGGTACTAAAAAGTAAGGCAACTGCGCCGGTGATACAGCCAGTGCCGGTAGTCACGCAACCCACTACACCCAGCGCCCCCAAAACGCTAGACATGGAATAAACCAGCAATTTAAAAATTGTTATATTAAAAACGATGAGTAACTTTGACACCAACGGAATAGCAAATACGATTTATCACGGAGCCGTCATATCGGGTCTTTCGATGGGATACGCCATGATAGGAGCTAAACTACTCAAAATGAAAGCGCCGGATTTAAACAAACTAAGCGTAGAAGATGCGGCTAAATTGACGGGCATTATAAGTGGAGCTCTGGCCACGCAAAATTGGTTGGTGACCCAGGGTATACTACCGGGCAGTATAATGAAAACGGCATAATTTAAATAGGTTTATTAAATAAATGGCTGAGGGAGGATTTGACTTTGACCCCGTTGATGATTACGATTACGATGGCGATGATGATGTAGCAGAGACCAATCTGGACGACAACTTTGATACTCCTGCACCACCAATCCTCACTACCGACATAGATGACGTTTTAGATCAAGGAAGAAGCATGGTCACTAATGGGCGCGTTGATGAGTTTTACGATACTTATAACATATACAATAAACCAATCTCTCCGAGATACGAAAAATTTATTCTCAACACAGAAGGTTTATTTTATGACACTGGTAAAGGCTTACTAAGGTTAACGGATCAAAGAAAACCAGACAGATTCTTGACTCTGAGGACTATAGAGTTAAATGTAAGAAAGATGGGTTTAAACGGTAGAGATTTTATTAGAAACAAATTAGGTTTTACGCATTACGAACGTAAGACACTCAGTGACGATCAAAGTCAACAACTGCAATCGATACAACCCGAGAGTATCCCCATGACAGAACTACCCAGAGTCACCGATGAGGTTATCGAGATTATAGACGATTTAGAACAAGACACCGGCGCTCAAACAGAAGGATTGAATTACAGAGAGCTCCAGGGTTTAGACAAAACTCTTCAGACGTTGAGAGGTAACCTAGAACTTAATTTAGCGCGTCTCACAGAACTGGACCGGGAGATTGCGGCCACGAGACAAGAACTCGACGAATCTCACAGCGAAGAGGGTCGACGAGAGTTAAACGATAAATTGAGCGACTTGAACGTTGAAAGATCTGCCAGATTAGAAGCCGCAAAAGCCAACGAACGAGGGCTCAAAAGTCAGATCGCTAGAATCAAAGAAACGATTAATAAAATATTAGGCGACGACACGACTCTGGCGGAAAAGATCAGAACTCTGTTTAGAGAACAAGGTGTGACCATAGTGAGTATTTTAGCAGCTTTGAGTTTAGCCATCAGCACGATAGTGAGTAGCATCGTCGCTAGCGTGAGAGGTGCGGGTGCCCCACCCGCGCCTTCGCCAACACCTGCACCAACACCAAAAGGTGGTATCAAAGAGTGGATTTCAAAACAACTCGCTAATTTTGCATCTGCTCTTCAAAAACTGGGAGTGAGCGCGTTGGGTGCTCTGCCGGGTATCATAGGCAGCGTACTCAGTTGGATATTTAACGCGCTGAGTAAGTCCGTATCGTGGTTGGCCGAACACGTGTGGGCTTTGTTTTTGGGTGTGGGAGCCTTGGTGTTTGCGTACCTGCAAAAACGATGGTAGTAATAGTTGTAATCAAGTTTAAACAAAAAAATAAAAGCCTTACCAGCACAAAGTTGGTAAGGCTTTTTTTTTTGTGATTAGAGTGTGACTTATCGCATTGCCTCGTAAGCTAAAATACCCATGCCAACGATAGCTAATATTCCTACCGTCAACGATAATTTTTCGTCTTGGTGAGTTTGTAGTTTCGTGGGCTCCTGTGTTAAAACTGTAGGTGCTGGTGTTGGTGAGGGTGTTGGTGCTGGTGCTGGTGTGGGTGATACAACATCGTTCGTCATAGGCTCTGGGGGTGTTGGTGGCGCGACGTCATCGGTGTCATCAAAAGAGTCGTCCGGTTGAGGTTGTGAGTTTAAATCTGGCACCAAACCAGTGTTCATACTCTGGGTAGCGATTTGAAGATTGTTGTTATAGCCGTCGTGCGTTCCAACCCTCAAGGTCATATCCGATGGAATTAAATACAACCCCGGTTTCACGACAAAATTTAAAGGCGTTCTGGCATACTGCAAAGAGTCTTGAAATTGATTGATACTCGTTTCCATGTCGTCTACTGCATTGATGATATCTTCAACGATGACGTTAAATTGTCTCTGAGCGTCTAATCCAGTGCCCGGTGATAATACGCTCGTTTTTGTTTGAGCCTGCGCACCGAGTAAAGCGTACACGTAAGATCTGATTGATTCGTTGATCTTTATGATTCCCACGGGGGTAAACGAACTCGTGTCGGGTATAAAATCTAACCAAGCCTTTTGTACCGATTCATTTTGTTCGATGTAAATAACCGTCCAAGGAACGTAAAGGCTTCCACTCTTTTTGGGACTGTCTAGACCGTGATAGCCGCCGTAAAGAACGTTGGGTTTGTTGGGTAGTGTTTTATCATATTCACCAACCGCCACAAACTTGCCTTTATTAAAGATATATGAGGTACCTAAACCGTTAGATTTTGTGTCTCTCGTCTGTTTAAAAGACTTGTTTTGATCTATGCCAAACAACAAGCAGGTATCGGTAAATGCTCTGTGATTATAACTGTTGTCTAGAGCGTTAAATGCGTCATCTCCCGGTAAAGGAGCGGCAATGTCGTACAGGATCTTTCTAACCGTAAAATATAAATGAAAGTTAAAGATGGCCCAAACGTAACGGTTGCTCGAGTTTAAAAGATCGAATCCAATACCGCAGCCCGTAGTAGCGCAGTAGATTGCAAAATTTAACTGATTTTGATAAAACGACATGGGGTGTGATTTCCAACGATCTACATCCTCGTCCGTCTCAACGTGAGGCAATTTGTAGTCCGAGGTTAAGTCGGGAAACATGGTTAAAAACCCGTTGGTATTATTAACTATGACCTCCAGTTCACTGGGTTTAGTGCTGTTTAAAAACTTTGCTTGGGGTGCAGCTTGATGTTTTAGCTCGTTTGCCTTGGCTACATTTTGATTTACTTGTCTCGTTACCTGATCGGCTATCGATTGTATCTGCTTTTAACGACTTAAAATCACTCATTATTTTAGTTTCAGTTTTAATATAAAAAGACTTTAAAATAAATGCATTCGTTTCACTTGTTTCAAAATGAGCAGACGTTTAAATTAGAAGACGTCGTAGATAATTTAAACGGTCAAAAATCTATACGCGTAAAAAGGGTGTTGTTTAACGCCGGATATTTTAATATTTCCAGCGCCACGGAGATTGATTGGTTTACGCAAATAGATGGGAGACCCGCGTTTACCACAGATAAACCTCCCCTCATACCTGAGGAGTTTCTTTCAGATGTACACATAACAACGCCGGATAGAGATTTGATAGAGCGATTGTTACCCGATATACCATACCACTATTTAGTTAACGATGAAAATGTTTTACAAAAAACTATAAACGATCTTATAAAAGCGTACGAAGACGATAGACTAGAATCCGTTTTAGAATCAAACAAAAGAAAAAGAGCTATTATAGCTGAACGGCGAGGGTTGATTTTAGCCGCCATGAATTCAGAAACACCAAAAACTGAATTAGAACTTAATACGCTTCAATCTTTAGTAAGAATATTATTTGTTAGAGAAAGAAAAATCTTTGAAGGTGAGGAATTGGCTTTAAAGTTTATTGAAGGAGAAATGGGTGCGAGCGAGTTGAGCGAGTTGAGAGATAGTAGAGAAGCAGGAGTGATTATAAGAGGAAGTCTTATCGTGACGGGTGATGATTTCGATTTTATTCCTCCGAGTCATTTAGAGCCGTTGCCACTCGGAAGTATCGGTTCGGTCATCATACCGCCGGGGTGGTACGACGTCGATTGGTTCGATTTCATTTTAAATTCTATACCCGGGGTAAGTTTTCAGTATTTAGAGAATCTAAAAAGGTGACGTTGGTGATAACCGGCGTAAATCTCAAATTGCGCTTGAACAGAGAAGTCTCTCGATTACTCAATTTACCCAAAGGAAGACTGGTACCCAAAGTGGTGTACACGGGTATTACGACGTTAATCCGTTTAAATTTTTGTTTATTCGCTGCCCGCAATTAAGTACGAGTGAAAACTTTTTAATGGTCGACCGTCTGACATCTTAAAATCGTACCCGTGGTACGCGCGAAACCGAGCCTGATAGAGTCGAGGATTTCAAAAACTTAAAAACGGTATAATCGACAAACTGACATTTTCTATCAGCGGTGAAAAAGGACAGGTATTCAACAATAAGGGTGAGGGTATCATTATCGAGTTGGAGATCTTTTAATTTTAAAATCTTTTATATTAAAAACATGAGTGTAGATGGTAAGGCGTTATACCCCGATATTTCTGGAGATGTACTCCAATTAAATAGTAACGAAGAAACAAAAGTGTTCAGACTAAAAAAGATTGAAGAGATTCGATCTTTAATCTTAAAAGAGAGAGACCCCCGTGAGCGAACTAATAAAAAATAAAGAGAATGATCGACACTATTCATTACGTAGAGATAGGATTAGAAGGATTGGGGCTATAGCGGGGGCTGTCAGTATTCCCGCTCTCTTGGGTGTTATATCAGCCCCGTTGGATTGGTGCTAGAAGGAACGTTTATAGGCGCTTTTGGTGTAGATATTCTGCTTAGAATCACGTCTAAGCGATTATCCACCAAGCTGAAAAAGCACGACCAGATTAAAATATTAGCAGACTCCAAACTTAACACGATTGAAGAATACGTGTCTCAAGCCATCAACGACGGAGATATATCGCACGAAGAGTTCTTATTGATTACGAGAGAGCTCGCAAAATTTAACGAGCTTAAGCAAAAAATTAGAACAAAGACCAGCACAAAGCTTCAAAAAATTAAAAACGATAGAGACTTTGAAAAAGAAGTTAAAAAACGGGTAGACGAACGGCTGGCAAAAGAAAAAAAATCTCTTATCGAAAAACTTACAAGTTCAAATTCTCGGTAAATAAACATTATGAAAGCGATCCGCCGAGTTATACCTCTATTTCACCTCTTAGGGCTACACCCTCGGCCCCGCCTTTATTGTAGTGGTCATCGTATCTTTTTAGTGCCTTATTAAATTGATTTTGAGTCACTTTAAATAAATCTCTAACTCGTTCTTTGTTCCATCCAACGACGTGATGATAACACGCCGCTATTAACGACCGTTTTACGCATCCGTTTCCCCTCAATGTTTTGTAATTAACGAGCTCGTTATATTTATTGATTGTTTCTTGGACATCTTCTGAGTCTTGCTCTGGACAAACAGAAAAAATAAGTTTCTCCACAGTTTTTCTTTTGTTTCCTTTTAAAGTTGACCAATTGATACGATCTTCTTGCGCATTTTCTGCCAAAAAATCAAAGTAACGTGAAACTATTTCACCGCACGTTTCACAAACTAAAAAACCATTCTCGATGATTATATGGTGATCGCACTGATCTGTTTTATTAGATAGCTCGAGGTTCATTTATTAAAAATGATTTATTTTTTTAAATAAAGTTTTTAAAATAAAGAGATAGTAAGAGCCTATATTTGGGGAGCTAGAGGGGAGATATATTTGGGAAGGGAGACAGATATATTGGGAGAGGGATCTATTTGGGGGCGGGGATCATTGGAAAGGGATGGGTACAATGGGAGGGGCAGAGACGGGGGAGGGGGTAAAGTCTGGTACCCTGGCTTCTCCCCATTGGCCCTGTACTACCCCCAGACCTATGGCAATGTCTGGAATCCCCCACTAATACCTACTAATCTACACATACCGGTACATTTAGTGTTTAAAGAAAACATTTCAAGTTTTGTTTTGTCTTAAATTTGTTATCAACATCCAAAGCCATGTACAAGCATTCTTATGTTTAAGACAAAACGATCTGTTACTAATAACACACATTACATTACATTACATGTATAAAAGATCATCATTTGTACATATATGTACATATATGTAGTTACATACATTTGTACAGTTGTGCTACTACATACCATCACATATTGTTACTAAAGTGGCTCTTAAAGCATGTTTTCAGGACAACTTGGCAAATTTCACAAGTTTTAAAAATTCTCCAAACAATTTTCAAGCTTTTAAGCTAGTCCCTTACTCCCAGTTTTGCTTAGATCTGTAATGAATTAACAAGCTCAGTGATCTATAAGTTAAAATGGCTCTTAAAAAAAAAAACGTACACGTACCGTACATCATACAATGTATGCATCTAATTAATTACAGTTGCCATAACTACCGGTACATGTAAAATCAGTAACGGATCCAGAGGGAGGTGCAGCAGGCCCGAGCCCCCCTTTGTTTCACTTTTAAAATTTTTTTAGGAGGTATGTTTTGTCTTTTTTAATAGTTTCTTCTGCTGGCAACTAGTTAAGATTTAATCACTTTAACACTGATTAAAGACAGAAATGTTCGCCCACGAGCAAATGCTTGCCCCACTTGTATTCACCTCCATTTTTTTACAACCCTCCCCCCCCCACTTTCCCCAAAAGCTGGATCCGACACTGAAAATGGCTCTTACAATCCAAAATATATTTATACAGGCATAAAGACAGAAATGTTAACCCATGAACAAATACATGCCCCCCTTTTCGGAGACCCCTCCCCCTTTCCGTAAATGCTGAACCCACCAATGATGATGGCTTTTACAATACAAGATAATGATACAGGCATGCAACTTTTCCTTGGATCAGCTGATTTCCTTGTGTGTGACTTCACACTTACATGTACATGTATACGCCATTAGTCCAGTAAAACTTGGAATTTTCTCCTTTTTTGTTTCTTCCAGTTGCATGTCTGTTTATAATGCAGCAAGTTGTATTTGCAGTATACAGGCCTATTTATGTTAGAAACATATTTATGTTAAAGGGAATATATACAATATTTGCTTTTGCTGTAATTCTCAGAAATGGATGGATTTTGTGGGTAAGTATTTTATAGCAAATATTGTTACACTGAATTGTTGGAATTTTTGTGCTCGCGTCAGGGAATTGTAAGGTCAGGGAAACAGTGTAGATGGTTTTCATCCGTTCATGGACGTGTAACTAATTGCAAACAAAACGTGGACTAAAAAAGTCAGGTTTTTCCAACTGGTCGGTCGACCAACGTTGGAAATTGATGCAAAAAAGCAACTTTTCTTGAAAATGACAGCATACCAGGTGCAATGATTTTGCAGGATGCTTGAGACTGTCATTAACTAACAGTCCAGTAAGGTCCATAATAATTTGGCAGTTTTGTTTTTGATGTTCGCAAATGTTGTATATTCCCTTTAAGTCTCAATTATTTATTTATAGTTTTATTTAGACAGGGTAGCCTCATCAGTTAAAAAACTGCTATTACTGAGGGCCCTGTATAAAATGATCAGAATTCAATTGAAATAAAAGAAAAATATTATGTAAAATCACTAAGAACATTAAGTAAGCGTAAAAACTAGAAAAGAAACAAACATGCAAATATGTAAAATATAAAATATAGGGGTGTAAATACAAAAATAAGAACAAATTTTAACACTAAGATACACATATAAACATTAACGAAATGGTTACACCTCTATGTTCCGACACCCCTATGTTCCGACTGCACATATTCCTATTCCTAACCCTAACCCTAACCCTAGCCCTAACCGGGAGTAACACAATCTAGGTTGTCGGAACATAGGGGTGTCGGAACATAGAGCAGTCACCAACGAATTATAAAATGCAGTTTCCTGTTAAAGTTCTACACATAATATTTTTCTCAGTTTAATTCCTCTACCCTTCTGAACTCCTGGCGAGCTTTGACATTCTTCAAACCAAATATCGTAATTCCAGAGTTGTACTACTCAGTGACTTCAACAGACTAGATACTGATTTGCAGTGTCATTTGTTGGGCCTTAACAATCAATCAATCAATCAGTCAATCAAATCTTTAATTTTCCCAACGCATACAAGTACTTAACATTTGAATTATTGTGTATGGATGGATGGAGGTCTCCAAAAAGCATAAGCTTGTCGAGTGGAGACCCCCACTGTAATAAAGAACAATTACGATTACTATTACAATTACAGTTACAATTAATTACAAGTACAAGTACAACGATAGGAGTTAAATAATATACAAATATTGAATGCTTCGAGTGGTGTAGTAAAACTAGCCTCCCGAGGTGATGCATGGACATTCTATTTTCCCAAGGCGAAGCCGAGGGAAAATAGAATGCTCCATGGATCACCGAGGGAGGCTAGTTTTACTTCACCACGAGATAAAGCATTCAATATTTGTTTTATAACACTTCACCCACAGATTCTGCTTGGTTATAATATTTTAAATTATTTAAATCTGAACACATTTGAAATAAACTTCAATTTCAATACAAAATTGGTGGAAAATGTATTTCTCTCTTCCAAACTACCCCTTCGTGAAATGTTTGAAGCCAACTCTGCGGCGCGCCTTCTTTGGAACAAAAACGCGCTGCGTGCAACGTGCAACCTGCACACCAGCATGCATTTGCACACAAATACCGCGCCGTGGAAATAGTACTCTGGTTGCTAATGGTATAGTACTTTGGTTGCTACAGGTATAGTACTTTTGGCCGTGCATGGAAAGATAGCAAAATTAGAAAGTATCATGTGACTCCCTCTCGGCCAATCAAGGCACAGAATTTGTGGGTGAGGTGTTATAACAAAAACTATTGGTACAGAGCTAGCAATACGAAATAAAACTAGAGTTATTTGGTCTTATTAAATGGGATTATTCTACCACATATTTGTTAATTAATTGGGTTTTGTATTTGCGTTTGAATAATGATACATTTGACACCTTTTTAAGAGACGGATTGAGAGAATTCCACAGCTTGGGGCCTTCATGTTTAACAGTTTTTTGAGTTAAAGTAGTTACTTCTCCCAGTGAAGTAAACAAGTAGTTACTTCTCCCACAAGAGGCCAGGCAATACCGGTACTTGACAAGATTTTTGCCAGCATTTCAAGAGCATTATCATCAGCCCCAAATTTCCTTCCCAATCTGACTCAGTGATCATAGTAGTGTTTTATGGTATCCACTGCAACAAACACTGTATAGTCTGACCCATTGACTACTCCGACAGATTTGCTTTAAGTCAATGGATAACCAGATACATGTATAGGCTTATAGGTGGAAAAATGTGTTTCAAATGAGGATTTCGTCACTACGTGGCTATCTCACGGCCTGAGCAGTGTAATACCGATAGACCCAAAACAGTTTGGATCCTTGAAAGGATCCTCCACATCACATTCTTCCCGTCAAGATGTCTCTCATTTTAAATACATGTATATGTGAATGATATAACCTTTTCTCAGATTATACCAAATCATGCCCAGTGTGAGATTCAGTGTTGGAGTACTCGTACTCGAACTCGAACTCGATTACAACTCGAGTACCAATAAGTACTTGGCCCGTACTCAATCATAAGTACTAAAAACAAAAAGTACTCGGCACATACTCGTCATTTTGTACTCGGACTCGTCCCTTAACTCGACAAATTGTACTCGGTGAACTCGATCCCAGTCGCGCAGTACTCGAAAGAAAATTCGGATTTTTTTTATACTAATTTTTCGATACTACACTTTGACCAAAAATGAAAATGATGAAAGTATTGCGCTGATCGTAAATGGGTATTGGCAGTGCTCGCAGTATCGCTGGTGCACATTTTTTTACTGTCCTATTCCTACTGAATGCTACAAGAATGCCAGCGAAATAAATTGCAACCTTCTTTCCATGGACTGCATGTGCGTTCATCACACGAAGCATTTTCTTACTAACAAGGCGCGGAAAGATCATATCTATGGGGAAGAGCTTGTGCACATCACTCTTGCTGGAATTATCGTCAGAAATTAATTCTTGGGGGGTTTAGAAATCACAAGGAATATTTCGCTAACGGACAGAAGCAGCACAGTGCACTGAGCGCAGTATGTAAGTCATGTGGGCCGTGGATTTTGGAGAAGTCTGGAACACTTTCCAACTCAAACTTCTTTTCGTGCAACAACACCTCATATGACTTTGACATGATGATGCATTAAGATTTTGATTATGAAAGTGAAGGTAGTCTTGTCAACAGATACACTGAATTTTTACTGAAGTACGCCTATAGTTTGTACTTTTCTGTCTGCAATTTTATTCTTAAGACTTTGCAAATAAATAGGTGTTTGTGCATTGCAAAACCAACTCTTTTCCTAACCTTCAGAATGAGGAAGATCGTCAATAAATCAAGAATTCCAAGCAAAAACAACTTTTTTTAAATATGTGTACGTGTTAATTTCTTGGAATACTGGGTAATTACTTTACATATCACATGTAAGTAACGGTGCTAATTTCCATAATGCTTTAGTTTAAAAATGTACTCGGGATGTACTCGATATCTTTGTACTCGTACTCGGCCCGTACTCGGACTCTGAAAAACTCGAACTCGGATTTTTGGCCCAGGACTCGACTAAAAAGTACTCAGACTCGGCCCATACTCGGCAATGTGTGTACTCGGAAAACTTGGTACTCAAGTTTTGGTACTCGACTACAACACTGGTGAGATTATACAACATGAACTTGACTGTTTTCATCAATGGTCTGTTATTAATAGCATGAAACTAAATCCAACAAAGTGTAATTTCTTGTTTATTAATTTTGAGCGTAATTCCCTTAAAACCCTTTTTTCATATCGGCGACTCACCCATTTCTGGGTGTTCTAGTACAAGATAACCATTCCAGATCTTATTACTGTGTACATTCAATATGTCAGACCTACTCTAGAATGCGACCCCTGTCTGGCACTCCGGTTTAACAAAAAAGCAAGAGGAATGTCTAGAAAAATTACAGCGCAGGGCTTTTCGTATCATGTTGTCTTATGAATATTGTCTCAATAGGTCTTACAGTGAAATATGTTCCCAACTCAATGTTCCCCCACTTTTCCACCGCAGAGAACAATTGTGTTCCATATTTGGTAAATCGCTGCTTACTTCCAACAAATTCAGAGACTGGCTGCACCCGCCCGATTAGGAATAATGGGTTGAGGAATAATGATGATCTTAGCAAAATATGCTGTAGGACCAATCTGATAAACTAGATATTTGACCTTGTTTTCCTGTTTTGATGAAGGACATTTTTGTTTGTCTCCAGTTTCTGGTTAACTAAGTCATGATGACATGTGAGTTTTGATTGATTTCTAAATTTATAACACAAACTTCACTCACACAACAAATATTTTCAGAACCATACTCTTGTACATGATGTATATTACATTCGACTTTGAAGTTTGATGAATGTCCTGCATGCCAGATACCACTAAAACTATTGCCGAAACAGCTTGTACATTGTACATGTATTTGTCCACAAACACATATCTAGTTTAATTTAAAAGGAAGATACAACATTTGCAAACATCAAAAAACGAATTGATCAAATTATCACAAAATATCTTACTGGATTGTTAGGGAATGATTGTCCAAAGCATCCTGTAAAATTGTGGCTCCTGGTGTGCTAAAAATTTTCAAGAAAACTTATATATTTTTTCATGTTTAGTTATTCCGCATTTCCTTTGCAATTGTTCACACACATGTGAAAGGGTACAAGCCTGCTAGACTGATTCTATCTGATCTTACAATTCCCCAAAGTGTAGAAATTGTTCCGTTTCTTCTTAAGTGGGGTCAGGGAACCAGACTACCCGAACATGGTTGGTTTTCTTGGATTTTTCAGTATCTCCGAACCCAAAATGTGAGGCCAGTATTTCGAAGGCATACTAATACTTGAAATCCATTTATTTCTGAAAATTGCAGCAAAAGCAAATGTTGTACATTCCCTTCAACTTTGTACCTTTTAGGTTTAACGGAATATTTTTGTATGCCCCGCGGCGAAGCCGAAGGGGCATACTGTTTCCGCCTTGTCCTTCCGTGGGGGTGTGTGTGTGTGTGTGTCCGGTCAAATCTTGTCAGCGCGATAACTTGAGAAATACTTTACATATGAACTTCAAATTTGGTTTGTGGATTGTCCTTGGCAATCCTAAGAAGCCTTTTGCATTTGGGGCCAAAAGGTCAAGGTCACAGTGGTTAAAACAAAAGAAATTTTGTCAGCATGATAACTTGAGATATACTTTACATATGAACTTCAAATTTGGTTTGTGGATTGTCCTTGGCAATCCTAAGAAGCCTGTTGCAATTGGGACCAAAAGGTCAAGGGTCAAGGTCACAGTGGCTAAAACAAAAGAAATTTTGTCAGCGCGATAACTTGAGAAATACTTTACATGTGAACTTCAAATTTGGTTTGTGGATTGTTCTTGGTAATCGGAATAGGCCTATCGCATTGGGGGTCGAAAGGTCAAGGGTCAAGGTCACAGTGGCTAAAACAATAGAAATCTTGTATTTATTCTGAGATCATAGGGATTAGGGATTAATTCGTATAAAACCTACAGAAGACACTAATGCTGTCAATGAACGTTCCATGTGACCAAGGTCTATACATGTAAGTTGATGTTAAAAGAGTGGTGTTATACATGTATGTCATGGGAACAGTCACGGTTGCGGGCATTTGTGTTTGTAAACACACCTGACTTGTTTTGTAATGCAATGTGATCAGCGAAAATGTTGACAAATTATCATGTTTGAACAATAAGGACAGGTTTACTTTGCTACTTTCCGAAAGGATCAATGCTAAGCTTTTTACAGCCAGATTTTTCTATATTACTCCCGACCATACCGACAGTGCCTTATTCCATGACAACCAATACCCAGCTTTTATCCTTTTATGCCATGACGACCGACCGACCAGACTGACCTGACTGACCTGACTGACCATCACTGCTAATTTAGACTTGCTTAAGTCTCATCTTTAAGCATGTTCAAAAATTAGTAAAGTAGCATTTGTACCTACTACTAGATAACCTTTAGGTGTGAAGGCCATGCTAACTGGGTGATTGTCATGATTACTTAAAAACACTGGTACCAGTACAAATGATGGTAAACCTGTGTCTGGGCATCCTATGCTTTGACCATCGGGAGTGAAGACACGAATATCTTTAAGTCTTTGGTGGCCCGGTAATCTAGAAATGTCTTTATCAAGGAAAATGTGCATGTAAATGTTGCCTTGATTGTCGCAACAAACACTCTTTGAGCCCTTAATGTCTACCTCAAATGGTATCTCACCATTGTAATCTAGTGCAGCTATTTTTTCCTCAGTAGGCTTGGTGTAGATGAAATACTGGTTGCTGACGGCCAGTTGATCACTGATCCCTGGTGCTGGTAGTTTCTTGAGGAGGGACCCGTGTGGGTTGTGTAGGCTGATCTCTTGCTTGGCCTGGTGGTGGTGGTAAGAATGGGAATCTGTATTTCACTTTTACAATCATTTGGAACATACATGCATATGTACCTTTGTACATACACGTATGTACATGTAAATTTTACAAATATGTTTTATACGAAACCCCAATTATAAAAAAGGAACCTGTGTTCATGCGGTTTTCCTTTGAGATAAACCTTTATTGCACAAACAATTAAGGACGGTTTCCAAGCTATTTAATTTACAAAACCTCTGAAGCACTTCAATACTTCACTGGATTACATTCGGGACATATGTAGTTCAGTTTTTACTTTTTCATTAAGACTGCCACTGCTGATTTATCATGTGAGTGACGCCAATCTGCAAACATAATGAGTGTGCGTCAGCCGTTGTGAATGGCAACATGTGTAAACGTTTATTCTTAAAATACTTGCTAAACGTTAACAAAATTAAACGCAAAGTCACACATATTTCATTTAGCCAACCCATTTACAAACAATGCTGCTTACCCTTGTACAATGCAATCTCACAGAAGAGAGGCACTGAGTACCGAATATGTTCTGGCAGCATGTTGAACCATGTCACACAATGAATTGCACATAATGTGCTTGTTTGGCACAAGAAACAGTTAATTGCTTTTCTTTAAAATCCTAAAGATTACATCATATCCATACCTGGTAGCCCACTGCTATCAGATTGTTGTCGTCCACCGCCAGGCAGGTTGGTTTGCTGTCTGATCCTCTTCCTGGCTGGAACTGATGGAGAAGCTGATATTCTCTGCTGAAGGTCTTGACGAAGGGACCGTCAAGTACGATGAGCTGGTCCAATCTGTTGACTGCAACTTGGACTGGGTCTCTCAGATCTGGCATGTTGATCTTTAGGGAGATACAGGGCATGCAGAGGAATCGGGGGAGGCCTGTTGGCAAATGTATCACAAGTTGCTTGTGTTTGTTGTCTACTGTGATGATTTCATTATTGGAGAAAACTGCAACGGAAATAATGTCTTTTGCCATGTCTTGTGTTACCTCAGTCACAAATCTCCACCAATCTTTCAGAACTATTCTTCCAAGTGACTTCGCATCACCCTCAAGAAAGTCAATGAATTTTTCAAGCACATTCTCTGGCTGGTTTTCCATCAGCTCTTGGAGGTTGTGCAAGAGTTTTGGTTTGAGATCCAAAATCTCATTCTGGATTTCTTGTGCCATAAGCTGATTCACCTCATCTAGTGTCTGCTTTGCTTCTTTAAGCTCTTCATTGTTGTTGTTTTCAGCAGTCTCGAATGTCTTGACTCTGTCTTCGTAGATGTCCTTAGCTTCTTTCTTGAGTTTCTGCTCGGTCTCTCTGATCCTAGCAACCTCCTTGTCAGCCTTTTGGGAAATCTTCTTGTTGGTGTTGTTAAACATAAAGTCCCATTTGCTGCGGAAATTGACTATGTATTCCTTTTTATCACTCAGTGTTGTAATTTTCTTTTCAGCTTCTGTCATCAGGTCTAGAATTTCTAGTTTGCATTCTTCAAAAGCTTCTGATATGTCAGCACGATAGTGATTTTCATGTTTCAGAACAGAGCAAGTTGTGCATACCAACTGCTTGCATGTGTTGCAGTAAATGTTTCGATTCTGATCGGCATGTTTTTCACATTTTGGTTTTTCTCTTACTTTACTTTTGTAGGCAACTACTCCTGATCGGAGATGATCCATCGTGTAGGTATTATGAGATTTTGTTACTGCCAGGCGAGCGTGTGCCTTGTGGCAGTCTTGACACATAAAATGAGCACATTCCATGCAAAATGAAATTGCTGGATTGTTCTCATCACAGCTTTGACATTTGATCTCTGACCCTTGACCTTCTAGAAGCTGTTCTTGTATTGTAAACTCCTCCACTAAGGCACTCAGAGTGAGATTAGTAGGCAGATCTTCAACTCCGTTTCTTCCCAGGATTGTTTCACGTCTACACAGGGGACATTTCAGTTTCATACCTTGGGGACCTTCAACCTGTCTAATGTTTTGGAGACAGTTCAAGCAGAAACTGTGTATGCAGTCCAGTAATTTGGGTGTCTTGAAACGGTTCAAGCAGATGGGGCATTGTAAATGACGCTTGCCAATCTTCTCCAGAACCTCAGCTGTTCCACCAGTCGCCATTTTGTTTACAAAGTCTCAAAGAAGTTGCAGAAATTCACACAGACCTGTACATTCAACCAAAGCAAAATAAAACAGCATTTGTTATCATTTGGGCATGCTGAAAGAACGTTTTTGTGAGGAAATGAAGAATATGATATTTTATCACAATGAACAAACATTGCACATATACCTGCTTAAAGGTACCGTACATGTATGTGTGCACCCATTCACAGATTGGCCAAATAACAAATCAACTACTAGTGGAAATTTCCAAAAATGCATCACTTGACGCATCTTTGGGAATGGCCTTCTTTTATTGTTCTCTTCAAAATGACAGCATGCCAGGGGGAATGATTTCACAGGGAGATAAGGGCCATTACTCTTTTTAAACCAAGTAAGCATTTTAACAATATGTTCGTCGGTTACCTTTTGGATAGCTGCAAATAGTCTACTCTAGCTTTAACAATTTTTTGTAACGTATCATTTTTGAAGTTGACACTGCATAAATACACTAACTCAAAGGTAAAGAAAAAAAGAAAAAAACACCCCCAAAAACCCATCTGTGGTAACGAGCCTTTCCAAACTGCACCCAATAATTTGTTTATGTACATGGATGTGTTTTGAAATAATATGTTGGAAAATCAATGAAGTAAAACGGATGATCCTGAACTTTATTTCCTTCAGCCAATGTGTCTGCATTAAAGTTGTGTTCCCATGCTCTTTATCAAATTCACGTTTTTTGCTTGTATTATTCCAACCAAAAATTTATTTTTTTTCTTAATTTTTGAACGTCTGCAACCCTCTTATATGAGAGTTTTGTTTTGGAAACAAACAGATCTGCTTTGCAAGCATTCTAGCTTCTGGTCAGTACATTATTGATACTGATTGTAGGGGGGGGGGGAACCAGCAAAACGGTATAATTGCCTGTCAGTCAATAATTCCAAATTTTAAATTAATACTTCAATAACTACATGTATACATTGGCCAAATTTTTCTTTATCAGATGAACTCTCATTCAAAAGTGAATAACTTTTGTCCCGCTAGAAAAATAGTAATTTAGCATGGGAACACAAAGTAATTGTCTCGTAGTCTGTGAAAGAATAGGCACATACCAGTACTTACAAATTCCTTTGTATTTATTTTTATTGAAATGATTTTCAAAATAACTCTGACATAAATCCATAGTTGACACCACAGATTTATGGATAATACTTTGAAGTCTGTAAAATAAAGCTCCTTTTACAAAAAAGAGGTATGAAGTGTTGAGGGCAAACTGGGGGAGGGGGGGGGCACAAATGCTCCCCCTAGCGCCACCACTGCTTTACTAGTACAATTAAAAGATTATGAACTTTATTAACTGTTCGATCACATAGTTTTTATTATTTTTGTAAACCTTTTCCAATTAAATCAGCCAGTTTAAATAAATCTGACTTCCTTGAAAAAGATTGGATGGAAAAATTTTCTGAAAAAAAAAAATATTTTTGAGCTTTTTTGGTCTCTTTCTGCTGTTGCTGATTTATTTAGCATTAGGGTAATTCCATCATTACGGACTTTACATTCAGAGCCAAGAAAAAAGTTGAAACAATAAAATAAATGAATTGCAGTAAAAGGTGCTACATTGTTGCTCAAGGCGCTACATCAGTACCCTGTTCATTGGGCAAATGAAACATTCCAAATACCATCTCAGCTTCAGGGGACTATACGGCTGGATGCTGCCATCTCGGTGTAATTATGGATGTCTAATAGCTCCATGGTGTAAGCAGCTAAAATTAACCATCTCTGCCCTCACAGGTACCGGTATCAAATTTACTTGGAGGGGGGGGGGGGAAGCAATAAGTGCACACGCACAGTAACACCAGGCTAGACTCCCTGCAACCTTAATAATTACCCGCAAACCACACATTCAATTATCCAGACCAGGAGACCACGGCACTCAACATATTCTAAGTTTGTATGTTTAAAAAAATAAATAAAATATGAACCTTTCTCTCTGTTTTGTAAACAAAAACTGGTATGCAATAACACTTCCCTTTTGCATGTGAAAACAAGATTCCAAAAGGACCATGTAAAATCTATAGTTTAATTCCAATCTGTTTTTTTGTGACAAAAGACATTCAACCTCTCAAATAACTTGAAATGCCATGTTTTCCCCTTTAATTTGATACCACAGTTGATGCTTGTTCTTCTGATTTCGTAAATTTCCACTTTCAGCCACTTGTCCACTTTATGTTACCTTATCCAATGACTTCAAGGTAATAATCACTCAGTCTGTTTTGATATCCTCCTGTGTAATGTGATGTGCTTTGGATGTTCTTGGAACCTGCTTAAAATGTTTAGGGTGTGCCCAGGGTATTAAGACATGACAAAACTAAAGTTCTAAAATGATGTTCTACTGGCCTTAGATTTCTGACTAAAAACTCACCAGTAGTGCAGTCAAATAAAGCCTCCAGATTATCTTGCACACAACTTTGCTGTCTCTGGATGAAATCTGCCTGCTTCAGATAAAGTTTTTTCCACTTATTTCTTTGAAGTTTTAGCTCGAACTTGTTCAGTACAACAGCACTAGCAAATATGGCGACTGAAATATTCCCACAAAATAGTCATACAACCCCACCTTCAGGAATTATCTCCCTGATAATCTTTTTCAATACATTTGGTACCTTTTGTTGTTCTATACAACGCCTGGTTAAAATCCCCGTCATCTGAATGGTGGGTCATTGATCAAGTGTTGTTGAATTATTCGTCGCTATGCACGGCACGGCCGCACCTCAAAAATAGAAGTCCCATTCCACAGTGAATGGAAGTTCCAATACATGGTCACACTATTAGTTGCTCTGATGGATCTCTCTGATGCTGTAAATTCATAATACCAGTTAGCAAGTGACCTATCAGATGACGAGGATTTATTCAGGGTTTTGTATTAAACAAATAAAGTTTCACATTGGTGATGTGGAAAGAATGGGGGAATTGTGGAATTAGTAATATCAATAGAATTGTTGCCCTTCAAAAAAAAAGCTCTGAGAATAATTAACCGTACCGACTTTCAGGCCCACAGCAATCCTTTATTTTATAAACACAAAACACTAAAGGCCAATGATATTTACCTTCTACAGCTTGGGACCTTTATGTATCAGCTTTCCAACAATAACCTGCCTAACACTATCTGTTCAATGTTTTGTAAAAATCAGGATGTTCACTGTCATTTTACTAGGCGTTATCATGATATTCACCAGACCTGGGCTCGTACAACTTTAACTCAAAAAACTGTTAAACATGAAGGCCCCAAGCTGTGGAATTCTCTCCATCCGTCTCTTAAAAAGGTGTCAAATGTGTCATTATTCAAACGCAAATACAAAACCCAATTAATTAACAAATATGTGGTAGAATAATCCCATTTTGTAAGACCAAATAACTCTAGTTTTATTTCGTATTACTAGCTCTGTACCAATAGGCCTATGTTTTTGTCATGTAACTCCTATCGTTGTACTTGTACTTGTAATTAATTGTAACTGTGATTGTAATTGTGATTGTAATTGTGATTGTAATTGTTCTTTATTACAGTGGGGGTCTCCACTCGACAAGCTTGTGCTTTTTGGAGACCTCCATCCAGCCATACACAATAATTCAAATGTTAAGTAATATTATTATGTACTTGTATGCGTTGGGAAAATTAAAGATTTGATTGATTGATCCATAGGTGGGGTGGGACTATACGTCATCCGATGAAAACATCTATTCATTTGCATATTGGTTGCTGTGTGTTACCATTCAGCACTCCAGACTCAAGAACCACTGAGTTTCAAGAACATAAAGAGGTCTGAGAGCTACCGGTAGATAAGCCAATGTAAAAAATTCCGCGCCTACCAACTTGTATAATTTTCATGAGCTCGGCTTCCCCTCGTAGAATGGACCATTCTGTCTGTCACCTGTGACCTCATGAAATCATAACCATAGTGCACATTTATTCAATATTTGTGTAATTTTAAAGGACATTTGGTGCCATTGCAGTAATTTACATACTTGTTTGTTTGTTTGTTTGTTTGTTTGTTTGTTTGTCATTAGGCATTTTCAAGCAATATACTTTAGTTTTTATGTTCAAACAAAAGCTTGAAATTCTGATTTTAGAATCTAATGTACTAGCATAGGTAAATCTGCCATGGCCTCTGCAATATTTGCCATTCTATAGGTTTAGGGTCCAAAGTGCGACATTTTTCCTGTCCCTATTACATTGGTACATGTGTAGTTTACTATTCAAGTATCATTGAATGCATGATTTCAAAAGATTGTTTATTTGTTGGGTAGTTAGTTTTCTATTCATAATCCCTCTTGGAGGATGACTTCATTGAGGAGTACATGTACGTCACAGTTATAAAGTCATAATTTCAGATGTAAACACAACAAGTGTGTGAAAGCTGAATGTTAAAGATCACTGTGATTTGAGAAAATCTGAAAAAGTGGTACTCAGATGACTGGTTTACACAAGTACTGGTACATACCTGAAAAAATTAAGAACCTTGAGACTGAAAGTAAATCACCCTAAAATCAGGACAAATTGAACAAAAGAAGCAACAACAAAAAAAGAAAAAATGCACAGAAAAAAAGGTAATTTTGCTAATTTTTACCCTACTACCTTTTTTATTCATGCAATATATACAGAATTACAAAATACAGAAGAAAAAAAATACAAAATACAGAAACCTGATTGACTAATAAAAATTATAATAATTAAAAAAAAACACCACCTGGTAATGTACACTGGTTTTAGTCCTTCTGATATCAGTCTAACTGAATAGTGTGGGAGGCAGGAACCAGTCTTCCAGTACTTGATGATTATTGATCATGTAAACTGGGAAAAAAATGAAGTACCAAACACCACATTAGGTTAGTAACGATGCATTATTATTCACAAAATTTCAAATACACAAGTACAGACAGCAGTAATTTTAAAGAGATTTTTTGAAGATTATAAATAAGAAGCGGTTTGGGTAAAAAAGCCTGGAGGTTGTTGATTTCACAGTTCATTGAAAGACTGCTTATCAATAGAAACGGAAAGTTACGTAGTTAAAAATTGGCTGGGATTAAAATTAAAGATGGCTGTGCAAATTTTGGCTAAAAACAATATTTTGATGACAATTCTTATTTTTGCAAAGTGTGTAAAAAAATTAAAATGAAGCAATAAACAAAGGACGTTATCAAATATCTAAACAATTTTGAGTACTTCTAGAAAAAGTAAAAACAGAATTAATTCCTGGTTGAAATCTATTCCATGTAAAGTAATTTCCATTTTTGTCACGATGCGATTTTATGTTAAAACTGATATCATTGATGATGGACAGTAGCATCAGTTACTTGTTGAAGGAAACACCAAATGTTTGTACATTTCACTGACTGCAACAATTCCACACTAAACAATAGCTGTTTTAATTGATAAAAAAAAACTAATTGCATGTGCTCTCAAAGTATTTTACACATACATTCTGTGTTGAAGGAAAAGGTTTTTTTAATAATATTTATCCACATCGAAAGCCATGTACAAGCATATAATACTATGTTTCAGACAAAACGATCTGTTACTGATACACACATTACATTATAAAAGATCATCATGAGAACTGATATTTGATTGAAATCTATCATCCTTATTTTTTAGTTTGCATGGCAATTAAGGCATGCCTCAACAGGCATTGGTTTCTTAAGGACAAGCTCTAAACTACTTGCAAAGAAGTGAAATATCTGTTGTTCAAGATTATTTTTCATACATTTTAAGAGCTACATGTACATGTATGGTACCATCACAACTTGTGGCTCTTATAAACGCAAATTTACATGACTAGTTGGATATTTACACAAACTTCATAAGGCTTTTAAGCTACACATTCATGTATTACTTTACTTTATTGTGCTTGGATTTGTTAACGATTTCCTAGCTCTGTAATCTATAAGCTGTAATTAAAAGGGCTCTTTAAATACAAAATTGTTATAAAGACATAACTTTTCCTCAGATCAGCTGATTTCCTTGTGAACATTGTACGTGTATGTCATTATAGTCCTGTACAGTTTGGAATTTTCTCTCTTTTTTGATTTCTTCCAGTTGCCTGTTTGTAATGTAGCAAGTTGTTTTTGCAATATATGTTTATGTTATAAACTGCAGTTTCCTGTTAAAGCTCACAGTTTTATTCCTCTACATCTCTGGTCATCTGTCTCTTGCCCTCATTTGGTACAATTAGCAAGTTTACAGAATAATCAATTAAAAATGTGTCAATTAAAAGTTTGTATTGATCCAGCAATGCAGCCATGTACATGCATACCGCAGTCATAAGCTCTTTATACAAAACAACCCAGAAAGTAGTTTTGGAATATTGCTCCCAACTCTCCCATAATTTGGCAAGGAAATCACATCCTTTTCACATAATAATTATTAACCTGTATGCATCCTTGCAATAGGGTCCGATCATATGATCTCAAAGTACCACATAACATCCAGTTTCTCTGTGATATCAGACCACCTTTTCAAAATTTCCTGCAACCGTTGGTGTTCCACTGCTCAAAGACACTTTTAAAGATGAAAGACAAGTTGGACAAGAGAACTGAACATATTTACAGTGTCATTTAGAGTTGTATTGGTATTGGTATTTATTTTCCGATGAATTTGTAGACTTTTTCAGTGTTTTTCTACTGCATTTTTCAAAAATAAAAAATAATAAAAGAAATCCAGGCGGCCTCCAAAAAGGAAGCGGGCGGGGACGAGAAACTTGGTGTTTTTTTTTACTTTGCCTAAATGAACTGTTTTGATTCAACAATGAACTCATAAGCAATTCAACAATTAAAGGAACACTTTTAGTTTCCCTAGTTTGAGTTTTTGAGAGGGGCTGTAACCAGTCAAAAAATGTTGAGTACAGTGCCCGATTGGGCACTTTTCACCAAAAATTATGCGCATGATGTCTTGACGCATGTTTAGTTCACGCTGACGCAAATTTCATGTACCGGTACAAGCCTATTAGTGAACCACATGTGACGGTGTTTCAGCCAACCAGTATAAAAAAAACTTCAAAATCACTATGTAATGCAGCAAAATTTGTGCCAGCCGGCAAGCTTCATTTTTACCCAGAGTGCCAGTAGGTGATGTTGAATGCTGGCTACCACTGGCCAGTGCCGGCCAGCGTAGCTACAACCCTGTTTCCAGTGAATAGCCATTCTGAATCAATGGAATAGAATTTTGTGAGCCAGCTTTACAAGTCTTGTCTTGTCTCTTTTTTTGGGGGGGGGGGAGGGAGTTATATTAGTTTCTTGACATTTTGAAGTCTTTAAACACGTTGATAGATTAGTAATTGCTCTTCTGTACCCATCACTAGATCACCTGCATGTGTGAGGGCCATTCTGGTTGGATGTGAGTCAGTGTCTTGATGCACAATTTGGAAGCAACCCATTTCCTTGCCTAAAGGACTGAAGACATGAAAAGCTGAATAGACTTTTTTCAAACCTTTTGCAAATATAGAACAGGAGAAAATGTAGATATTGCCTTGCCTGTCACAGAAAACTGTATTGTAACTTGGGTTCTCGTACATACTGCCTTTCTGAAATACTGTGTCACCATTGTAATCTAGTGCAGTCAGCGTATTTTGAAGGGGTTCGAGGTAGATGAGATGCTGGTTACTGCAAGCCAGCTGATCACTGATCCCTGGTGCCTGTAGTTTCTTGAGAAGCGATCCATCTGGCTTGTGTAGGCTAATCTCTTGCTTGACCTGGTGATAGTAGTAAGATTGAGAATCCGCATTTAACTGTGACAATCCTTAGGAACACATTAACCTTCAGCCAAAGCTTTGCAAAGAATGCTGCTTACTCAAGTACTCTGCAGAGGGCTCAGTACTGAATTTGGGCTGATGGCATATGAGTTATTCTATAAAATTTGGATCCACATTTTTCATGTCCCACATCTTTCATCTGACATGCCTTGATGCAGTTGTGTTCCAAGAAATTGCAAAGTACCAAGGTAAAGGTGCAATGCAATGTGAGGATGTCTTCTGACCCCATCTGAGGGCAAAAGGACCAAGGTAACGGGGATTGGCAAATGTCACACTTTTGACCCTGAATTTATACATACTCAAATCCTCACACAAAATTAGTTCCATACATTGTGTCCTTGTATGTTAGTTTGGCACTAATCTTAAACATGTTTACATGACATGCATACCTGATATCCCACTGCTATCAGATTGTTGTCATCCACCGCCAGGCAGGTTGGTTTGCTGCCTGACCCTCTTCCTGGCTGGAACTGACGGAGAAGCTTATATTCTCTGCTGAAGGTCTTGACTAGAGGACTGTCAAGTACGATGAGCTGGTCCAATCGGTTGACTGCAATTTGGTCTGGATCTCTCAGGTCTGACATATGGAGCTTTTGGGAGAGTACCGGGGATTGGGCGTTGCTTGTAGGTACATGAATCATCAGCTGCCTTTCACGTTTGTTAACTGTGACTATTTTATCAGAGAAAATTGCAACAGAGTCAGTTCTGTCATAAATTTTTCCCTCCAGTTCCCACTCGTCTTTCAGAAGTAATCTCCCAAGTGACTTCTCATCAATTTCTTGGAAGTCAATGAAGTGCAACTTGTGAGGCACCTTTTCTGGCTGTACCTCCATCAGCTCTTTGAGGTTGTGCAAGAGTTTTTCCTTGAGATCCAAAATCTGAGTCAGAATTTCTTCTGTCATGATTTTGTTGACCTCATCCAGGGTCAGCTCTGCTACTTTCAGCTTTTCACTGTTGGTGTTTTCTGTTGTCTCAAATATCTTGACTCTCTCCTTGTAGATAGCCTTTGCTTCTTTTTTTATTTTATGCTCCCAAGCCCTGATCCTAGCAACCTCCTTGTCGGCCTTTTGGGAGATCTTCTTGTTGGTGGTTTCAAACATGAAGTCCAGTTTCTTGTGGGATTCAACTGTCATCTTTTTGGCATTGCTCAGTAGTTTTTTAGTCTTTCTGTTTTTTTTCAGCAGCTTTGCAATTTCTTGTTTGCATTTCTCAAATGCTTCAGATATGTCAGCACGAGAATGATTTTTGTGTTTCAGATCAGAGCAAGTTGTGCATACCAACTGCTCGCATGTGTTGCAGTAAATGTTTCGATTCTGATTTGAATGTTTGTCACACTTTGGTTCTTCTCTTACTTTACTCCTGTAGGCAACTTCTCCTGATCGTAGTTGATCCATTGCGGAGGTTTTGTGAGATCTCATAATTGCCAGGCGAGCGTGTGCCTTGTGGCAGTCTTTACACATAAAATGACCACATTCCATGCAAAATGAAATTGGTGGATTTTTGTCTTCACAGCTTTGACATTTGATCTTTGACCCTTGACCTTTTAGAAGCTGTTCCTGTATTGTAAGCTCCTCCACTAAGGCACCCAGAGTGAGATTAGCAGGCAAATATTTAACTCTTTTTCTTTGAAGGATTGTTTTATGTCCACACAGGGGACATTTCAGTTTCATACGTTACCTTCTTCGTGCCAAAGCTTTTGGAGAAAGTTCAAGCAGAAAGTGTGCAAACAGTCCAGCAATTTTGGCTCAGTCAAACGGTTCATGCAAATGAGGCATTGTAGACGATGCTTGCCAATCTTCCCCAGAACCTCAGCTGTACCACCGGTCGCCATTTTCTTTTACAACCTGTCAAAAAAGTTGCACAAATTCTCACACATCTGTACATTCAACCAAAGCAAAATGAACATTTGCTAGTTTCTGATGCATTGGAAGAAAAATTTTGAGAAGAAATGGTGAACTTTGATCACGGTGAACAAAATATTGCACATATGCATCCTTTACTATTAACTGGTCTCATTTGTGAGGTGTTTGTATACATTTTTTGTAACTCTTATCAATTTTGAAAGTTATGCATGATATGAATAAATTAACTCAAAAGTTTAACAAGGCTCTTGCTGAGTTATTTTGCATTAATTGAATTTCAGATAAATCAAGTGTACTAAGTTTTCCTCCCCCTCCAAAGATACCAAGGTGATAATCATTCAGTCTCTTTTGATATGACAGTATTGTTCTTCGTTATGTGATGTGCTTTTGACTTTATTGTGTACATGTATTAAGTTTTGTAAGATCCTAATGGAAGATTTTTAAAATGTCCAGTGTGCCCTCGGTAAATGGAGATGACAAAAATAAGGTTCTCAAATGCTGGTCCACAAAAGATAGATTTTCTGACTAAAAACTCACCAGTAGTGCAGTGAAATGAGCCTCCAGATGATCTTGCACACAACTTTGCTGTCTCTTGATGAAATCTGCCTGCTTCAGATAGAGTTGTTCAACTTATTTCTGTGAATTTGTAGCCTAGACTTCTGCAGTACAACAGCATTAGTAAATATGGCGGCTGAATTTATTACCGCAAACCACGACATGACCCCACCTTCATGAATTATCTCTCTGGTAATATTTGTCAATACATGTGGACTTGGTAACTTTTGTTGTATTTTACAACACCTGAATAAAATCCCTGTCATCTGATTGGTGGGTCGTTGATCAAGTGTCATTCAATTATTCGTCCCAACTCACAGGCTGGCCGCACGGCAAACATAGAAGTTCCATTCCACAGTGAATGGAAGTTCCAATACATGGTCACACTGTTAGGCCCCCCCCAAAAAAATATTCAGTCTCTGGTCAGACCAAAGTTCCGGAATTGACGCGGCCACGCGACTTTCGTTTTTCTTCTTCAAGCTTGGATTGTACAGACAAGGTGGGGTACTATTTTGCTTTTTTGGTGTCCTCATGTACATTGGTGTCCTCCATAATTTGCCTTGGTGCTTTCGATCATTTGCCTTGGTGCAATTTCCCATTCCTTGGTGCTCTTTGGTAGAAAAAATTGAGGAGGTGCGGAAATAGAGGGCGCTGTTGGAGTTACCGCAGAACATTTTGGAAAAAAAAAGATTGACGCGCATGATTAAAATCGACGTGCGCGCTGACCAGAGACCGACTTATTTTTTTTTGGCCTTAACATAGTTGCTCTGATGGCTCTGATGCTGTAAATTCATACCAGTTAACAAGTGAACAATCAGATGAAGAGGATTTATTAAGGAGTTGTATTACAAATAGGCCTAATGTTTCAAATTCGTATATAATGGAAAGAATAGGTGGGGTTGGGATTACATTACCCGATGAAAACATCTATACTCATTTGCATATCAATTTTGATTGGTTGCCATGTGTTGCCATTCGACACTCCAGACTCAAGAAAGTGTCATTGCATTAATTTTCAATTGTGTGTCTGTATTTCTTTAGTAGGCATTTGCAAAATGTATAATTTGTGTATCTTTAAACAAAAGGAGGAAATTAAAGTCTGTTTTAAAACTACCCATTAACTGTACTAGCATACAATGTAGGTAAATATCTTGTGGCCTAATTTCTTAGGGATACTAATGATTCTGGAATTTTCTGGTCATTCTTTAAATTTAGCGTCCAAAGTGTGACATTTTTCCTGTCCTTGTTACCGTGGTACTTTGTACATCATGTAGTTCAAGTATTATTAGGAATGATGTCAAAAGATTTTTCATTTGTTGGTAGGTAGGTAGTTCGCTATTCATGATCACTCTTGGAGGACGACTGCATTAAGGAGTGTATCAGATTTATTCAATCACAGATGTCATATGTATGGCCTAACAGAACAAGTGTGCAATAGCTGGAGAAAAAAACCCTCTGTGATTAGAACATTTGCATAAGTCTTGCGCAGATGACTGGTTTACAAAATTATATACCTGAAAAAATAGACCCTTGAGACCAAAGGAAATCACACAAAAAACTCAAGATAAATAAAAGCAACAACAAAAAATTCAAGAAAAAGTTTATTGTGCCCCTTTTACCCCACCACCATTACAATTCTCTTAATTCATGCAATAATTATATCTGTTACACAATACACAAAAAGTACAATCTACAGAAACGTGATTTTATTATGATAATTAAGAAAACAAACACAAACCAGTGCTGTGGACTAGTTTTTATCCTTATGATATGCATGATAAATCAGTCAAATTAGGTTTTGCCCTTCACCAACGTTTTTAAACACTGTATACCCAGTGTGTTACCTCCCGAGTCTCGGAAAATTGGAAAAAATCACTCGGGTGGGACTCGAACCCACGACCTCCTGCTTTCTAGTGCATATGTCTTACCACTCGACCACCGAGCTAACGGGATCGGTTGGCTGGTTCGAATCTGATGTACATAGCAGCGGGCAAAACCTACTTTGATTCGTATTACCCCGGCACAAAAATTCCATATGATAAAATCAGTCTGACTGAATATTGTGGGAGGCAGAAACCAGTCTTCCAGTAGTGGATGATTATTGTTCATGTAACTTGGGAAAAAAATAATTCCAAACACCAAATTGGTTTAGTAATGATGCATTATCGTTCACAAATTTCAAATATACAAATACAGATGCCAGCAATTTTAAAAAGCACTTTTGAAGATTATTCAAGAAGTGGTTGTTGACTTCACTGTTCATTGAAACACTACTAATCAAGAGATATGGCATGCCACGTAGTTCAAAATTGGCTGTGTTTGAAAGAATGGTTTTGCAAATATTGGCTGCATGGCTTGCTGCCTGAAAAAGTAAGAACAATATTTTGATGAGCTGCAAAGTGTTAAGATAAAGATGAAGCAATAAACATTTTGTTACATACCGGTAACATGTTGCACTACTTGTAGAAAAGCCAAAACAGAATCTGATCACTTTGAAAATCTGAACGCAAGTGCAAATATGATTCCTTTTAAAGAATTTCTGTTTTGTCACAAGTCGGACTTCTTATGCTTTTTTGTGTGATACATTTTGGAAGAAAAAGTAAAATAAAAATTAAACCCTTAAAATACGACACATTTAACAAAATGTAATTTTTGTTGTGATGCATTTGTTAGTGTTAAACTGGTAAGGTACCGTATCATTAGTGATGTCAGGTAGGATTGAATCACAATATTTTGTATGATTTCACTGGCTGCAGCAATTCCACTCTGAACAATAGCTGTTTTTAAATGGATAAATATATTACAGTACATATACTCTCACAGTATGTATCACATACATTTAGTGTTTAAGGAAAACATTTCAACTTTTTTTTGTGTTAAGGATGGGACTTTTTGGCACATATCATTAACAATGTTTTCAAACCTATTTAATTTACAAATCCCTAGAAGCACCGGAGTACTTGATTACATTAGGGGGAAACGTAGACTTTAAATGACAGCCTGCTACTTATTATGTCAATCATTGTTGATTTATCATGTCAATCATGCTGGTCTGCAGACCGTTACGGGCAGGCGTCAGTCTTTGTGAAATGGCTAAATGTTTAAATGGTTCCTTAAATATTTGCTGAACGTTTACAAAATTAAACGCAAAGTCACATCCTTATTTTCTTATCCACATTTGGAAGCCATGTACAAGCATACTTACATGCATGTTTAAGACAAAACGATCTGTCACTAATAGCACACATTATATTGTAAACGATCATCATGAAAACTAAAATTTGATTGAGGTCTGTCATCATTATTTCCAAGGCAAGGCATGCCTCAATAAGCATCGGTTTCTTAAATGAAGCCCTAAACTACTTGCAAAATATTTGTTGTTAATTTTCATACCTTTTAAGAGCTAGATACATACACCTACATAAGTAGTCACGTACAATCATACTGTGGTACCATCACATATTATTGCTGTTATTATTCAGTGCTCTTATTGGATACAGGTAGCATGACTGAAATGGTGTCAGCATCATAACGATCTAGTTTAGTTGACTATTCTGTTATCCACCAAATGTCTGAATTAGCTTTTTTTTCCCATTCAAATATAAGAAAAAGTGAGCAGTCTCAAGTAGACGATGAAGTTGCATGGTTTTATTGTTGTCAAATGCCACCCTTTGTCTAAAGCCACTTCAGAATCATGGTTTGAGAGCTGTGAGGACTGATAGCTCAAATTTGTTCTTTTATCTGTCAAATATCAATCATTCCGCTAACTCAAAATATGTATTCATACATACATACATGATGTTCTTTTTATTATTTTTATAAGCCTGCATTTTTTGATGATTGCAGGTGCCCACAAATCCTGATTGATTTTAATATTTGATTATTTGATCAAGTGCAAATTAAATGTAGAATAATCGAATACTAAATTATGCAAAAATGCGCAAACACTACAACTGTGAATGGATTGAATCAATTAAATCTCACAAGTCAAGTTCCAGTTTTAATTCTTAATCCCCAAGTCACCTTAATCCACCACCCAGTATTTGGATCATTGCAGCTCATACTGGATCACAAAGCATAAGAGTTTTTCGTTATCCAAATACTGCTTCTCATCCCGTTATTTAAAGATCATGTACGTATGTGTCTTTTTTATTTACATAGACTTTCTGCCATTTTGTTTTAGGTTGAAAGAATTTTTTCTGGTTACAAATTTACAAGTGAGAATTGTTTGCAAAATTATCATGTTTGAATGATGAGGGCAGCTTTACTTTGATACTTGCACTAAGACTTGGTTAAGTCTCACCGAGGCCCGAATATTTGAACTAGAATTACCCCATAGTGCCAGTGAATGGACTCAATCCAGCCCATTGTGTGGACCATGTGAATGAAACGACTTCCAGTGAATTGCCATTCTAAATCAATGGAATGGAATTGTGTGTACTGTGGGACCAGCTTACTAGGCTTGCCTTGAGCTTTTTTTTTAGGGGGGGGGGGGAGATTGATGATAATTTCATGAAGTTTGGAAGTCTTTAAACTCGTTGAAAGATTCGTAACGTTTCATTTGTACCTATCACTAGATCACCTGAAGGTGTAAAGCCCATGCAAAGTGCAAAACGTGGAAGGTCATCAGTGTTGGATACCTGTAGGCATCCCATGTTTTGTCCATCAGGACTGAAGATTTCAATGTGTTGTTGATATGTATACCATCCATATGGAGACCACATATATCTCATAAGATTCTGTCGGTCTTTGTGCCATGTCGATACTAGTATGTAAATGTTGCCTTGACTGTCACAACAAACACTCTTGGGGCCCTTTACATCTACCTCAAATACTTTATTACCATTGTAATCTAGTGCAGCCAGTTTATCCACAGTAGGTTTGATGTAGATGAGGTGCTGGTTGCTGATGGCCAGTTGATCACTGATCCCTGGTGCTGGTAGTTTCTTGAGGAGGGTTCCGTCTGGCTTGTGTAGGCTGATCTCTTGCTTGGCCTGGTGATAGTAGTAACAATAGGAATCCATGCTTAAGTGTTACAATCATTTGGAACATTTTTCTTTTAGCCAACCCTTTACAAAGAATGGTAATTACCCAAGTACACTGCATGCCTTAGTGCACTGCAAAGGAGACAGAGGCACTGAATGGAGGCTCTGGCTGCATACAATAATGTTGAAAACAGTACACACAATTTGTTGCATACTGTACATGTACATTGTTTAAGATTGACACAATTAAGAGATTGTTTTCTTCAAACTCCCAAACATATGTTTACATGACGTCCATACCTGGTAGCCCAGTGCTATCAGATTGTTGTCGTCCACCGCCAGGCAGGTTGGTTTGCTGTATGACCCTCTTCCTGGCTGGAACTGATGGAGAAGCTGATATTCTCTGCTGAAGGTCTTGACGACACGATTAACAAGTATGATGAGCTGGTCCAATCGGTTGACCGCCACTTGCTCTGGGCTACTTAGATCGGGTATCACTAGCTTTCGGAATAAAAAGGGGGATTGGGGGTTGCTTGTTGTTACATGACTCACCAGTTTCCCTTGATACTTTTCAACTGTGACTACTTCATTGGAGAAAGCTGCAACAGAATTGGTTTCGTAAGGCATTTGTTTTTCCAGTCTCCATTCATCTTTGAGAAATAATCTTCCAAGTGACTTCTCATCACGTTCTTGAAAGTCAATGAAGTGCAACTTTTCAGGCACAGTCTTCGACTCTGTCTTTATCAGCTTCTTGAGGTTTTGAAAGAGTTTTGCTTGGAGATCTAAAATCTGAGTCTGAATTTCTTCCTTCATGATTCTGTTGACCTCATCCAGTGTCTGCTCTACTTCTTTAATCTGTTCTTTATTGCTGTTTATAGTAGTCTCGAACCTCTGTACCCTGTCTTCATAGATTTCTTCAGCTTCTTTCTTGAGTTTCTGCTCTGTTTCCCTGGTCCTCTGCTCCATTTTCCTGATCCTGGCAACCTCCTTGTCAGCCTTTTGGGAGATCTTCTTGATGGTAGCTTCAAACATGCTGTCCAGTTTCTGGCGAGACTTGACGATGCATTCATGTGCATAGCTCAGTATTGCTTTTTTCTCTTTACCCTCTGTCATCAGTTCTTCAATTTCTTGTTTGCATTTTTCAAAAGCTTTAGATATATCAGCACGAGAGTGCTTTTCATGTTTCAGAACAGAGCAAGTTGTGCATACCAACTGCTCGCATGTGTTGCAGTAAACGTTGAGATTCTGATCGGAATGCTTGTCACATTTTGGTTTTTCTCTTAGTTTGCTCTTGTAGGCAACCTCTTCTGATCGGAGTTGATCCATCATAAAGGTTTTATGAAATTTTGTTCCTGGCAGACGTTCATGTGTATTTTTGCAATTCTGACACAGGAAATGCGGACATTCCATGCAAAATGAGATTGCCGGATTGTCCTCATCACAGCTTTGACATTTGATCTCTGACCCTTGACCTGCTAGAAGCTGTTCCTGTATTGTAAACTCCTCCACTAAGGCACTCAGAGAGAGATTAGTGGGCAGATCTTCAACTCCGTTTCTTCCCAGGATTGTTTCACGTCTACACAGGGGACATTTCAGTTTCATGCCTTGGAGATCTTCACCCTGTCTAAGGTTTTGGAGACAGTTCAAGCAAAAAGTATGCAAACAGTCAAGAAATTTGGGTTCAGTGAAACGGGTCAAGCAGATGGAGCATTCTAGATGACGCTCGACAATCTTCCCTAGAACCTCAGCTGTACCACCGGTCGCCATTGTTATCCACGTTCAGACAGACCTCTGTGTTCAACCAAAATGAAATAAACTTTCCATGTGACACACACTCATTAGACGTATCCTACATCATGTACATGTATTAAATGGATTCCAAGTACCCCTTCAAGAGGTACCTAAAAAAAAGTGAATGGGGAGACCACTGGTATGGACATTTGAACACACTGCCGGTGGAGCCTGATGCTCACGTTAAGATACAACAAACTATACGAGGTTTGTGCACTTTTAAAAGTAAATTTGGTGCCATTCACTGTTTGTGCACACAGTCCATGTCTGTATCCTACGTGAGGAAATTCTTGAGTGTTCTAATTCACTTTGGCCCTAAGGAACAAAGACACTTGGCTGGCTCTCTGGGACTTGCAAATATTCCAAAGTTAAAAAGTGAATGAAAGTCACGCTTGTACATTTAATTTAATTCACTTTTGTAAAATTTTAATTTTGGATTTTTGATGGAACATTGTACATGCACCTAGACATGTACATACTGATTCACTGACTGAGTGTCACTTGTAAGCTGGACAGTGCTAGCGTATAAGATGCAGGTCTGCCCTTGTGCACCCCCAACATGCTGCCACCTGACCGCCCCCCCCCCCCATTTTTTTTTTTTTTGTGTTAAATGGCTATGCCACTGCATCCGGAGGTGGCCTATTTGGTAGATTGGGATATGCTTTGGGGACAATTTTAGGCCGTGTTGTCAATTTGTATCGGAACATGTTTAAACCAGCTGCTAACTTTGGTACCTGGTAGGTAGCCCCAGCTCTAATTGATGAATATCCGATTTCATCAGCTATTAATAGAGCTGGGGTTTCCCAAAGTAGACCAGATGCAAGACAGGAACAAATGAAGCCATTGTGAATGAACGGCATTGAATCTTCTGGGCTCTGGGACCAGCTTTACTAGATTTGTCTTGCATTGTTATTTTAATGCATTTTCTGATCATTGGACAATGAACAAGTTTTGTGCTGCAACTGGTGATAAATTTGTCATTTTACCATGTATCAATACCATGACAACATCATTTTTTATCAATTGCTAAATATATATATGTAGCTATATATTAGGGGAGCTAGCTAAAATGCCAAGAAGAGAACACAGTGGAAGTTTTCTGCCTAAAAACTCACCTGTATGTAGTCAGTGGTAGTGCAGGTAAATATAGCCTTCAGAAGACTCACCAACCAGATAAATTCTGCCAGCTTGATTTAAAAATAAAGTTCCTCCACGCCAATTATTTTGTAGGCTGTTTTCAGTATGGAAACATCATTAACAAAGATGGCGATGTGGGGGTATTCCCCTTCTATTTATAGAACTGGAAAATCCGAAAGTAGTCACATGGTTTGATTCATTATAATACCACGTATACATGGAATGTATGGTCTCTGTGTGATAATGCAAACTCTATACATGTACAGCAAGCATTGGTAGAGTGATTGCAGTATTCATTTGTTGTCTGCTTTGATGTAGTCTGTGGTACGTGTTTTGGGAGCAAAACTTCACCCAATATAGGAAACCATTTATCCCTGAAGATGTAAAAAATAAATATTCTCCAAATAGACAATTTAAGTATTTTTTCGGACTGGTATTATTATTATGCTTTGTCCAGCAAGGATGACCCTGGAATTCAATGTACGTTGGTTTTAATTGTCCTACATAGTACAAGACTTACATCCAAACTCAGTGGGCCAGGAATCATGCAGGCAACCTCTGGTGTGATATATCTCAGAAAGTAGTGATCATAAAATGTATTACAATTCAAAATCAAGTCAGTGTTCAAGCCAGGTCAATCTCGCTGTTTTTTTTTCTTTTTTTTTCAATTTTTGTCTCGAGTGGACTTCATACCATTTTTGCTGTTCTGGTATCACTTCACTACATAGAATACCCTTCTAAAGTTCTCGCTGTAAACTTGCAAAGTGGCATGTAACTATGGGAACAATTCTACTAAATTATCACAGATACATGTAAAATTTCCTCCCTCTGGTACATGCTAACAAGACTGTAACTGGTATAAACACTAAGATCTTACAAACCAAACACCTGAAGGTCATGAAGTACTTACTGTACATGTAAAATGTAAATTGGTACAAATCTTGTGACCAACACCTATTTATGGCAAATCAAATACCAGCTTTCAGAGTTTAAAAATACACACAGTCATTGAGGAGTAATTTTAAAACAAGTAAATTCTTTAAAAATGAATTAAAATGGATTGACTTGAAATATACAAATCAACAATATCAGCTGACCTGACGTTGCGGTTCTTAACAAGAGCTTTTTCAGAGGCAAATGACAGTGGTACAAAACAAATTTAGGGGACACCCAGCATGGCCCCCTTGATACTCACCCACTCTGTATTCCCTCTCTTCTTTCCCCTTGATCTTCACCTACTGCCTCTCTCCTTTTGTCCTTTAAGTAATTACCCTCTTCAGAAGATGGTCTTATTAAGACAGCATTATCAGGCCAGCTAATTTTAAAGTAAATACTTTGAATACATGCGTTAAGCTTTAAGGTATATATGAGTATATGCAAGTTTATAATTACAAGCTATTACCGAAATGTCTCTTTAAATTATAACAAAACAAAACTTTCTGTGCAATTTCCCCCCTGAATTTTTTAGATGCTGTGTGACAATTTCGTAACACACAAGTTTTTATTCTGAAAATGTGTTTATGGTATAAATCACTCTACAAAAATAGTATAACACAATAATGATTACCAAGGATCATTATATGACGAATGCAGTCTGGGAGCTTATGCAGGATGGAGATATAGGTCCTGCCCCCGAAAACAAAATGTAAATTGTTTTTAACAGTTGAAGCATTTTTTTTCCTGATTTTGTTTGAATCCTCCCACCACCTGGATCCATGGGTTTATTGGGTCATATTCAAGAATAATAAAAGTACTATTTAAAAAAATTGATGTAATGAAAATGCAAGCCATATACAAGCGTAAAAATTAGTAAACTTTTACTGTAAAATAGCTCTAAAAAAAGTCCAGAACAATATCTTAATGTGTTTTCTTTGTTCTTTTAAACTTTGCCCCATCTCTACTTCAACTTATCTAACTTTAACTTTGACCATAGTTGTCTGTTCGTGAACTCCCTTTCTTTCATACAGATATTTATTAATTTAGCGGAGTAAAATTAACAAGAACATCTCTATTTAGGGAGTCACAGATTTTTGACTCGCAGTTTAATAAATTTTGAGAATAAATTTCCCAAGCCTAATTTCCGTTTCATTTTGCCCTCTCCCCAAACTGTCATTTGGATTCATTAAATACCTAAATTGATGCAGTTCATACTAAAATGCAGACTTAAAAAATTCACCATGATGTATGCAAAAAAGAACCTCGCCCAAAAGCTTGACCGAAAAGTCAATACTATTTGGGCTCCATACACGAACAAGAGAGGGTGTACGTATTCTGCATAACCCCCGAGGACAGACACCAAAAAGGGAGAACAACATATCCTTTCATTCCTCAGGAGTTGGGTCTTTTGTTGGAAACGGTCCTCTGTAATAGGTTTGTGTGCTTAGTCTATGGGAGAGTGTTATATTTACAGGGACAAAGGAAAGCACAAAGCATCGTCCTCGGGAGTATAGTAAAACAAGAGTGCGTGCATTTTGACCAATGAAGGGCTAGTGGACCTGACCCACTGCGTTCATGTTCACGCACAGATAGCACAGAGTACTCACAACTTATTCTTTTCTGTTTTATATCTCGTAGGTATTTTTTGCAATCTGCATTGATTGGATCCTGTAAATTATCAATTGAAAATTTTTCTGTAAATCAGAAGTTTGTTTTGTTTTTAATTTTGATAATAATTTGTTTTAAAAATCCATGGTCCTTTCCACTTCATTGCTTTATCAGTCTAAGTGTCATTCTTAAAAGATTTTGTAGCCATACGAGCAATTTGTTTCTTTTCCATAGCTTTTGAATTGTTTCATTCTTCTGTTTTCAAACACGTCGATAGATTTGCAAGGGGCCCCATCCACCTAACACTAGATCACCTGCAGGTGTGAAGGTCATATCTTGTGCGTGGGTGCTTTGCTTGATGATACACCCGATGGATTTACCATTGGGACTGAAGACGTGAATATCTGTTGTATTTGGCAAGGAAAATTCGCCTTCCGCAACGTAGATGTTGCCGTGTTGATTGTCGCAGCAGACACTCTTTGGACTGGTCGTGTCCACCTCAAATAGTTGCCCGCCGGTGTAGTGTAGCGCCACCATTTTCTCTTTCAGGCCATTGATGTAGATGAACCGCTTGTTGCTGATGGTCAGTTGGAACGCGATCATCGGTGCCGGTTGTTTCTTGAGGAGGGTTCCGTCTGGTTTGTGTAAGCTGATCTCTTGCGTTGCCTGGTGATGGTAGTAAGGAAAGGAATCCATGTATTAAAGTTTTACAATCGTTTGGAACGTATTTTCTTTAGCCAACCCTTTTACAAAGAATGCTGCTTACTCCAGTACTCTGTAGTTGCACAGATTGAGTACTGAATTTGGCCTACGTGGACCAGCTGCGTCATGATACTGGGCTAACCCCTGCAGGCGAGATCAGGACAGCCATGGAAGACCATGATGTGTGGCGTACTTTTGTTGCAGTTCAACGAAAATCGACTTGATGATTGGCCTGGCGGAATATGAGTCATTCTATAAATTGGGGTCCACTTTATTTCCTGACCCTGTTACATCTGACATCTATGATTTTATGTTTTTGATCACTCCTTAATGCATTCGTCCTTCAAGAGTGATTTTGAACTGCATACAGAACCAATAAAAAACTTTTAAAAAAGTTTTAGTCTCAATGATACTTGAATGGCAAAGTGCCCAGGTAACGATGCGATGCATTGCGATCAAGGACATCATGTGACACCATGTCGAGCGCAAAGAACCAAGGTACCGGTAACAGGGACAGATAAAATTCACTCTTTTGGTAGATAATGATGGATATTGAAACATCACACACAATTTGTTGAATGCATTGTCAGAGAGAAATAATGACTCAAATCAATGGCTCGACTGAAGTCTGACTCAAGTCACAATTTTTTTGCGACTTGACTAGACTTGAGACTGAATGGGTGACTGACTCGACTCAACTTGATTCATTGTGAGCAATTGATAGGACTTGACTCGAGTCACTCATCAGAAGACCTGACTCTACTCGAGTCGAAGGCAAATAACACTGGAAACACAAAACTGTGCAGAAATATATTGGTGGTGACTCCTGGTTCAAAGTTATTTGTGTTCATGTACTTCACCATCACATTATGGACGCTTATTGGGTACAAAAGATGTCAAATCCTTGTGTTTCTTTTTCCATTCTTTAGTTTATTAGATAGTGTTCAAATATCAGTGACTTGAATTGACTCGAGTGTAAACTTTACTTGACTCGACTCGACCACACACTGTTACTCAACTTGACTCAACTCTAGTCACTTCCTTATAAAAATGACTAGACTCAACAAAATTCAGTGAGTCCTTACAACTCTGTACATGGTGGATTGTTTTCTTTAAAATTCTAAACATGATTGCATGACGTCCATACCTGGTAGCCCACTGCTATCAGATTGTTGTCGTCCACCGCCAGGCAGGTTGGTTTGCTGTCTGACCCTCTTCCTGGCTGGAACTGATGGAGAAGCTCGTATTCTCTGCTGAAAGTCTTGACGACAGGACCGTCAAGTACGATGAGCTGGTCCAATTGGTTGACTGCAACTTGGTGTGGATCTCTCAGGTCTGGCATCCGTAGCTTCTGGGAGATGAAGGGGATTGGGGGTTGCTTGTCGGCGAGTGTGTCACAAGTTCCTTGTGTCTGTTGTCTACTGTGACAATTTCATTATTGGAGAAAACTGCAACAGAAATTATGTCTTTTGCCATGTCTTGCTTTACCTCCGTCTCGAGTCTCCAGTCATATTTCAGAACCAGCCTTCCTAGCAACTTCTCATCTCCTTCATGGAAGTCAATGAAGTGGAATTGATAAGGCACATTTTCTGGTTGTTTCTCCATTAACTCTTTGAGGTTGTGCAAGAGTTTTCGTTTGAGATCCAAAATCTGAGTCTGAATTTCTTCTGTCATGATTTTGTTGACCTCATCCAGTGTCTGCTCTGCTACTTTCAGCTCTTTGTTGTTGTTGTTTTCTGTTGTCTCAAATGTCTTGACTCTGTCTTCGTAGATCTCCTTCGCTTCTTTTTTTATATTCTGCTCCCAAGCCCTGATCCTAGCAACCTCCTTGTCAGCCTTTTGGGAGATCTTCTTGTTGGTGGTTTCAAACATGAAGTCCAGTTTCTTGTAGATTTAACTGTCATCTTTTGGCATTGGTCAGTGCCGTTCTTTTTTCGGCCTTGGTCAGCAGCTTTGCAATTTCTTGTTTGCATTTGTTGAAAGCCTCTGATAGGTCAGCAAATGAGTGCTTTTGATGTTTCAGAATGGAGCACGTAATGCACATCGTCTGCTGACATGTGTTGCAGAAAATGTTGAGATTCTGATTGGCGTGTTTGCTGCATTTTGGTTCTTCTCTTAGTTTACTCTTGTAGCTTATCTTTCTCTTTTGAAGTTGAGCCAACGTGAAGGTTTTGTGAAATTTTGTTACTGCCAGGCGAGCGTGTGCCTTGTGGCAGTCTTGACACATAAAATGAGTACATTCCATGCAAAATGAAATTGCCCAATTTTCGTCATCACAGCTTTGACATTGGATATGTGACTCTTGACCTTCTAGAAGCTGTTCCTGTATTGAAAACTCCTCCACTAAGGCACTCAGAGAGAGATTAGTAGGCAAATCTTCAACACTATTTCTTGACAGTGTGGTTTCCTGTCTACACAGAGGACACGTGATTTTCATTGCATTCGGACCTTCGCTTTCTCTGTGATGTTGGAGGCAATTCAAGCAGAAACTGTGAATACAGTCCAGTAATTTGGGCTCATTGTAACGACTCAAGCAGATGGCGCATTCCAGATGATCCTGGCTGATCTTCCCCAGAACCTCGGCTGTACCGCCAGTCGCCATTTTTACTGAACTTCAGAAATGTTGCAAGAGTTCAGACAGACCTGGGTAATCAACCAAAATGGAACATTTTTGAGACACGGCGTGACGTGGTTAATCAGATTCGAGTCGAGGCATGCTCATTGTTTTTTTTTAACTTGGACCAACCTATCTGGTGTTTGGTCTTCGTTACAAACTCTATAAAGTAGACAGTAGTGCTGCAAAGTCTACATCTGCTCAGTTTTCGGTGATTAATTATTCAAAACAATGGCTTCTTGACCTCTAGATTAATTGTGACTTACATGGACATCTGGCAGTCTTCACAAGCTGATTACATAAGTAAGAACGTACATGTACATGATGTCTTCAAATATATGCAGCAGTCAATCCATACATGTAATGCGATCAAGCTACATGTACATGAGTCGTTTGTCAACCCTGGTCAAAAAAAAGCTTTATCACAGATTTGAAAAGAGCACAATCTCAGCATTACTGATGTGAAAACTGCATGCTGGTACCATCTTTAGTTAAAAAATTATGGAAGTTGGAACACAGAGATGTTATGAAGTGATATGATGAAAGTGGCCCTATTTTGGCCTAACTCTCCAGATAAAAATTCCCGACACACTCATTTCGCTTGATCGCATCAGAAATATTAAAAATACTAGCACTCTCTTTTTGCAAAACTTATGGGTGTAGTAAATACTCCAAACACAATGTGAATTGGGGTCAGCTGATGCTTTTTGACCAATCACCACCCTTTGTGTCATTGTCATAAAGATCATGTCTAGCAAAAACCTTTTATTAATTTGCAAATTCCTGCGGTTTGCTTGTTTTTGTAAATTGAGGAATTGGACAATCTAACAGTACTGGTTATTGCACAAAACTGTCCTACATTAAAACTCACCTTTAGTGCAGTCACAAACAAATGCAACCTCCAGATGATAGTTTCATATAAGTTGGCTGACTCTAGAACAAAATTGTCAGCCTTGCATAAAGCATTCTGCACTCGCTAAACAGGATATTTCAGCTCAAACTTTTGCAGTACAACAGCATTAGCAAAGATGGTGACTCAGTTTATTTGCACAATCTGTAAGTGGATCACCTGATTTTGTGCTTTAGAATTTACCTTTCACTAAACTTCAATCGATTCTTTGATAATCTGTTCAATACTTGTGGAGTTTGGTTATTTTTGGGGGAGTCATTGTGCGAGGTCAAACAGCATCAGTGCAGTAGCACAGCTAGCAGTGAACTTGCTATTCATCAGTGCAGTAGGATTGTATCATTTGTCATGATGGTTAAAACCCTGTCTGGTGTAGCAGTAGAAAATAAGTGGAAATGCAAAAAGTGGGGAAAAGACGGGAGAGACATACATGCCGTTACAAATCTTTTGAGGACAGATTTAATCCCCTCAGCTGGCCATTTAGGAAATCAAATCATGCTTTCTCTGTTGGGTAAAATAATAATTATTGACTTGCCCAAAACATTAGACAGGTCATTTGTAAATTATATCATGATGCTATAAATTTGCCTTTCATGTACCAGCTAATATGCTAACTATGTTTAATTGCCAACTTTTGTTTTGTGTGGGTTTTTTTTATTGCTCTTTTTTAACTGAAACAAGCTGTGTTTTATAGGCCTAATGGATACACATTTCCTTATTAAAATTCACACCAAACATAAACTTGGCTAGATATTTTCTAGAAATTTGAGTTAGTGAACAAGACCATTGAGTGTTGATGTCCAGCAGGACTTCTATGAGTACAGAGAAGACTGTCCAAAACATTACTGAAAAAGTATCAAAGAGCCAGGTTTTGTAAGTTCTTCATCATGTTCATGGTGAAAGATACTGATTTCCTCATCCTACCAACCGCAAGCCCCTTTCTAGAATTCTCTAATCTCCGGTGTTTGTTTTCTCCTGACTTTTTCCGGACAGAAAGTCTCCAGTAAGCTGAGCTGGTTACGTGAGGTGCAGTGCCTGGTTTGTTCCCAGCTCCATCAGATGTTTATCGCGGACCCAAACCTAGCCAAGCTCATCCACTTCCAAGGCTATGCCAGCGAGCTGCTCCCAATCACCGTAGCTGGTATTCCGTCCATGCACATCTGTCTGGACTTCATACCGGAACTTCTCAGCCAACCACAAACAGATAAACAGGTTTGTACAAATAAATAATAAATATGCAAACAAAAACCTTTAACTTACCCCCCCCCCCCCCTTTTTTAAAGTTAAACCCACTATCGACAATTCCAGACTTCATTATGCTGCTATGTACGTAAATTTTGTTAAGCACAGAAAACATTTTGCTTAGCACAGAAAACATTTTGCTTAGCAATAACAACTTTCCATCCAAAACTATATGTTGCTTGTGATTGTTTCTTCACCTATTTTTATTAAGCAATATTTTCAATATAGGTTTTTGTCACTGACAATGAACTTTGTCGTTGGCCTACATGTACTCTAATTTTGACTAAAAACTTTTATTCCCTTATTTCAAGCAGCCAATATTCATGTTTTTATTTTTATCCTGCCAGATTTTTGCTGTTGAACTAGTGTCCCACCTCTGTCTCCAGTTTGCTCTGCCTAAGTCTCTGAGTGTCGCCAGACTAGCCATCAATGTCATGTCTACACTTCTTACAGGTAAAAATAAAATGCAGATATTTGTTGAACATTCTGAACAAGTTTCTGTTGAAGGAATATTCTCGGCATTGAAGGAAATTCAGCAATATCGTGAAAAGGAAGTCTTGTAGCATCACTGATGCTGCTAGAATTGTGACTTTGGGAGTGATCTTTGCTGCTTGGTATTTATGAATTTATGGCTTCTGACCTGCGCCCCTTGAACAAAGACATTGATAAAACCTGGAATGGAAACATACGGCTGGATAGCTCAGTTGGTAGAACACTGGAACAGCAATTCGGAGGTCGCAGGTTCAAACCCCGCTCCTGTCAAATTCTGTTCTCAACTTTTTAATTATCAGGCATGCAACTTTTCCGTGGATTAGCCGATTTCCTCGTTTTGACTTCACATCTTTTCAATTATGCCAATAAAAATTGAAGAAAAAAAAATACTGTTTGAAGTCTTGTAATGCTTGGCAGTTCCTCTGGTTTGTTGCTTCCAGGTTGCATGAAAATCCATCAAAAATGTTCATTTCAACAAGGTGCTGAATTCTGGTGTTTTGGCCATTGGGTTAAAAAAAAATTCTACAACTTAGTTTTATGTTAATGTTTTTTTCCCGCCACTATTCACTGTAGTCCTACCCAGCGAGAGTCTGTGTCAGTTCTTCCTGCCAACACTGCCCTCATTGGTGAGAATATGCCAGGCTTTCCCTCCGATGTACGAGGACGTGACCTCGTTGTTGACCCAAATCGGACGCATGTGCGTGTCACGGCTAGCTGCAGTCAATACACCAATGTACAGAGGTATGACTTTTCCTTTGAATTTGGACACTGTTTCCAACTGATGACAACTTGCAAATATTGAGAACTTTATTGCCTTATTGAAGGTATAGTCCATCATTTGTAATTTGTGCATTTTGTTCGTTTGAAGCAACAAAAGTGCCCAAAATCTAAAAAGAGGGTGCTGAACAACTAACCTGATGAAGTTTCAACTCAGCTTCAGTTGAATATTTCAAGAAAAACAACATTCTATGATCTCAGTTTCAAATCAAAAGTTGCTGAATCATGTTTTGAATTGGGCCTGAATTCAGCGTACGTTCTCACTGAGCCAATTGCAGCTAAGTCGCGCACCAATCCAACAAATTATAGCAATCGCGCATGCGTGTGCGTCGTGCCAACGCTTGCGCGCGCTCCGCGAATAAAAAAAAAAAAAAAACTACTAACAAATTTCCAACGGTGCGTCTTAAGACGCACCGTTGGAAAGGCCTTCTTTCGTTGATTTCTTCAAATGACAGCTAGCCAGAAAGAATAATTTCACAGGGAGTCTAGTTCCCTTACTATCTTTCAACCAAGTATGTTTTTCAACAATAATTACGTCATTTACTTTTTGGATAGCTGCAAATGATGGACTGTATCTTTTAATTCTTCTGATCTGTTGTAATGGCTCCTGATGGAATTTGACTAGTCACAGAGCTTCCGGCAATGTAAGGCCCAAAAAAAAAGGTTCCGGTTTCTGGTCTGCCCGCCCATCGCCATAGCCATGCACGTCGGCAAAATTAAAAAAACATTTTTCTATGTAAGATAATGTCTCAAAACCTGCTGCTGCACAATTTGAACGTGTTTTAGATGGGGTTACGATCGAGTATTAGCTTTATGTGGCCTCTCAGGGCTCCCATACATTTTGCACTAAATTTAGTCGGGCACCATTTGCATTTGCAAAAAAAAGTAAAAAGTAAAAAAAAAAAGCCGCGTCGCCGCACCACTTTTGGGGCAAGCTCCATACCAGAAACCGAAGACTTTTTTTGTCTAATTTGACTGGTGGTGACTAGCCTGTGTATAAAGGCATGACAGAGAAACAGGATGGATTGTTTGCCTGTGAGTCACTGCTCACAGTGGTTTTTAATGGCTCTTCTAAAAGAAACTGTTTCTTTTGATACTTTTTCTTTGGTCTATCCATTTCTTTAGAGCTGGACAACAGTAGCCTGGGACTGTTTACCTCCAAGGGGGCTCAGCCAAGACCCGAGGAGCTCAATCTACGGAACAGCGACCGAGTCCTGCACAAGGCCGTGGAGAACACATTCAGGGACATTGTGAAGTTTGCTGTCGTCAACAAGAAAGTCTTCTAATGAGTTGGCATCAGTGGTGTAGTCAAGTCCTCACAAGTCATCATATGTCCCAACACATCCATCACAAGTCATCCCTAGTCTATCCCATGTACTCAAAAGTCAACCCAAGTCCACACAACTCCTCAAAAGCCCCCATACGTCCTCACAAGTCCTCACAGGTCCTCACAGGTCCTCATACATATAAGTCATCAAAAGCTCGCACAAGTCCCTACAAGTCCTGACAAGTTCTCACAACTCCTCAAAAGCCCCCATACGTCGTCACAAGTCCTCACAGGTCCTCATAAGTCATCAAAAGCTCACACAAGTCCCTACAAGTCCTGACAAGTTCTCACAACTCCTCAAAAGCCCCCATACATCCTCATAAGTCCTCACAGGTCCTCATAAGTCATGAAAAGCTCACACAAGTCCCTACAAGTCCTGACAAGTTCTCACAACTCCTCAAAAGCCCCCATACGTCCTCACAAGTCCTCACCAGTCCTCATAAGTCATCAAAAGCACTCACAAGTCCCTACAAGTCCTGACAAGTTCTCACAACTCCTCAAAAGCCCCCATACGTCCTCACAAGTCCTCACAGGTCCTCATAAGTCATCAAAAGCTCACACAAGTCCCTACAAGTCCTGACAAGTTCTCACAACTCCTCAAAAGCCCCCATACGTCCTCACAAGTCCTCACCAGTCCTCATAAGTCATCAAAAGCACTCACAAGTCCCTACAAGTCCTGACAAGTTCTCACAACTCCTCAAAAGCCCCCATACGTCCTCACAAGTCCTCACAGGTCCTCATAAGTCATCAAAAGCTCGCACAAGTCCCTACAAGTCCTGACAAGTTCTCACAACTCCTCAAAAGCTCCCATACGTCCTCACAAGTCCACACAGGTCCTCATAAGTCATCAAAAGCTTGCACAAGTCCCTACAAGTCCTGACAAGTTCTCACAACTCCTCAAAAGCCCCCCATACGTCCTCACAAGTCCTCTCGGGTCCTCAAAAGTCATCAAAAGCACTCACAAGTCGCTACAAGTCCTGACAAGTTCTCACAAATCCATTACAAGTCGTCACAATATCGAGACAAGTCAAAAGCTATTCAGATAAACTCTGCCAAAACTATTTCCTTTTTATTGTTCAACACTGTTAGTTTGGGGGCTTGTAAAAGGACTTTTGATGGACTTGACTTAACCAGGACCTTTCATGAATCTTGTAAAATAGTCTTTACAGGCATGCAACTTTTCCTCGGATCAGCTGATTTCCTCTTTTTGTACTTCCCAAGTGTGCCATTGAAAATAGAAAAACACTGTACAAAGTCTTGGAAAGATTTGAATTTCCTCTTTTTTTTGTGACTTCCCAGTTGTATGCCTGTCTTTATTTCCATCCATCATTAATTTTTTTCAGTTCATGAATTGAACCACAATTATTTTATTGGTGTTTTTGTTTGCACAATTTTTGTGAACCTTTGTTTTAATGGTAAACTGAAGTCTTCACTATTATGAATTATTTATCAAGTTACACATATGGGGAAATATAAGACGATCACATTTCTTTATATCTATGTACATTTGATGTACATATAATGTACATTTGTCATGAGTACGCTTTCAGCACATTTGTTTGTAATAAAATATTGATTAACAAAACGTTTCAAAAGCAATTCTTCATTTTTTTTATTTGCATTATATTACTCTTCCCCAACAACAAATTCAGATAATTTTTACTCTATTTGGAGAGTTCATCTGCCTGTATGGGTTATCAGTACAAGCCAAGACAAAATACAATATAAAGTCCTTACATTATATAACCATATTTTTCCAAAAGATATTGGCAACCTATATATTAAACAAATATTCATCTGTATGTAACAACACTACTTAGGGAGATGAAACGCTTAATCTCTTACATGTATAGGAACCATATTGGAATACACAATTACTACATTTTCTATGGTCTCCTAACACACGGAGCATAACATTTCAATATCCTACTTTTCTTTTGTACAAGTGTCAAATATACCAATGTACAAATTTCACAGTTCACCGTTGGAGGCTGTATAATATATTTGCATAATTATAGTCTCAAGGGGCCAGTTTCATGGGGCTGCTGAAATTTGGTTTTGGAAAATATTTGTTCAGCAGAAACATGTCACCAGCAAAAAATGTCCTGCTAGATGTACAACTTGGGATTCTGGATTCAATATTTCTCCGTAAAGCTCGGACTTAAATTCTGAGACATTTTGCTGTTCCACCAAATAAATGAGCCACAATTTCTGTCAATGGACTGATTATGAACAGAATGGCCTAATAGAGTCAGAGAACAAATCAAGCGCTGATCCGTGTACATACCGTCCAATCAATGAGTGTATAAAATTGTATAAAGAAAAAGGAAATACGAGCCCTTTACCAATTACCATTTATGAATCTGTAAACAAAAACAAAAAAATGGAAAAGAAGCCTTTACCGCTTTAAAGGCCAAAAAAAAAAGTCTCCGGTTTCTGGTATGCGCTCGCGTCGCCATAGCCATGCGCATCGGCAAAATGAAAAGGTTTTTTTTTTTTTTTAATAAAAGATGATGTCTCAAAACCGCCAAACTCACTGGTTTGACTGGAATCCTGCTGCTGCACTATTTTAACGTGTTTTTTGATGGGATTATGATCAAAAATAAGCTTTATGTGGCCTCTCTGGACTCCCATATATTTGCACTAAGTTTAGTCCGGCACCATTTGCAGTCATCAGCCGACATTTGAAGCAAAATAAACACGTAAAAAAAAAAAATGCCGCGTCGCCGCACCCATTTTTGAGCAAGCTCCATACCAGAAACCGGAGACTTTTTTTTTTGGCCTTAGCCTTACATTTTGAACCAAATTTGACCAAAAATTGACTTTTTTCAAAAAAAACGCAGAAATACATGTACCTCTGGAGACGAGTGGAGCATGAATCAATATTCAAACACCTACATTTTGGCAGATCTAGGCAAATATCATCCATTTTGGAGGGAGGAAATACATGTAAATAAAACCGATTTTTGGCTGTTTTTACACTAAATTTTCGGCCAAATTATCTTTTCAAAGGCACATTTGTTCCCAAATTGAATTGGAATGTGTTCAGGGTTACCTTAGGCATCTTTCCTGCAAGTTTCAAGGAATTTCATTTTTTGGCCAAAATTGAAAAAAAACCAAGGGATTAGCCTTACATTTTGACCCAAATTTGGCCAAAAATTGACTTTTCTCAAAACAACACAGAAATACCTCTAAAGACGAGTGGAGCATGAATCAATATTCCAACACCCACATTTTGGCAGATCTAGGCAAATATCGTCCACTTGTGAGGGAGGAAATACATGTAGGCCTAAATAAAACCGAATTTTGACTGTTTTTCCCCTAAATTTTCGGCCAAATTATCTTTTCAAAGGCACATCTGTTCCCAAATTGAATTGGAATGTGTTCAGGGTTACCTTAGGCATCTTTCCTGCAAGTTTCAAGGAATTTCATTTTTTGGCCAAAATTGAAAAAAAACCAAGGGATTAGCCTTACATTTTCAACCAAATTTGGCCCAAAAATTGACTTTTCTCAAAACAACGCAGAAATACCTCTGGAGACGAGTGGAGCATGAATCAATATTCAAACACCCACCCACATTTTGGCAGATCTTGGCAAATATCATCCATTTTGGAGGGAGGAAATACATGTAAATAAAACCGATTTTTGACTGTTTTTACCCTAAATTTTCGGCCAAATTATCTTTTCAAAGGCACATCTGTTCCCAAATTGAATTGGAATGTGTTCAGGGTTACCTTAGGCATCTTTCCTGCAAGTTTCAAGGAATTTCATTTTTTGGCCAAAATTGAAAAAAACACAAGGGGTTAGCCTTACATTTCGAACCAAATTTGGCAAAAAAATTGACTCAAAACAACGTAGAAATACCTCTGGAGACGAGTGGAGCATGAATCAATATTCAAACACCTTTATACAGGATTAGTCCTTTAAGCCCCAGGTAAATATCGGTGAAACATCCATTTGGGATTAATTTCATGGCAAAGTTGACTTTTAATAATGAGAATTTAATATGGGATGGGAATATTCATAAATCTCAAGTCGCACATTCTAAAGACAAGTCGCAAGCTATTCAAATGAACGGTGACAAAGGCATTCCTTTGTTGTTGTTTATCCCCTGTTACTTGTGACTGAACTTCTGAAAGGACTTGAGATTGACTTTTGATAGACTTGACCACACCACTGGTTGGTACCAGAATGGATGTTGGGTAGCTGGGGTTACCCTAGCCTTTCGCCCAGGCCATCGTGGCTTAGAGCGGAGGACTTGCGAAGACCCGAAGCGACTGGAGCAAAGATTAACTCAGCACGCATGGGTGGCAGAGCCACAAGGCCTTTTACAACTTGATTTTGTTGAATTATTCATAGTTTTATGCAAATAAGAAGCGTGCTGAAGGTTAACCAATCACAACGCGGATTTTGCCTAGTCGCTTCCATTTTTAAAAGAAGGGTGAGTAAGGAAAACGTAAGAGCAAATAACTGTAAGTTCAGATGAAAAATAAATGGCAGCTGCCATACAACCCATGCATGATAATGACCATGGAGCACAGCCAGAGATCGAAAGTGTTTGATTTTTCCGGAGGAAGGAAAACCCTTGTGGCATAGGAGAGAACCAATGCACAACTCTATTCATGTATGGCATGTATGGTCCGTGGATGAGATTCGAACCAGGGCCTCAGTGGAGAGAGGGGAGTGCTTTACGCACAAGCCACCCATAAGGTATACAGAAAGGTATTTGCCCTCAAGAACTGGTTACATTTCACTGAATGTATGTAATGTACCGTTGTCTTTTTCTGCGCATATCTTTGTAATAAAACATGACAAAAGGCTCACGGTTTCCCATATCTCTTTATTTTTCAACCAGCGTATTAACTTTCATCCAACAAACATGGAAATATTAGTTTGTATAATAGGACAGTTGAAATGCAAGTCCAATTTTCATCCGCACAGCATGGAGAAAAAAATAATAATACACAATCCTCATCTTTCAACGTCCTTTACATAATATATATTACCATATTTGCCAATGAATATGGACACGATATATAGCAAAAGAAAATTAAAAATGTGGGCTAAAATAACTACTGTGCAAATTCCACAGCCGACATGTGGATGCTGTACATTGCATTCTTCACAAATATGACAGCCTTGTAATCAGTCAATCTTCTAGTATTGTGATATGCACCTTGGGACTAACAATAATCATGCGGTAAAAGTCTCAAAGCACTTCAAACTTATTACCCAATACCACTGTTCATCAGGCAATGCGGCCATTTTTCTGCAGCAGCTCAAGATCAGCACATTCTGGTGTCTACCCTAACATGTTCCCATTTATACTCCTGGGTCAACAGAGGCAATTGTAGTAAAGTGTCTTACCCAAGAACACAAGCATCAGTGCAATCTGGTCTCTACCCTCACATGTTCCCACTTATACTCCTGGGTGGAGAGAGGCAATTGTAGTAAAGTGTCTTGCCCAAGAACACAAGCATCAGCACAATCTGGTCTCTACCCTCACAGGTACCCATTTATACTCCTGGGTGGAGAGAGGTAATTGTAGTAAAATGTCTTGCCCAAGAGCACAAGCATCAGCGCAATCTGGTCTCTACCCTAACATGTTCCCACTTATACTCCTGGGTGGAGAGAGGCAATTATAGTAAAGTGTCTTGCCCAAGAACACACACACCATGTTCGCAGTCGGGGTTGGACCCGTGTGCCATCGCACACGATGAAACACCGTAACCCTTTGGCCTCGGCGTTCTGCAAAGTAGTTGGTAAACGGCGACTAAGCAGTTCATGAATGCTGTAAGTTTTGTATTCAGAGCCTGCCGTCTCTAAAAATGAACAAATACGTCAAGTTGAGGTTTTTGGTACATGGTGGGCAGACTAGTCCAGTTGGACTGGCGGCCATTTTAGCATCACCTCCGCATGCTTGTCACGATGAAGCCAGTCACAGTATGCACTCAGCAGATCTGTAGCAATAACAAAAGATATCATTGAGAATGAAATAAGCAGGATTAGTTGTTAGGCCTACACGATACATGTACAGTATAAAAATCAGTGGATACATAGTTCTCACAATTCTGGAGCACTTTTTGTATTCTACCCTTTCCTGTACAGGAACGGAATGGAGTGTCAAATTTCAAAACCCATAATAGGCCGTCAGCCTGGGGGTTTGGTCAGTATCAAATCAGGGCATAAAATGATTATAGTGCGCATGCGCAAGGTATACAGCCCCTAGAGTGGTAACAAGCATTTGATGGACATTTTGAAAATAAGGGGGATAACTCCCAAAAAGCTGCCACCGCTGCAATGCTATCACATATTTTCTAACTCTGGAGGTGTATACCTTTCCAAAAATCGCTGTGACGATTATTCCCCTCATTTGATACCGGTGGCCAAAATTTTAGACCGAGGCTGATGGCCTATAATAAAAGGCATTTGATCATAAATTTGTATTTGCAGTTTTTCCCCATTTGTTTTCTCGCCAAGCATAGGTTCTGTACATCTCTTTGCATTCATGTTTTTATCATTTCGTGCGAAATGTCAACGAAAGACAATATCAGAAGAAAAGTTGCTAATATAAGAAGTACCCTGGCTAAGTGTCACGTTTGATCAGATGGGATGACATGTGACATCTCTGTACTTACACTTGTCATTTTGTCTCCAGGCCTTTATCAAGGCATCCTTACAATCAACATCCTCAGCTATCATCGTCTTGAGAAAGGTCTCCGTCCGAGGCTGTAATCTTGGAATAAAATGAGGGATCTCAATAAATATCCAGGATAAGTTGTGAATTTTTTTGAAGGCATATATATATTTACCCTGAACAAGTCACTCCAGGTACAAGGCTACAAGAGAAATCCAAAGAAGAGTACATGTGTGTAGGTACTCAGGAAAACTGAAGGTAGGAATTGACATTCATCTTAGAACAGGACTGATCATGGGTTGGAGGGAAACAAGCACCAGGCAAGGGATTCCAAAGAGATGCAGCACATGGGGGGAAAAAGCTATTGGAATATCCTTTTGTTTTATTTCTATGTATGGCAACAGTTTACGAAATAAATGAAATGAATGAAATGAAATGTATGAGAACAGGCAAATATGCTCACTGTATCATGTATTCGTTGCAAGATACTGAACAATTTAACAGGAAACTTCCCTTAATGAAGTTATCAACATTGTTTATAAATATTGATCTTTATCACAGGATGATTCCAGCATAGTTCTTCAGAATCCTGCTACTAATAGCCGATGCAATGGGTCTTTAAACTTGTCCACAATTTATCCTGGATGCAACTCTTAAGATATAATGTTTGTCAATGCCAATGCCAGCTATTTATGAAATTTATGGCCATCTTGAAAAATGTGACATGGAGATCTAAACTTCCAATTGACCGAATCGTAAAGCTCCACGCTCAGTATGCTTTAACCAATCACGATCTTTATCAATATCCGGCATACTTAGACAAACGTAAATGCAAGTACGTACAATGTGCGACTCGAGCATGTAATTTGGTACTGGTGCATTTGGTACATTTGTACCAAATCCTTCAAAATTCAAATCCTTCAAAATCGAACCTTTTTGTGTGAGTAAGGATTGTGCAGGATTAAGGAAGAGACACATGCCCAGGTACTATGGGCTCCGTACACAAGTACCCCCACAATGCTATTTGAAAGGGAGAGTTGGGGGAGACCACTGGGAGAGATATTCAAACATGTTGCTGAAGACACCTGGCGATGCTTTGGCTTTGTACACATTCAGAATTAACTAACCCTTACGTATTTCACACAATACACGCGTGAACCGGTATGCTCTTACATGGCTTTACGACCAAGGATCACACACAAAGGGAGCACAAAGCTTCTTTTGTGGTCTCGATCGAAGGTCCCTTTATCCTCGAATGCCGGTTTGCACGCTTGGGAGCAAAGGAAAACAACAAAGCCGATCCTCGGAAGCATAGCAAAACACGACTGTGTGTGCACACGGTGTGTCCCGTACATGGGGCTTTCAAAGTGGTAAAATGGAGTCCTCTCTTGTTCACGCATTGAGCGCATAGACCCCTTGCACAATGGGCCCTCAGTGAGGGCAGCTTTTGCTTTTCAAATTCAGTGACAATGAGAGTACAAACTGTCTACTCATTGGTACTACAGAGGTACAGAGACCTGCCCTCAGATGTGACATCATCTACAAAAGGTCTATGACTTCATGTGATGCCCACTGCAGTACTCAAATGTTTCACACTGGTGGGTTTTCAGATGATGCAGGAACGTTTATGGAGGGAAATTTCTGTAGATTAACGGTGGTACTTACTTGGCCCAGGTTTTGATCATTGTGCTGGGTGACGACAGAAGAAATGAGGTGTTATCCTTCAATGATGGAATCACCTACAACCAAATCAGTACAGACAAAGAGTAGACATTATCTTCATAGTGTCACCCACAGAAAAACCTCAGCATGCCCAAAAAAGACAACTTTTTTTTCTGGGACAGGACAGATAGTATGGGTGAGATCCAATTTCGTGCTACTTCCATTTGTGAAAAAAAAATCAACACACACTGTGAGAGAAAATATTATGCTTACTTAATCTTATTTTATATTCATAAATACCTAAGACAGTTTACCCATCCCTATTGGTCGAGAGCCTCTCACATGACCGGTTTTAAACGGTTGATAATCTCCACATAAGGAGTAGTTTACAACATGGACACTACCATAATATAGCTACAGGGGTGTTATGAAAAACATGAAGTAAAATTGTTCAAAAAATCGTTGAAAATTTATAATTGTTACTTGTTTTGACTTTTGGACTGAAAAGTTTTGATTTTTTTTTTTATGAAAAGGTATTTATGAATGGAAATAAATATGTGCTTGGTTAGTTTTGAACACTCTGCTTAAGACCGGTTTGAGTCTGGATGTTGATATTACCCGAGCCAAGACTCCAACCAGTCTTACACAGAGTGTTTAAAACCCGCCAAGCACACATTTATTCCCTTAGTAATGCAATCAAGTTTTGCTTGTATGCAAACTACATGCAATAGCCAAGACCTAATATTTACCTTTCCCTCCAGTAAGAACCTAGCAAACCACTTGAATCGCTCTAGACTCTTGGGATACTCTAGATCAACGGCAGGCAACAGCCAGGCATTACGACCTGAGAACACAATCATATACATTATCAACAACTGAATGTTAAATCCCAGCATTGTCAGCATATGTATTTTATGTTCAGGGATGCCAGAGCATTTTGAACAACCTTTGTGTGGATTGCCATTTTTTTTTAGGAAGGACAATGTTCACTCTCAGTCAGTATGTACGCACTCCCGGCTCCTTTGACCAATAAGGTTAATAAAATGCACTTCTACCGGTATTTTTGTTGGCTGAATTAGTGACAGAAAACAATTGTTCCTGTTCCAACTGTCCGATATGGGCCAGTTGAATCAACTTGACAATGTTTTGCACACCCAGCTTTATTCCTTTGGTAGAGTAGCCTTCTACTGCACTTTTTTATACCAAGTTAATAGCTGCATTTGTAAATATTCCATTTTTTTTAAAAAGAATTTTTAAAAGGGATTCTCCAGTTCTTCCCCACCCTCGGATTGTTATGTTTAAGGGCCTGTCTCAATTCATATCTGGGACGAGTTCCAGCAAGCTGCGGGTAGAATCATTCACTTTCTCTGGAAGAAGCTCTGCATTTGTCATACATATTTTCCGGGGAAATTTTCATTCGCGGGAAAGTAGTCCCGGATATGCATTGAGAGGGGCCCTCAATAGTCCCCCTCTGTCTGAGGTACAAACATTCCCAAACTATCCATTTTTCAAAAAATGTGGAGGAATGTGTCTTGAGTACATATCTCACAATATATTTTTTTATGAGTAACAGGAAATATTCAAACACACCCACAGACACGTAAATAAACTGCCTATTATCCATGCAAATGTTTGTAGAACCTTATGTCTCCACATACCGAATGTGCTGGTCATGTGACAGTGCACCGTCCCTGTTGCTTCGTGGTAAGATGGGGCCGGTTCCTCCATCGGCTTGGAGAAGGTGCACAGGTGAGGGAGGACAACTGGTAGCCATTCAGGCTCAATCGCTGACACACCTGAATGGGACAGGAAGAAAGAAACATGATCACTTCAGATAACTCAAATTAGGTCTGCCCTTCACCGACGTTTAAACACTGTATACTCAGTGTGTTACCTCCCGAGTGAAAGTTGGAAAAAATCACTCGGGTGGGACTCGAACCCATGACCTCCTGCTTTCTAGTGCAGATGTCTTACCACTCGACCACCGAGCTAACGGGATAGGTTGGCTGGTTCGAATCTGATGTACATAGCAGCGGGTACTGCATAAACTATTTTAAGATGGAATTTTGCATCGGGGTGATATAAATCAAATTGGGTTTTTCCAACTTTCACTCGGGAGGTAACACACTGAGTATACAGTGTTTAAATGTCGGTGAAGGGCAAAACCTAATTTGATTTATATCACACTGTCGCAAAATTCTATCTTATAAAACTTCAGGACTGAACAATACCGTAGTTAAAGGCACATGGGAACATTTACCCATTGATTTAATGAGAAAATTTTGCTCAAATTGAAGATAAGAATGGTCCCAATTACGTCTTGAAATTATTCTGCCAGAGACTGTTTTGATTAAAGAGACAATCACAGAATGTGGTTTCAAACTTTTTTTACCTGCGATGGCAACGGAATCCAGTTACAAGACCCCAAAATATGTCGCATATGTTTTCTCTGTTCTCCCAAAATGTGTGGTAGCCACTGAGCCAAACCTTCACAAAAATGTATTTGTATATTTCAAGTGTAGAGTATATAAGCTCGTGTCCGAAACGGGATTCCACAGCTACCGCCACGTCCATTGTCAGTCCTAGACCTAGCTCTAGACAGCTGATTTGGATGCAGCCTAACTGAAGTGACATCACAGCAACAGTGCCCTCAGTTGTCAGAAACAGCATGAAGCATTTCAAAGTTTTAAGAAAAAGAAATTGCACTACAAAAAAAAAATGAACTCCAACCTCTCATGTAGGGTCTGGACGTCTCGATGACCTCCTGATAAACCACAAACTCTGGCTGCTTCTTGACAAGTACCGAGTCTGGGTGAATGAAAACAGCGCCCTCTATGCCCATACTCTGATAGGCATTCTTGTCTTTCTGCTCTTCTGATTGTGGCATTTTCCTTCAACGTAAAGACAAAGTTGAGTTTATTTTTAGTTTTTTCTTGGATATAATTACAATGTGTCATTTATTTGAAAACTTAATGTGAAAATATACGTATACTGTATCGAGAATGCTGACAAAAGTTCAAACTACAGTCCTTTGAAGAGTTTATGCATTCATAGTCGTGTGTTTAGTCATGCTTTGCTTTAGCCCATTATTATTTTCAATCTCGGCATTATCCATTTTCAAGACGGTAGGTTTTTCTTTTTTTTAATGTATCTCTCACCGTGCCACGTGATGGGGCATGCCAGACAGCACAATCTGCCTCAACAACTGCACCTGCAACCAACCAGAACACAAATAAATGGACACTTTATACTTAAATCTCGAGACCAACATAAATTCAATGAGTAAATGCTGGAGCGCCATGAAAACCCCTTCAATATAATGGTAAGCACCAACCGACTAATGGGGGGGGGCTATTCAACACAGATGGAACTGGACACTATCAGACTATTCGCTCTTTTCACACTCCGCCATTGGGCATGCAGAGCCTCGATCTGGCAACTTTACACAATAAAAATTATCGTGTAAAGTTGCCAGATTGAGGCTGTGCATTCCCATGGTGGAAGTGTGAAAAGAGCGACAAGGTAGCACCTCTCTTTGTGGCATAAAATGAACACTTTTGCCCACACATAAACAATTTGGTTGACAAAAACAAAAATTACACTCCCCCAGCTACACCCCTGTTCACAGGTGCAATCATAGAGTCACAAGCAATGAGGGGCAGAACAAGGACAATGGATTTCATTGTCACCAATTGTTTGTAATAGTGGCTTGTTTCGTGGCTTCAGACTGGATGACTAATTGTGATCGACCTTTTATGGCTTGTGATGACTTGCGATTGGATAATGTATATTTTTTTAGTATAGGCCTAGCTACATGTACTGTGGATTAAGTCTATACAATTTACCATCTTTTCAAGCAAACACAGCTTAAATGTTTTTCCATGTTTGGAATCTTACCTGCTTTGCATTAGGAGGGTTCATCTTTGGGTCCAGAACGGCCTCGCAATCCGACTGCACTGAATTCACTACAACAAACAGTTACAGGAAAATACACTTCAAAAGTATACTCTAAAGTGTGTATAACTATTATCTTCAAGTAAACTTGTATCCTCGATTCTGATTGGTCAATCCATGGAAACAACAGTGTGATATGAGGCTGTATTGCACGGTCCATATCGCACCCTGCGTATTGCGCTATTCCAAGATGTGAGCGACATTCCAGGTGCATGCGCTAAACCGCTGAAAGGTTCATGTAAAGCGATGGTCCAACTTTACTGCGCTTCAAGTTTGCTCGAAGATAAATTCATTATCACGCTCCCGCTCGTGGAACACAGAAAATGTAGTGCGTCTGTGTTCCACATACATGTACCACTCCGCCTTCGGCCTCGTGGTATGTGGGACACAGAAGCACTACATTGTTCCATGTTCCATTCACGCTCATGGGATAACTAATAATAACTTAGCTATAAAACGTAATGTTTTAATTTTGAACTTTATTTGCATATTTTAAAATTTTTACTTCCCATATTTTTTGCTTGTGCCCGAGTCACTGACTGACTCCCTGTTACTTGGGATCCTGGCAGTGCTATTGTATAGGATAACCCAGTAATCAGCAGTGAATGGACTCAATCTGACCCATTGCGGACACCAACGTATGAAAAGACTTCCAGTCAATAGCCATTCTGAATCGACTGAATTGAATTTTGTGCGCTCTGGGACCAGCTTTAAGGGCTTGCCTCGTCTTGTTCTAACTTTGTATAAGACTAACAAAAAGAGCATCATATGAAGTTTGAATACCAGCATTGGTGAGTTGTCTTCGCAATCTCCTGATTTCAGCCATCGCTTTGTAGCGTAGACCATGAGCCGCGCAGAAAGATGGCGTGCAACCAGCGAACTCCGTGGCACCCACTGCCCCTAGCAACACCATCAGATCTCCTAACAGCAGCGAATCACCCTGGCAACAAGAATTACAGATTTCATTGAGACTTTAGCTCGTGACTTGACTTGGTACTTGGCAATTTGTAATGGATTTGTGATTACCTTGACTACAATACTGATCTGCCTATAACAAAAAAATCCCACTATACCAGAAAGAAAAGGAAAAACTCCAAATGAAAACAACATCTCACCACTCCAGCCCAGAGACGCTTGCTGTGTGCAACTCTTGCTCTGTGTTTCCTCTGCTCCTCCTTCAGCTGAAAAAATAATATGATGCTGATTTGTGATTGAAAGTTGCATTCTTTTAATAAGAACATTGTTAGAATTTCAATTAAGAAGCATTAACATTTTACAACTGTTTGCTTAAAACTTCTGACCTACTTGTAAATCTGAGGTAATCAATACTTTGAACCTGTTCATTAAGTTTGGTTTATTCATTTTGTTTTGACCTAAATCTATTTGAATGACTTTTTTTTACATCCTGAGTGAGTTCATGAAAATGAGTAAAGTTGAAGAAAAATGCAAGACAACTGATAAAATGATACTAAAAAAGTATTCATCTTAAAAATAAGACAAGACCTACCTCCTCTGCCATGTCACTCTGCAGATCCCCAACTTCAAAGATTTCCTGAAAAAGAAAACACAAGTTATGACCAAAACAACCAAAATAACCTTTATAAGACAGTGTCATTGGAACAAGTATCCTTCTGAAGTATGTACTCTAGGGCTGGGAAACATAGATCAGTTGGGTTTTCCGGGGGGGGGGGGTGTTGAAAATTGACTTAACTACATTCTTGCAATAATACGTTTTAGCTAAGTTTCATCTCCAAAGTTTAACACAATTTTGTTTGGCACATACATTTCTTTGGTAGGTTTTTCCAACAAACAGGCCTCTAAAATGAGGCCCAGACATTAGCCTTGTTCAAATATGGTGGACACAATAGAATTGTGCTTTTTCAGAGTGGATAAACTTGGGTAAATACAAAAGAGTTTACTCACTTCAATTAGTGCCCTCTATTGTGTCTGACATATCACAGAGAGATTAATGCCATAAGTTAGTGTGCTCTTTCTACTGTTTTTACTGCTTACAGACACTGTGAAAGAAACTGTGGTTCCGTTTGCGGAAAATTCCACGCTTAACATCACAGACAAATTGGGTCTTCAGACAAATGTCAGATACTTACTCTGACAGTCAGAGCAGACACCAAAGCAATGATGTACGGCAGACAGCCTTCCTGTCGACCAATGGCTATCATTCTAGCATAGCACGGAGACACAGGAAAACAAGCCATAGTCTTACCGAGAGGGGTGATCCTTGTACCAAAGGATTCTGTTAGGAAAAACATCGAAAATAATATTAGATATGATAGTAGGTCATGTTGTAATTTGAACACTGTCTGTCTCACTCATATGGGTCGTTCTATAAACATTGGATCCAAAGTGTTCCTGTCCATGTTACAAAATTCTGATGCACTCCTTAATGCAGTCACTTTCCAAGAGTGACTATGAATAGCAAACTACGTACCAAACAAATAAGGTAACAGAGACAGGAAAAAATGTCACACTTTGAACCCTAAATTTAGACCTATAGACCTTTCTTTTGTTTGTAAACATTGCCGCCATTTTATATGAGCTGCCGCAAGCGCATAAATTGAAGCCGTGGTTGGCAACATATTTTTCAAAAAAAAATCCTCATAACGCCCTCAATAAATAGTATCCTGATGACCTTTGACACAAGGTCAACATCATTTCAATTTGTACTTTTGCATAACACGTTTTGTGTTCTGCATGTAGGGTTATTTGAGAACGAGACAGATTGAGTTTTTTTTCTCAGCATTCAGTGTTTTCATAAGTACGTATTGTAAAATGATGTTGTAAAACCCAATATGAACTCTACATCTCCCTGACGTGAAATATTCCACGCTTACATGTATAATGGCTTTAAAATAGATCAGAACTTCATATCAAGTTAAATGAATTAGACTTTTAAAAAGAGTTTCAACTTTACAGACAGAAATTGTTGGGTTATTTTTTAGTTAGTGTTGGTTACTGACAGATAGTTGCAATTAAATGCAAACAACGACTGCATTAAATTTTGTCACGAAACTATGGACGTCAAAAATTTGACTTTGAAAGTTTAGAATTTCTTGCCTTTTTGGGATGCTTTGAAGCCTGACACTTTCGGAGGAACTTCCAATGCGCCGAGCGAAGTCAAAAGCCTCTCTGCCGCCTGCAAACATATAACAATCGTGAAATTATTTCATGAACAATTATTCAAAATTTGAAGGGAAAAAAAAGATTAATTAACTGATCTGACAAAATATATTCTCTAGATAAAATGGACTAGCTACAACAGAATATTTTCAATATTAAAATGTATAAAATTATAACATAAAGATTACTGTTATTATTATTATTATTATTATTTATTCGGCCAAGACTTCATACAACAAAAAACAATACAGAGAATAAGACAATGATCCATTACATAACAAAACTAGTGGAACATGTAAAAATGATAAAAACATGAACAAGACAAACCCAAATTATGATGGCCAGGAATAATAAAGTGTACTTAAACACTGTGACTCGGAAGCCTACTACTCCAATCGTAAAATGGGACACTGATATAATAAATATAAAAAAAATCTCTGAATAGAACAAAAATTAAAAACAACTGCACAAACTCAAAATTATCCTAAACAGAACAAACAGAACAGAATAGGACTTTAGGAGACACAACAAACACACACATGCAAATAGACAGGAAGGCAGGCAGACAGATTGACAGGCAGACAGACAGACAAACAAATCACAAACAAACACCCAAACAGACAAATAAACAAGTTAACAAAACAACAACCAAACAAAGAAACAAAACAACAACTATAATAGCAACAACAAATAAAAATTAAAAATCAGAAAAATGATCCTAAATTTATCAAACAAACCGGATTAACAAGCAGACAGACAGTCAAACAACAAACACCCACACAAACAAATTTAAGCAAGTAAACAAACCAACAAACAAAACAACAACAAAGAAACAAAACAACTACAACAAGAACAACAACAACAAAGTACAAAATAAAAATTCTGAAAAATTGAATAAAAACTGGAGAAATATAAACTGGCAAGAGTAAGAACAAACAAATTCATAACAGTTGAACCTAAATTGATCAAATAAAACCGGATTATCTGGCAACAGAAAAAGAATAAAACAATCAAATAGGCAATGGGACCCATAGACCGCAAGCTGACAATAAAATATGAAATCACAATAATGGCAATGGGATAAATAATGGGGGGGGGGGAACCTTGCAAACACGAGTACTGGAAGTTAATGTAACTAGACATCTAGACAAATGTAACAATCATTCATTTAAAAATATTTCTTACAATCCATTATTGAAGGATGTGTAAACATAAAATCATATTTTTAAAATCATACACTACAGAAGGCTATCAATCTGTGAAAGTATTAATCTGACCAATATCTATTTTTTTTCACATTACCTTCAAAGCTTCGGGTTCTGGGGGTGTTGGGAACGGAAAATTCACAACCTTGTCTATTCCCATTTCCTATGAAGTAACAACAATTGACGTTTTAAATGATACAATGTACATATTTAGAAGATTTTGTCCACATCAATATTATACAACAATCAGAGATTTGTCGGATTTTTAATGTTTTCTGATTTCTTTGTGTTGGCCAGCAATTAATTCAACCTAAATAGACCATTATCATGTAACGGCCATCTTGATTTTTCCATTCAAATCAAAGTAACCAAAGCGAGGCTGGAAGAAAAAATAGTCTGGTTCCTTTTTGCACAAAAACATTATCATTCAGTACTGTAATGGGATACCAGGAACATGACTGAAATGGTGGCAGCATGATAAAGGTCTATAGCTGAAGTGGTACTTTGTGACTACCTTCCATTGAAGGAACACACTGCATCCGTGTGCCGGCTACCATGCATAGGGTGCAAAACTGCGCTTGACTAAGCTTACTCTGAATACACTTCTAGTGTCTCCATCAGAATAAGGTCATCAGACTAAAAGGAGAAGGTTGCCTAGCAACCACTGCAATTTCAATAAGCCTTCAAACCTTAATGTCCCTGTTACCATGCAAGAGCAAAAGTCTGTGTTACTGTAGCAGAAAATGGTGAACCTATGGTTAGCACATATGTCACAGTTCAGCTTGGAATTTTGGCTATGCACATAAGCATAGACTAATCCAGCGAACAAAATAAGAAGCCATGTTTGAGGTGTTTCCACGTCCTCGCGCACGCCTTCTTAAAGAGGAGGCACACATCCCTGTTGAATTCGGAATACCACATGCACACTACCTGAGCACAACTCGCACAAGCCTGGTTCCACCTCAGAAAATGGCTTTCGCCGAATTAGTCTGTATCCTGTAACTAAAGATTCAGTGGCTACATGGTTAACACAGAATGCTTGTTTTTGGCAATCGTAAGCACAGACTTCTGTAGTTCTCTTTAGTCATAAAACTTGGCCATGCAGGGGGGGGGGCAACAGGGGCCATGCCCCCCCCCCCATGAACCCTTTTTTTAAAAGCAAGATCGCAATAAAGGCAGGTACTGCATTCATCACCATCTTTTTCTCAAAAAATGTTGTTAAAGAGGTCAGAAATTGCCTCAGATCGCACCACAGAGCATCTAGAATCCAAAATTTGTTGGGCCCTCGGACGGCCCCGAACCCCTCAACGTAATTTTTTGGAACCCACTTTTTGGGGTACCTAAATTTTTTGCCCTTCCCCCCAAGTTGTGTTCTGGATCCGCCCTTGGGCCCAGGTCTTACATGGACGGATGTACGTACCTTCATCTGCAATGTCAGATCATCTACTGGTCTCCTTGTGATTTCAGCCGGATCAAATGTCTCAAAGTCACTGGAAAACACCGCAGAGGAATAAAGTCTACACCAAAAACAAACAAAAAATGAAATTTACGAATGGGTTACCGGTGCATTAACAGTTTGAAGGAATCTCTCATTATATTCTGCTATTCTAACATTTCATGTATTGACTTTGGGTATTAATGAAATGTTTAAAAGCACCTACGTACCTGCATTCAAATTTGTAGCCAGTAAAACAAACAGATTTTATGAAGCTCAAAGTAACTGTGTGACCTTTCGTTGAGATCAACACATCATGTGATACAGCACTGTATCGCTAGTACCCTTGCCTGTGTGGCAAAGAGTGTAGTTCCTTTTTTTTGCGGGTATGATCACGTGTGCTTTCTATAAACGTTGTTGCTTTTTCATGCGATTATAAAATGTGGACTTGGACTTGATCATGGTTTTGGAAAATAATAAGTAAACTTTCTCCAGTGAACTTTCTCCAGCATGTCCAGTAAACACTTGTCTAGTGCATACAGCCAGATCCACACGATAGAACCTGTCCAACTCTGTAGTAAAATGCTACTTAACTTTGCCTTGACTACGATTCCAGTTGCCATATAGAGGTATGTTTTTTGCAAATTGACATCTGGGACCATGGTATTTCGCGACGGAGCCCTTGCTGAGAACGGTAAAATTTACTTTCCACCCAAAATGTTAGTAAAACTCAGTACCATCATCGATCTCTACTTGTATCTCAGCTTTTTGAATCTAGTAATTCTTAGGCTGTTTTGAGGGTGAAATCTGATGTTTTTTTGTTGGAAAATGGTTGGGTCATTGATTATTTGAAACGCCATGTCTGACATTCAACTTGGGTCCTACTATCGCCAGACCATGTCCAAACGTTAAAAAGGCGATAAGGACCAAGTTGCTCGGGCAACCACCAGAGATGACAGCAGATCTGTGTTTTGTGGTATGTTAAATATATTTGTTAAATGTTTTGTTTTAATACTTTTTTTCATGTTCGTTTTTTCTTAAAGTGCATTCTCTTGAGCACTTCTCTTGAATGTTGTATTTGTAATGCACAATGTTTAGGTTTGCTAACCCTAACCTTCCCAACTCCATCAAAATCAATCCCCACTTTGGGGAGATTTTGGCAGACAAGCCGTGTGTAACAAGTCTATCAAAATCCACATATAGTAGTGGTGGATTTGTGGTGGATTTCAGCGGTTTGGGCCTAAAGCATTATGTCAAGCAGCAGGGTTCGAAATTAGCGGTAGCCCGCTAGCCAAATGCCAGTCAAAACAGCCGCGGGCCAATGGCGGATCCAGAACACAATTTTGGAGAGGGCCAAACAAAAATTTTGTCTCCCCAAAAAGTGGGTCAAAAAAATTACGGCGTGGGGTTCGGGGCCCGCTTAAGGGCCCCGAACAATTTTTGGATTCTAGATGCTTTGTGGTGCAATCTGAGGCAATTTCTGACCACTTTAACCAATGTTTTTTTTGAGGAAAAGATGGTGGTGTACTCATTGCCTGCCTTTATTGAGATGTCACATAAAAAAATTGCCTCGTTTGGCGGGGCCATGGCTCCCTTTGGCCCCCCGCCCCTGGATCCGCCCTTGCGGCGGGCTAGTCAAACTGTTCCTTAAGTAGCACGGCTGGCGAGTCAAACAATTATTGGGATATGGCAAAGATGAAAGGATAGGAAGAAAAAAGAAATTTGGCTAGTGAAAATACCCGCGGGCTAGTTAACAGCCTGTTTCAGTAGCCCGGCTGGCTAGTTAACAAAAAAGTAAAGGTCGAACCCTGAGCAGGATCAGTGATGAGTTTTGGAGGAATTGATCTAGGGAGTAAAGTGTATTTTGTCTTTGTTTTGCATGTAGTGTGTGGACCACTTTGCAATTTTGGCAGGCAATCTCCCCTGCCTGAGGCCTTGGTTGTTTCATATCCAGGTTTTTATTTAGTAACGCTTCACTTGTCATTTAGTCTGAGGCATTCACATATGCTGAGCCACAGTCGAACGTCTGATATAGCTAACATGCACATTTTATACGACCCATGTCAGCCAATTGGAGTCTATTTTTAAAAACCGTGACGTCATTCCGATCAGAAAAGTGGACTTTTAGCTGCTGATTGGTACATTCAGATGGCATGTTTTTGTAATACAACGGGTTACTGAAGACTCGATACAGAAGGCACTGAGTCAGGTCAGAATCTGGAGGCTAAGACGCAGTCTTGTTTTGCTCAATTAATTGCTAAATCTACTCATATACATGTATCATAGCCCCTCGCTGTGCAAGGCCATAGTCCATAGACTCCTTGTCAGTTCAAACTCCAGATGATTGTTTTTTTCAAGATAGCTTTTCCAACAACATTTTTTTCCTGTCAATTTTCCTTCCAGCACTGTTTTTCCACCCAAGAAAACAACAACAACACAGTTGCATAAATCTTCCCGGATAAGTGTGTTTCTTTAGTCAATGTTTTAGTAACCATTAAACTTTGGAATATATTCCTCACCATTAGCTTTTAAAAATCCAGTTCCTTTATGGCAATATTAATATTTGAAGTGCAACATTTTAAAACCATCTTTAAAAGGCAAGCTTCACACAAAAATTTGCATTATTCATTATTTTATTGCACATTGAGCTCTGGTTGCTACAACACAGCACAAAAACTTTACACAAAACTGAAACGTAATATTTTTAACATCATCAAAAACTGTCTCAAACTACCACTAACAAAAAGGCACACTATCAATTTACATATTTGCTTGTACTGCTATACATTTGCTTATATTGATATATTAAAATATTGTTTAAAATCAAAGCTTGATAGACACAAAGTTGTGTACACATGATGGTACCTATTTTTTTAAAAGTGCAAAACATTGAGAGAATGTGCTGAAATATTTACAAATGCAATGTACATGTACATGTAGTGTACTTTCTATAGTGATGAACCATTACCTTATTCGCCTATGGCAACTAACCAGTACACCAGACCTACTCTCACTAACTTAAAGGCTAAAGATATAGTACATCATTTGTAATTTGTGCATTTTGTTCGTTTGAAGCAACAAAAGTGTTCAAAATCTAATGAAGGATGCTGAACAACTATAAACCTGATGACGTTTCAGCTCAGCTTCAGCTGTATATTCCAAAAAAAAAACAGCATTCTAGGATCTCAATTTCAAATCAAAAGTTGCTGAATCATGTTTTGAATTGGGCCTGAATTCAGCGTCCGAGACGCGTTCTCACTGGAAAGGCCTTCTTTTGTTGATTACTTCAAAATGACAGCTTGCCAGAAAGAATAATTTCACAGGGAGTTTGGTTCCCTTACTATCTTTCAACCCAGTTTGTTTTTCAACAATAACGCCAGTTACTTTTCGGATGGCTGCAAATGATGGACTATAGCTTTAACAAGATAGGTTCCTATAGTGAGTCTATCCTTTCCACAAAATGTTTAGGGGTTTTACCCAGAATTTTAAAGACCTACAAGAAAATATAACAATGTAGAATGTAGGTATATAAAGCTGTTCAAATCTTAGTGATTTAAAGGGAATACACCATACAACATTTGCTTTTGCTGTAGTTTTCAGAAATGTATGGATTTGGGGATTAGCATTTTATAGCAAATATTGTTACACTGACTTGTTTTTGAAGTTTTGTGTTTTTAGATACTGGAAAAACCAAGAAAAACAATCACGCTCTTGAAGTCTGATTCCCTGACCCCACTTAAGATAAAACAGAGAGATCTATAGACTTTGGGGCTTTGTAAGGTCAGGGAACCAGTCTAGCTGGCTTGTACCCATCATTGGTGTGTAAACTAAATATGAAAAAGCCATTTTTTTCAACACTGGTCTGCCGACCAGCATTGAAAATATATAGTTGTTCTTGAAAATGTCAGCACACCAAGTGTCATGAATTAGACTGTCCAGCAAGGTTTTTCATGATTATCTGGTTTGGTATATTCCCTTTAACCCTCGTTTTGCATAACCATTTTAACAAGTCAAATACATTGCATTCATCTAAGGCCCTTTTAAGACAGGAATTACTAATACTATTAGTCTAATTTGCTTTGCAAGGGCTAAAAGCATCTTGGTATGATTCATGTATCTATGCTTAAAGTGCAAAAACAAATCACAACTTTCTGAACAAGGTAATTAACATTAGGCACTGTTGGCTACATTATTTACATTGTTTGAATACAATACGAGAACATCCAAACCCACAAATTTCATCAAATCAATAATTTCTTAAATTTTACTTCATCTTGTTTAGGTTGATAGAACCATTTTTAATTTAAACAATTGTACATGTACATGGTTGATGTTCTTGTTTCTATATCCCAAATATATTGAATTTTATACTGATTCTTTAAAAAAAGAAAAGAGGAATTGGTGTTCAGAGAAAACCAAATGTCACCAATGCTAAGCAGACTATTCCATACCAAGTTGCAGGAGTGAAACAGTGAAAAAAAATCAAATCTGAAGTGAAAACTCAAGAAGGATTTAGCATCTACAAGTGCAGGGTGGGTTGCAAAGACTTGCAAAGAACAAGATACTCTCTTGAACAATAAGCATCAGCCCATCCTCCAGTGATTCCCATCATGACACAGTCTTCTCTTGCATTATTGGGCTCTCCTTGATTCCAGTTGAAGTAGTGAGATTCCACTCCATCATTGCTGCATTTCCAGTCACCTTCCCTTTCCAGGTCATTGCAGTTGATCCAAACTCTGTCTTCTCCGCCTTCTTGTATGATTCCAGCAACAAAGTTGTTTTCTTCTTCAGACCGCGGTGCTGCCAGTGAACCACCCATTTTACGACACGCATCTCTGGCATCAGACCAGTTGAAGTGATCCTTTGTCAGCAAGTAGCACTCACCTCTCCATGGTATCCAACCAGAACGGCAGGCAGACCTACCAGTTATACCATGAGTGGAGGTACTACAAGAATCACTGGTAGCCAAAGCAACCTGAATATGATTAGTGCACAGCAGAGCACCAATCAAGAAAGCCGCTGAGAACATAGTTACAGAACAGATGTGGCTGACTTCAGGTTATGTCCAAATTAAGTCACAATGTAGAGGAGTTCAACTAGAATAAGTGTCAGACAACAAATGGTTCAAGATTGTTCCTGTAGATGTGAAGTGTACGCATCACAAGACTTGACTGAAATGAGTGCTACATGCAGTATCAACCAGTGATATTTACTTTCCTTTAAGACTCTTTGAGTCAGTGGTTAAGTGGTGACGCACGTATCACTGTGAAATGCGTGGTAGAGTCTTAAGTTGTAACACAGACTCCAAAGGATTCACCTACATGTAGGTAAATCACAAAAGAAGCTTCATGTACCAAGGCCAAGCTAGTAGTTGCATGAAATCAATTAGCACTGCTTACTTATTTTGTAATATTAGAGAGTCACATACAGTAAACCAAGTACGTACTGGCAACACACTGGCAACAATCAATACTGAAACAGTTAAGTCAGATTTCAAATTGAATAGATTCCTGATGCTGTTACTATGACTACAATCAATCAGCTTACACATGTACATGATGTTATGAAATGAAGCACTCAGCAGAGTGGAAAATAGTCACAGACAGTCAAAATAATATCAACTGTACCCTGCCCTCACATGTATTACGCTGAGCCTTTATACAAAGGGGTTAGTCACCAACATTCACTACATTTTTGTAAGTACTGTGACTAGTCAAACTCCATCACTGACAAAAGGAATTTTATCTACATGTGTGTGCAGCTGACTTGTAAATCATCTACAGTCAAAGTGATATTTAGCTGTACTGTTACAGAGACATTCATAGCTTCAACTTCTGCTTCATGTTGGAGACTCTTAACTGTTAAAAGTAGTCACTTGATTGTTTCACTGCTGGTTGTTGGGGTGTTTGTTTGTTTTGTTTAATTTATAGTAGAGACAGCAGGGTCATATACTGCATGGATGGCAACTTTTCCCTTGTTTTGTCTCTCCACCATGTAATTTATCCGGCATTTCAGAAAGTAGCATTGCTGGCAGTTCTTGTAAAGAAAAAGAGCTCTCTTGAACAATGAGCATCAGCCCATCTTCCGAGCACCATATGTTCATCTGCTCTTGCAATATCGGGCCTTCCTACCCCCAGTTGAAGTAGTGAGATTCCACTCCATCACATGATTTCAGTCACCTTCCTTTCCAGGTCATTGCAGTTGATCCACCCTCAACATTCCTCCTTCTCGTAGTGATTCAAACAACAAAGTTTGCTGCTAGACCGCGTGCTGCCAGTGAACCACCCATTTTACGACACGCATCTCTGGCAGCATCAAACCAGTTGAAGTGATCCTTTGTCGTGTAAAAGCAGCACTCACCTCCACATGGTATCCAGTCCAGAATCGGCAGGCAGACCTACCAGTTATACCACAGAGTGGAGTGTAACTACAAGAATCACTGGTAGCCAAAGCAACCTTGAATATGATTAGTGCACAGCAGAGCACCCTAATAATTCAAGAAAGCTGCTGAGAACATAGTTACAGAACAGATGTGGCTGACTTCAGGTTAGGTCCAAACTAAGTCACAATGTAGAGGAGTTCAACTAGAATAAGTGCTTCACGACAGAACAATGGCCTCAAGATTGTTCCTGTAGATATGAAGTGTAATGCGCATCACAAGATTTGACTGAACAATGATAAGTATGCAGTATCAAACCAGTGATATTTACTTTCCTTTAAGACCCTTTGAGTCAGTGGTTAAGTGGTGATTAATTTATCACTGTAGGAATGCGTGGTAGAGTCTTAAGTTGTAACATGACTCCAAAGGATTCACTCTACATGTAGGTAAATCACAAAAGAAGCTTCATGTACCAAGGCCAAGCTAGTAGTTGCATGAAATCAATTAGCAATTGCCATTTATTTGTAATATTAGAGAGTCATATACAGTAAAACTAAGTACTGTACTGGCAACACACTGGCAACAATACCAATATTTGAAACAGTTAAGTTTCAGATTTCAAATTGAATAGATTCCTGATGCTGTTAATATGACTACAATCAAACAAGCCGAATTTTGTGTCAATATGCATTGTGAACAGATTGGCACATTTAAAGGTCGAAAAAAAACATATGCAATGCTCAATTGACGCCACAAAAGCTTGCTGTAAAATTGAACAAAAGGCATTGGCCCACCTTCCATCAAGAAACATCATGATACATTCTAACTTGCATTATTGATCTCAATATACAAAAAGTATGTTTCAAATAATACAAAGGCTTGATTTTACCGCCAAAAAAAGAAATAAACACTAAAACTCTAACATATTTGGCAAATTCTTCAACATATGAATTTTGATAATGTACAGGAAATATTGCACATATGCATAAGAAATGCCAAGTGATGTTGCTCTTCCTGGATATCAAAAATACCATGTATACCAATTGCACTGGCCACACAAATCAACATCTTTTTGTTTGCTAATCAGTTGATCTAGCCCCATAAATGTAGGCCATTTATACTGGATTACCTGTAACAAAGGTCACATCTTCACTTTGTATGAAGTTTGACCTGTCATCAGATTTTCATATCTTGGGTTTAGTTTGTTTATTTTGCTTTAGCTAAGAGCATTTAGAGCACAACATTTTCTTATAGGCTAATCAGAAAGTACTTCCTTTTTCAGATGTCTGCTTTTTCGTGAAATTTCATGTTGAAATTTTTGATATTTAACTGTGCAAACGAAGTCTGAAAATTTGCCTAAAATAGACATCTGGAAAGGAACAGCGCTCTCTGATTAGCCTCATAAAGAAAGGGTGAGTATGCTTAAAGCAAAAAACCTTGCTAAACTTAAACCTTAAATGTGAAAATCAAAATTTGACAAAGTTCGATGCACGTTTTGTACATGGTGGAAGTGTGGCCTTGCCATTTACTTAGAGGTAGTCCAGTAAATCTGGCCACATTTATGGGGCTAAGCTTGATCCTGAGAAGCTGGTTGCCAACTTTCCTGTGTTGTCACAAAGTTGGACTTGATTGTAGATTAAGAGTGCTCCATGCGTGGAAGTAGCCTCTGATCCTAATGCAATCAAGTAATTGATAACTCAAATAGCTGACGAACATCTACATTAAAATCAAACAAACATGCTGCAAGAACCAAACGAAAAATTCTACATATTTAACAGAAATTACATCCTCATCATCACATGATTCTCAAAAGTTGATAGCGATGAGTTGCTGAACAGACACTAGATTACCCAGGTTCACAGTCTCTGAAAACAATGCTTATCAGCTCCAATTTCCACAACATCCAGCAGGATCCTTGATTTGTTAACATGAGCAGCCAAAAAGCATCAACTTGTATGAGAACTCTTTATCATAGCAGAGGATGCTTAGTAAACCAAGCTCTCAAATAAAAAGCTTCTGGAAACCAGTTCAAAGCTGGAGGACTCACCTTGTCTACAAAATGAAGGGTTGGCTAAATGGCCTTGCAGAGACAAAGAAGATTTCCTTGTGCCACATGCGATCGGCCCATTTTCCATCGATATGCTTCATGACACAGTGTTCATCTGCTCTATCTGGCTCTGTGTAGGACCCCAGATGGTAAATTCCCACTCCATCGCTTGCTGCATTTCCAGATACCTTCCCTTCCTAGGTCACTGCAGTTGATCCAAACTAAGCCTTCTCCTCCATCTTGTATAGATTCCAGTGACAAAGTCAGCTGACTTGTAAATCATCTACTGATCAAGCATTGCATTTAGCTGTGTCAAGCTTGCAGAGACAGTCATAACCTCTCAATCCTGCTTCCAAGTGTAAGCTGGAGCACTCAACTGTTAAAGCAGTCACTTGGTGGTTTTGTGCTGGTGTTTGTTTGTTTGTTTAATTTGCTAGGCAGGAGCAGCAGTATTTATATATTATTAGGGTGTCCTTTCCTGTTTATTCTCCAAGTTCAGCATGCACTTATCCGGCATTTCTAGAGGTGCAGGAATTGGCTGAACAACCTTATAAAAAAAAGCAGCTCTCTTGAACAATGACATCAGCCATCTTCCAGGAAGCGGACCATGGCGCAGTGTTCATCTGCTCTTGCATTATCGGGCTCTCCTTGATTCCAATTGAAATGTAAAATTCCCTCCATCATTGCTGCATTTCCAGTCCCACCTTCCCTTTCCGGGATCATTGCGGATTGATCAAACTCGGCCCATCTCCTCCTTCGTATAGTTCCAACAACAAAGTGGTTTTCTTCTTCGGACAGCGGTGCTGCCAGTGAATACCTCCGGATACCACAGCATCTCTGGCATCAAACCAGCTGAAACGATCCTTTGTCAGCAAGAAGCATGCACCTTTCCATGATATCCCTTGAGCAAACACGCCAGACCTACCAGTTATACCGCAGGTAGGCACCAAGAATCACTGGTAGCCATAACCTGAATATGATTAGTGCACAGCGGAGCGCAATCAAAGAAAGCCGCTGAACATAGTTACCAGAACAGATGTGGCTGGCTTGGTATGTCAAATTAGAGTCTTTTAATGTGGGGGTTCAGCTGGGAATAAGTGTCCAGACAACCGTGGATTTCAGATTGTTCCTGTAGATGTAGAGTATGACCATCACAAGACTTGGCTGAAATGAGTGCCATGCAGTATCAACCAGTGATATTACTTTCCTTTAAGACTCTTTGGAGTCAGTGGTTAGATGTTGACCATACGTATCACTGTGAAATCATTAGTAGAGTCTTAAGTTGCCTTATGAACTCCCAAGATTCCACCTACATAGAGTAAATCACAAAAGAAGCTTCATGTACCAAGGCCAAGCTAGTGGTTGCATGAATCAATTAGCACTGCTTACTTATTTTTGTAATAGAGTACATACAGTAAACCAAATGCGTACTGGCAGCACACTGGCAGCAATCAATACTGAAACAATTAAGTCAGATTTCAAATTGAATGATTCTGATGCTGTGCTATGACTACAATCAAACAAGCGTAAATTTTGTGTCAATATGCATTGTGAACAGATTGGCACATTTAAAGGTCGAAAAAAACATATGCAATGCTCAATTGACGTCACAAAAAGCTTGCTGCAAAATTGAACAAAAGGCATTGGCCCACCTTCCATCAAGAAACATCATGATACATTCTAACTTGCATTATTGATCTCAATATACAAAAAAGTATGTTTCAAATAATACAAAGGCTTGATTTTACCGCCAAAAAAAGAACAAACACTAAAACTCTAACATATTTGGCAAATTCTTCAACATATGAATTTTGATAATGTACAGGAAATATTGCACATATGCATAAAGAATGCCAAGTGATGTTGCTCTTCCTGATATCAAATACCATGTATACCAATTGCACTCGTCACACAAATCAACATCTTTTTGTTTAAGCACAGCTTGATCTAGCCCCATAAATGTGGCCAATTTACTGGATTACC
>CM057147.1:32779207-32862962 GCA_029964075.1 Patiria pectinifera | reverse complement strand
GGCGCTGAAAAGTGAAAGTAAACAATGAGCTGATACTGACGCATTTTGGCCTGCATCCTACAGGAAAAATCATCCCCTTTCTTAACCTTGATACACATGATACAGGAAGAATACCCACCACACCCTTAAAAACTCGGAAGGACGTTCGGTGATAATTACTTTCTAAAATAAGCTAAATAATCGGAGTTGAATTACCTGGTAAGCGGATGTAGCCATTTCTTCTTTCCGATATAATAATCACTTAGACTGCTCCCGTTCTCTAATACGATGTATGTAGGCGTGAAGGGTACTGGGAACTATACCATTTATTGTCACCGCTTTTTTCGGATCTTTCTCCGGCGTGTACACACCAAGGAGATCCGTCAAGGGTGCTATTCTGATGTCTGAGGGCGCTCAAGCACACAGAGATCAGTCACAGAATTAAAATAAAATCAAGGCTTCGCATCTGCCGTTTTCTGGTTACAGCCAGATAATGGTATCGGAGACGAACCAAAAGACAAACCTTGAAATTCGAAAACGCCGTTTATAGATAGAATTTTATATTTTATTAATTGTACCGTAACGTTTTCTTTAATAATAAATTACAAAAAGTCAATTTAGTTTAAGGAAAATCCTTAAAGAAATCGTGCATACATCGGTATCACAACATACAGAATCTCAAGAAAATCCCTATTTATTCATTTTAAATGCAAAATATTTTATTAATTGTACCGTAACGTTTTCTTTAATAATAAATTACAAAGTTAATTTATATTTTTAAGGAAAATCCTTAAGAAATCGATACATACATCAGTATCACAACATACAGAATCTCAAGAAAAATCCGCTGTATTTATTCATTTTAAATGCAGTGTCGGTTTCATTTTCTTCTGTGAAATTAGTGGTAGAGATTTGCCGGTACACAAGACAAAACGTATGTGCACAATCCTTATTTGGAATGTTCTCAAGCCTAAAAATGGACGGTAAGGTTTTGCACCTTCAACAAATCGGCCTATGCCGAACTTTAATTTCAAGTGCATAAAATTAAAATATTCCAAGGAAAAATCCAAGACTTTTAAGGACTAAAAAGATATGCCTGGGCTTATGTCATTTCTAGGGCCTGCTAAATTTCAGTTTGGTCAAGGTCCATAATGAGTTATATGTAAATAATTTTAGCTTATGTTTTATATATTAATTTCCTTAATATATATATATATATATATATATATATATATATATATATATATAAAATTTTGAACTAAAAATATTAGGAAGTTCTAAGAAATACTTTTCACATCTATGTTTGCAATATTTTTACACAAAACCCGAATTCGTGTTTAGAAACAATCACAAATAATAAGGAAAATTAAATTTACTTTTAATATTTCTTAGACCACCTCCAACATCATACTTTGCTTGCTCATTCACTTTGATCACTTTGCTCATTCTCATTATTAATTAGCTGAATATCATAATAGAGAAATAACAGAGTTATTTGGTATTATCTCAGTTTTACAATTTTTCTTCCATAAATATAGAAACCTTCCTTATTAATACTGGGCCGCTTGAGTAATTTTAGCTGCATTGTTGCGAGTAATAATATAGGACCATAATCTGTAGCGAAATCAAATCTGCTCTGAGGCATAGGTTGCACTTTTCGAAAACAATACGAAGGGGGCGTGATATAAAGCATGGCATGAAACTGGGGGGTATGAAAGATGGGCCGGGTGAGTAGAGGCCTTGCTAGGGGGCACCGGGGCAGTGCCTAGCCTCTTGGAAAAATCTGCAATCACTTTCTCATGTATTCTGCCAAAAGGCAATTTGAGGAATAAATTTAGGAATCCTTAGCATTCGCATTTATTATTGTTGGCCCAATTTTACTAGTTTCTCATAACAGGTATAGTCAGTGGCTGGATCGAAGGGTTGCGAACCCCCTCCAACCCCACTCTAGATCCGCTATTGATATGTGGCGACATGCCCATAGTAACGGTAATTGAATACTGACAATAGATTTAGAAATTTAATTGCGCTTTGCAGGTCATGCCATTGCTCTGTCTGCATGTATAGCGCCACCACTTTTCATGCACTGATCCACTTATGTTCGTTGTCCTTATACTCTAACAGTGCATCTTCCAGGCGCTGCAGAAACTGGTCGCACGCTTCCTCGGTGTGCTTCAGTGATAAATAAAACTTGGTGCCCATCGGTTGAGAAAAACTTTCCTCGTCTGAGAGACAGAAAGAAAAAAACCAACAGCAAGTCTTTTTCAATATGTTCATTGAACAGTAAAAGTTGTTTAAAATCGTAGGTGTTTCAAACGTGCTTTTTTGGAATGCCATCAAAATATTAATGTATAATTCTTCCTCTAGATATATGTTCAACATCGCGCGAATATCTGTAGCCAACTACCTCATTACCTTGTTACTGAATTTTGACCATAATACGCGAGGTTATAACTGGCTGGTAGCATACCTCAAAAAGTTCGGCAGACCAATCAGCACGCGCGATAGTTTATGGCCTACATTCTCTCCTTGCCCAAATGTAGACCAATTTGGTCGACAGTTTTATTTTATTGACAAATCATGATGCGTGTTATTTGCCACCAACCATTCTTACCTCAATAGACCACAATTATTTTTGCGCGACTGTTTCTAGCTTTTGACCAATCATAACACACGTTATAGTTTGTAGCCAAGTTAAGCTAAACTCAACCATCCTCACCTACATGTATAACCAGACAAATCTACAACGCACAGTAGTTTGTTTCTACACCTTGCCAACAGACCAATCATTATGCACAACAGTTCCTGGCTATTGACCAATCATCTGATCACGACGCGCGTTATGGTTAGTAGCTAATAATCATCCTTACCAAAACAGACCAATCATAACGCCCGTTAGTTTGTTTTGCCACAATCCTTACCTAAATAGACCAATCATAACAGCGCGTCTCTGCTCCGCGTTTTCTTGCAACTTCTGCTGCCTGTAGTCATGAACGAGAGTCTCACAGTGCAATATTTGCGCCAAAGCGACCAAGTCACCTATCACGTGACCTACAACAAGGAATTATATATATATGAAAAATCTCAAATTTTGTAAATTCCTGTTTTATATAGAAAAACGTAAATGCTGTCAAAACAGTTTTGGATCTACGAATGAACAAGGTTTGGTTTATATTCTCTAGAGTCGTAGATTTGATTCATCCGTGCGTGATAATATGTGAATTCGTGTTGATTTGGGGAACACATAATTGCCCTTCCGACCTCTACTTCAGTTGACAAACTTTACTTTTTAAAAACATTCCAGTCTGGACAAGGGAACAAGATCCTGTGTTATCGGCCATACCTGGAAGATTGACATCAGCTAAACACTTGGCCATGCCGTCACGTAGATACTTGCCAATGCTGCGCAGATGTTCATACGATCCTGTAATCAAATCATCCAGGTATACAAAGATGTTATTTCAAATAACATTTGGCTCAAGGTTGTTTCTAAAAGCTAATACAGGGGTTTTCCCAAACCACGAGTTCAAAACCGGCTTTTGGGATTTAGTTAATTGCCTGAACGGGAATTGGGCCTTCCAACTCAATGTATAGGCCTATCAATGTTTCTCTTTCTTTTACACAGTGAAACGAGGCCAAAATATAGAGTATTTTTCATTTGGTTTTTGACATTGAAAAACTTTGAGATTGATCATCATCACGTTTGAACTGGATATGAATCCGATGTTTAGGAAACCTTTATTGTAATCTTAGGGAACGTCGCAAATGTCAGAAACTTTCCTATTCCTGTAAATGGAACGTTGGTGCGTTCCCATCGGGAATGCCTGTATAGTTTTCCATATCGAGGTAAGCCTACGCGAGAGACCAACGCAAACAAGATCCAAACTTAAACGTAGACGCATAATGGAAGAATTTTATCCGCAAATGTCACCGACAACCAAGACAGACGTAAACTATATCTGGCAGGCGATCGGAAATGTTGAGCCCAGTTCAATCCTTGCCGACGGTTCATGCACTGTCTGCGCAGTCTAAATTAATAGGCCTATAGTCGCCAATATCATCGACTGTGATAAGTCATAGTAACTAATAAATGTTGTAGTTATTTGTATGGTGTTTCTGCATTGATTATTAAAATCACCTTTTTGGCGGTAAATCCGAGAGTGCAGCGAGGGGTGCTGCGCACCGCAACTTATCGGGTTGCCGCCGAGAGAGGACCGCTGTCCGCCACGTAGCGACTTATCAGACCCCATGCGATCTTCGCTCGACAAGCCTAGAAACAATGGGTTTAAAATGCTACATTATAAGATGTAGTTTGTGGGCTGAACAGAGAAACTAGACTGAATAAACGGGATCGAACCTGCTCAATCGATAGTCCTACCATGACTGCACGTCCTCAAGATGAGCCCTAAGTTCCATCCCCTTTTTACCATTGCCACTTTAGTCATGTTATGACACCTTTTGACATTTCTTGACATTTTTCAAAGGAAAGTAGTTCCTCTTAACCCAAAAGTTCCCTCCCATTTTTGACTAGTATTCTGAGAGTTGGGGGCTATGCGGAATGGGATACGGGAGCTACGGTGGGATTCTGAGAGGTTTGGGTGGGGCGGGAGGTGGAGCTCGAAATGGGTGTGGCTTTACCTACCCACATAATATCCTCCCTTCCCCAAACACACCAATGGGATATCCACCACAGAGCCTTCCCATGCATACCAGGTCTGGTACCACACCATGTACTCCTGGGCACCAACCATAAAGCCAGACGGAAACCAGTCACTACCTCATCAAATATGAGAAGCACGCCGTTACGCTGCGTGACTGCTTGGATGCCTTCAGAAAGCCTGGCTGGAAGAAAAAAAAAAATGTTGCAAATCACTCAATTCGTAGTCAAGAAAACTGATCGATTATCAAATCTGCCTCAAACTGTTAAACTGGTGGAAGTCGCGAGCTATAGCTACCATTGCTGATGATAACGGCCCCAAAGATCCTACTGCTCAATGTGAACTGTCATAGTTTCCGTTCATGAGTTTATAATCATTCATTGTCAAACTGTATTATTATGTATAAAGACGGACAGCTTCACGCGCGGTCTTTCTGAATGGACTATATTTGTATGGAAAATGCACAAGTGGAAAGTGAGAAAACATGTTCATGTTTAGACTCAGTAAGAACCGGCCTACATTGGTTCGCTGTAGTAGAGGAATTCAGCTGGCAACCAGCCACAACCATTGTACATCTCATGACGTTTGTAACTGGTAACCTGCATTTGTTCAGCAAAACCTTTTGCTGAGCAATGTTTCCCTGCTAAGCAGTTTGATTGAAATTGGCGGTGTAGCGTGAATTTAGGACACCATAAAATACGTGTTCATTAGGTAGTACTGCGCATGTCTGGTGATGTTGATTAGAAAGTGACCGGTCACGTGAGGAGGGATTTAACAAATAGGGTAAAGGAGTCCGATTTTTATAGAGTCCGATTTTCATGACACCGTTCACAATTCAGGGATAATGAGTCAATCAAAGGGTCTTCTAAAACTCGTCCTCGTCTTCGGCTTTGGCGTCTGAGAGATTTGGGTCCTTGACTTGGTAAACTCAAGCCGATTATTATAGTTATATGTCTCGCGGGAAAATGTCACTTCTATAATAATCCAGTCCGAAGTTTTCTCTTTTGGTTTTGGAAGTTTAAGGCTTCTCAGTCCCAGCGATGAAGCAGATTTTTTGGTGAAGTGGAGTTTGGAAAACCTTAAAGTCTTTTGTTTAGTATAAAGCGCATTACGATCTGCTTACGGTTGGAGATAGCAAAGGGCCCAAATTGCCTACGCCGGCCAAATCACGACTATATACTGTCATTTTTTTTTTTAAATAAACATAGCTTTGTGGCCCCGCACTTTGGGGTTGTATAGCAATGAAGAGGTCTCAGGCCTGCATCGGTCTATGACCTTGAATTTCAACAATTTTGAGTTACAGTGGAATAAAAAGTCGCTCTGTTTTCCAATGCAGTGGATGGATCATGACAATGTGCCTCAGGACTAGCTACTGTTAGAGTTATCGCCCTTGGCAGGAAAAATGATCAGAAGGTGAAAGAGGGTAATGCAGCTTTAATTTGATGGTATGTCTTGAACACCTGTGAGAAGTTGTAAGTATTTTTCCCGATTGTGGGTTTTCTTGGTGTTACGGAAATATGTATTTACTGGTCTGACCCTTACCTTCGGGCTCGTGCACCGATGGAATAGTTTCCATGATCACGGCAGCTGGAGTCATCAGCATAACGCTCTATAAACATCTCCATGATGCAGATCGTTGTATGGGAAACCAAGACGTGGTTGTCAACTGACTGACTTATACCTTCGAAAGGAGGAAAAATAACAATTTTTTAACTGTAAATAAAAGTAGGTTTATCCGTTGTCCAAGAGCAATTCATTCCAAATGCAATCGCAAGCTACTTTTGTCCTTTGGATGTCCACTTGATGTAGCATTTGCTACTTCTTTCTTTTTATTATTGGTGAAGTTTTTTCTGGATTTTTTTAAAACTTAAGATCAAAGGCTTTTTCCGATGTTAGCTTTTAACAGGCCTCCTTATTGTTGTGCTGACTTATAATGTCCGTAAGTTGCAAATTATGGAAATAATTTCTTGTCAACTACCGGTAATATCGTCATTTTTCATTTGTTTGTCCTTATACAGTCATCATGTTACGTAGATATCCATTATACCTGCACTTGTGGGATCTGGTTCTGGATATTCTCGTAACCGATGCGGAATAGACTGGTGACTCGACGTGTCGTTGCTCTCCGTGGTAGGCACCTGTTTTGGAGAAGAAGGTGATTGGACAAAACTATTATTTACGCTAATTGTGTCTTTCTTCAAAACTCGTGTGAACAGAAGTGGATATTATTGGATTCAGAGTGGACAGAATATCTCTTCAACTGAAACTAATTTATGAAATACTAGCTACATTTTATTTAAAAAGTCTCCAGCTTAAAAAATGTACTGCATTATTTTTTGACTGACCATCAAGATAAATTTATCGGCACCCAACTGAAAAGATTATCAGTACAAATAGTGAAGCTTACTAATCTTTTTTTCAACGGTCCTTCAAGGTCGAGTGAAACCAAGACCTTTGCACCATACACCAATTACAAGTAGTAACTGTTAACCCTGAACATTGTGGTGGCATCTTTTATATAGTTCATTTATGGCGTCGTATTTTTCAGCGCTGTAAAATGCAGTATCAATTGAAAAATGCGCTCTACCAAGACTCGTTCCAGCTGCCACTTATTCATTAATGTAGCACTAGTGCGTGAAAGCCATGGGTTGTCTCATGCGGGGGACTTGCACCTATCCGGGAAAACCCATCCCTTAAGTTGGGCCCACAGGAACCGGACTTCGATTCGGTTACAGCCGCCGTGTCTGACCGGGCTTGTAGTTGGGGGTATAGGGCTATACACTCTGCCAATTCTAATATTGGATCCCCAGAAAAACTGTGTAAAAAGGACGTGCTACATACAGTAGGCATGAAATAATAATGACATAGGACTTTCCAATGCATCAATGAGAGACAAACGCAAGACTTAAACACGCGTAGAAGTGACTGAAAAACTGAAACCAAAAATATAACACTAAAACTTTCTCCTGAATTAATCGTCAACCTGTCGACAATAAAAATCGCCTTCAACTTGATTATACAGAGGGTAAATTATCAAGTTTGCAAGAATAAGTATTTCCTACTTGAAAAATCTTTTTAAATATGATTGTTTTTATAAGGGGTGGGAGCAGGCCCGTCGCCGGAGTGGGGCTGGTGAGGACGGTCCCCCTTTGCGAGCACTTGGCCCCCGCCCCAACGGTAAAAGCCACACATATGTATTTTTGTATTTTTTGGTTATAGTGTATAGTGAACCCTCCTAGTTGATACTATATGGCCCCTCCTGATGATGCTCAGGGCTGGTGACGGGCCTGGGTGGGAGGGGGAGTTGCAATGAACAGACCCAAAAAGAATAGAGTTTGCCCGCCAGTTTCTTTTTTAATCAAAACAGCCAAAGGTTTTGGGCATCCGACAAACCTGCCCATGTAATCCCCGACACACAGTGAATAACAGTGAAGGCCCAAGGGTCAGGAAGCGACCCCTCTCCGGGAAAGAGCTCGCCCATCTCCCTCTCTGTTTCCACTCTAATAGAATCATGATCGTATTCTATTCTTTACTGAATCCTCAAGAGATTAAGTCCACCATGACTGTGGCTTTCCCACTTACCGGTATTTCGGCCTGGCGTATGAATCTTGAATGTTGAAAACATATGTTGTAGTACTTTTCCATCCCTGAGGAATTGTGATGAAATTTGCGAAACTCGTTTTCAATTTAGAAGTTCCCTTTCAATGAAAATTAATGCACACAAATATGAGCTCTTTGTTGTAAAGGTTTCAGAAATTAAGCTTCAGACTTTGAATTTAAGAGTATCACTTCGTTGAGATTTTTCCAGTTTATTTTAGTTGGACATGTACGATATATTTAAAGCAACAGTTCCCTTTACTTTGTTTTTTAAGCTGTGTCAGAAAGGAAAAGCCAAAAAGTATTTCTAATCAACAAATAATCGGTTAAAAATGGGACGCTTTTTTTTGGGTCAAATGGTACAACTTTGCTACAATTGTTGTTATGTTTCTTCCTATGTTCATGCCCCCTTTCTTCATCTTCAAGCACTCGTACCTTCAAACTTGAGCACTTTTGTCCTGTCGGTGAATGCCCCTGGCCAGACGCTCGCAATACATCGTCGCTTCCGTACCTGCCTCAACAAATTGTAGACAGAAAAACATTACTCACTCTGCACTTCCTGTGGCCTTCGACCTGCACACACCCGTTCTCATGTCATACGGGAATTGCTCCCAGCGATACCTACACGGGAACATGCTGCTGACCACCTTGGGTCAAGAAATTCAACATAACATGCCTTCGCTTGAGGCCATCTTCTGACAAAGAAAGACTTCTGAAAACATTTTAATCATTCTGGAAGAATGCGATTAAAAAGCATTGAGGAATTTTTATAATGTTGAAACAAAGCAAAAAACACGGTTCCTTATATTGTTAACGCTATACAATAATTCAACTTCTGGCAGAAATGAGTTCACAATCAGACGAAAATTTCAGAGGTTATTCTCAAAGGATCGCGATTCTCGAAACTTAAAAAGGCTCGCGAAATTTTCAATTTCAATTTGTGTTAATTTTACTTTCTTTTAAACGAAGCGACAGTTTTCTTTGTAATTGGTACAGTTGGGAAATTATTCAGCATTTTACTTAAAAGGGCCAAAAGTTACCATCGTATTACTTCCATTTTTTCGTTTTGAAATCAACGGGTTTCATCCGGTATAATAAAAATAACCCAAAGGGTTCTTTGTTTCGAAGACAGATGCCAACATGTCAGCAAAACAAAGAAAAACATTCCAGGGACACCTGGCAAAGTCCGGTGGCGATGAAAACAGGATACAACACACGAAGTACCTGTCCAAAAATGCATCGTCAAGGTCCTCAACATTATTGCCAAAATTTTCCTAATTAAAGATGCGCTAGTGTGAACGTCGCTTTAACCAATTTAATATCTATCTCCTTGTGAATTTTCAAATGTTTCATTTTAATAAAACAACACATTGTTTCTATTTTAGGCGTCTGTTACCCTCTGGCAAAAAAACTTTTCTTTTTTGCGAGTAGACTGGTTCCCGGTCTCTACATTTTCGATTCTGATAGGGGGCGGACACCAGTCTACCAGTTATGTTGTTGTTGCTTTTTTGTTTTTTGACGGGCCGCAAAGTCGATACTTGGGTAATCATTATTTCATAATTAAACACGGGCCGATTGTTTCGTTCCATGTCTCATTCAAAACTGAATAAAATTTGTATTGCTAAAAAAAAACACCTCAAAAACGCAAACGAAACTCAAAATTAGCACCGACGGCACATCTTTAAAATCCACGCCTACGTAGCTTTCAACCGCTGATTTGCTGACAGAGTAAAACCATGGACTTAGGGACAAACCGCAAACCATCCCAGGAATGAATGGCTTCCGTTAATTAACTCGACTTCATTCCTTTCAAATAAAAACAAAAAAGCCAAAGGTCGGCTTTCTATTTTATTTCCCCAGTGACCGTGTGTTGAGCGGGGTTTACATTCCGCGCATGCGCGGTTGACTGAAGCTCAATGCCATAGCTGTCAACAGCACCTTTCACTTTCAGCATTTTCAATATTTTATCAACGTCCATGTAAACATACTCAATGCATCTGGCATTGTGGATTATCATTAACCTAGACATCGAATTCCTCTCGAAGTGATTGATGAAGAGCCATGAAGCTTTTGACGGACAACTTGGGCCACTAATAAGACAGATTCGGCCAAACCTATCGAAACTCTGACTTAGAGCGACAGCTGCATACAACACCAGACTTGTTTTTGGCGTCGGCGGAGAACTTGTAGTTTTGTTAAATTTTCAGTAATTCAATTGATTATACACAGTCATTATAAGATTGAATTTACACAGTCGTGGGTACTGCTTATACTGCTGCTAGCGTAATTGATTGCTTGCTGCGACGTATGACGCGCACACTCAATAATTATTTGACAATTTTGTTCCGTTCGGTTATCCGCAACACCTGTTAATAAAGTTTATTCTCCTTAAAGAGGACCGACCTACATATCGAATCAATTCATGACTTTGCAGTTTGCACAAATTAATCATTCTTCTAATGAGTTAAAAGAGAACAAGCATTGAAGCAACTTACCCGATGCACAGAATCTTAGCTGCTCTACGGCCGGACTTAATTTGATCTATAATCATGCATAAAAACAATCGAGATGACATTCTATAGTTGGCATTGTTGTGTATTTTGAAGAAAGTTGACAACACCACCAACCTCTCTCCCCTTTTTGCATGGATTCTGAAAAGAGACGTTTGTTTAACTCGATGTTTCGAGCAGAATGATGTGGTCTTCTGTAGAAAATCCCGGTATTACCCTGCAGAGTTTATTACCTCCGAGAAGGAGGTTATGTTATCATCGGATTTGGTTGGTTGGTTAGTTGGTTGGTTGGTTTGTCTGTTAACAAGATAACGGTAGCGTGTCCAGCTTTTGATGTCGGGGGGGGCAACCGCACTCGCACATCCGCGCCGAAATGTAGACATGGGTTTTTTCCTCCGGAAACTTGGCCTCCATAATATTAAAGCAAATATTGTTACACGGACTTTTTACTTTTTGGGTTCGTAGATGCTATAAAAACCAAGAAAAACAATTATTTCCAGTCTCGACTCCATTTCAGATGAAACGGAGCAATTTATAAACGTTGGGCAATTGTAAGGTCAGGGAACCAGTCTAGCTGGCTTGTACCCGTTCATCATTGCAAACAAATCTAAATATGGTCAATTGCGGCCAGTATTTGGAAAGAAACCCAGTTGTTTCTAATGCTGGTCGGCCGAGCAGCGTTGGAAATTGATACAAAAATACCACTGTTCTTGAAAATGACAGGTGCCATGATTTTACAGGATGCTTCAGACTGTCATTCACTAACAGTCCAGCAAGGTACTTCAAAATAATTTTGTAAAAATTTGGTAGTTTTATTTTTTGATGTTTGCAAAATAATGTATTTTCCCTTTAAGCCATTGATTCGATTGCATATAATTTTGAGCACTCTGGGACAAGCTTTATTGGTCTTGGCCTGACTGATTGCACATACTGTAAATAAAGACTCAGGGATCTATGAGTGAACAAAGGTTGAATCGTTTGATCTAAGAATTTGATTAGAAACGCAGGCGTACTATTTCCTCAGCCAGTTGCAATTCTTGATCGTTGATGTAAGCAAAGTTGGAGCCCTTCGCAGCTTGACGCGTGACCGCTTCAAGAACTTCTCCCCTCGCATGCCCAACAAGTACACTGCCCCACCTTCCAAAAAGAAGAAAAATACATGACTGAATATCTGCAGGTGGAATAAGCATTACTAAAGAAAGGAGTAATATCTGTTTGAACCTGAAGGGACATGTTCTTCGATCCCAAGATGGATTGAAGGCACGGCACAATTGGAGGCGATCCATCACTTTAAGACAGATGTATTATCCATATCTACCCTGTCGCACGGAACGAAGATTTGTTAATGTTGTCTGCATCGACCACGATAGCGTGCGAGCTGCCGACATTCCTAAATTATTCGATTTAAAACAAGAAAAACAACCCATGCAATGGTTTCCGGCTTAACTTAGTCCTTGAACGGCATAGTAGGGCTAGACGCTTGGAAGTTTCGCATAGTTTAAAGATGATCCCCCATGCTATTCTGAGTTTCATTCCGGAAAATAGATTTCGGTTTTTTTTCTTCAATATTTTGCTATTATCCTAGCAATATATAACTTATTCACTTTTGAATGAAACATCAAGCAAATAAACACAACATTCACAAATGTTTAGTTAAATTAATTCTTGACAGAATTCTCGCAGGACGGGTTTATTTTGTGCTAAAAATTAAAGCACTATAACTTCCTCAATGGGTTGCGGACGCTCAAAATCGGGAAAACAGTAGGTTCGTTTAAAAGCAGAAGAGTCATGACCCCGGCCATATTGGAATGAAAGCGAGGCAAAGACTCTTCGTGTCGGAACGAAAGCGAGGCAGAGATATCGTGTCACTGTCATGAAGATAGGTTGCTAAGTCATTACGTATGATAAAGAATCCATTTATTAATTTATTTCTTATTTTAACTGGGTAGCCCATTCGGTGGAATCCATTGATCTCCCAAGGGGCCCAGTAAAGAGAAGACAATGTGAAGAAATTACAGTTTTAGAGGTGGGAGGAAAAGCCCAGAAGAGTATTCTGAGGAAAACCCACGGAATCAGGTAGGGACTGAAAACCCAATCCACATTTGGCCAAGGCAGGATTCGAACCCGGGTCACAGCGGTGGAAGGCGAGGAAAGTACCGCTACGCCAACCTGACCCCCCAACCAACCTGACTCCCCATCAAAACGGCCGATGTAGCATGAATTTAGGTTTTATGAAATACGGACTCATTGGTGATATTGCGCATGCTCATGCATAGATAATTAGGAGAGGGACCGGTCACGTGAGAGGTTTAACCAATAAAAGGAAAAAAGTCCGATTTTCATACGAGTCGATTTTCATATATATGACACCGAAACGGTTTCAGTCAACATGGTGGATTAATGCAGCTCGTTATTCAGTGAAAACTTTCTAAACGTGACATATTGTAAACCTACCCCATAGAAGTCCAGATATCGTTTCCCCGTTGTGTCCCATACCTCGTAGTCTTTCCCTCGAGTCAGAACAGTTGTCAAATCTACAGAAAATTATAAATAAATTATCTTTGCAACAGAAAATAATTTCAAAGGGTGTCGGATTTCTTTAAAATAAATCTTTTCAGCATGCAGCGGAATGAAATATGCAAATATGAATGTACTATTACAAAATTACAGTGCACTCAAAGTCTCAAAAAAAGTTCGTCCAACTTTAACTACTGAGCTGGAGTTCGTTCGCCAAACCGCAGCTTCATTTCAGCTCCGTCTCCATCTCCGACTTCAGGTTCATAAGATGCACTGACTTACTGAGAACTAAAATTCATTGAGCTGGATTCTGAAACCGGAAAAGAAACCGTAGTTCGTTAAATTCAAATACGTGTACCTTTTGGTAGGTTGAATTCGCCATTGGATCCTGCAGGAATGCGGTCAATGCCCTCTGCGCATCGGTGGTTTGGTGACTCTTGATCAGATCCCGACCATAGCGTCTGCACCAAAACCTCACATTATTAGACATCCTGGGTCCCAAACCCAGACACCGACTGCGTAAACAACTCACAAGACCCATGTTTAATTCGTACATTTCAATGAATTGCTAACTGTACAGTACATGTACATCATCGTTTTGGGAGTAGGCCCACATGTACATTTGTGCCTTTTTTTTGTTTACTGTCGGGTCAAAGTGCAACCGTCACGAGTGAACGACCTCGATAAAAACCCTCTGAAAACCAACATGACCCGCTATGCAGCCAAAGGGCAAAACTGAAGAGCCTTTTGTTCAAAACAATTCAAAGTTTCCAATGCGTTCCGTTTTTTACGACCTTTCACACAATGGAACGGATAATTCACTATAAAATTCATTGAAATCAAGTGCAGAAATCTAAAGTACACAAGGCCAAAAAAATAATACATGTAGTTACCCTACCTACGGTATTTTAACAGTCCCTATCCTAATTTGTTTTAGGCCAAAATGAGGAAAAAACCCAGAAAAATATCAATTACTACCTTTTACCCTTGACTACACGCAGACACCTCCATATGATCATACAAAAAAAATGGCCAATTTTTTTTTACAAATTCCCCATAAATATTTTCAAATGCCATGTAATCGGTAGCAGAACAATTTTGTTTGGCCTTAAGAGTAAATGTACAATGTACATGTATGTCACCCACTCGATGTTCATGTATTATCTCGCAAATTTATCGCAATTTCGGTTCAGAAAAATTGTGGGAAAAAATAATTGAAAACATTTGCTAATCGTTTTAGTAAATCAACAACACTTTACAAACATACTGCTACATGTAGGTTCTCCTTTATTCTGATATCTTCTAATAAAATCGTGAACAATGCATTTGTTGGCAAATCTCCAAAATGTTCAATAAAATATAATTGGTTCTTTTGGGGGCGTGTTCATAGCAGCCATGAGAATGTCATTTAACAAAAACCATCTGCTCAGAAAATTAACTGAACCGGAATGGAATTCCTGGACATTAAAGACTTGATATTGAAAGCAGATTTTGAAACATAGATAGGACATAATTTTTTGTTTTTTTAATTTGGTCAAAGAGAACAAAACATATTATCAAAACAGATCTACCATTAGGTTTTATGAAATTATGTTTTAAATAGTATTGAAAGACATCCTCTAAAAAAGGATGGAACTTGATTGAATTTCTCTTCAAATCAGCTAAAAATTAAATTCTGGACATTTTTAATTCCCCCACCCCCGACATTTTTCTGCCTTCCTTAGTCTATAGCCTATATTTCTCTAAGGTCACTTCTGAAAAAAGTCACAATTGTTTTTAGTGTAACATACATGCACAGAAAATATAAACAACATGTGTGCGTCTCTTAAACTTAAGTATATCAAATAAAGATATATGTGAAAGACAACAGTTATACAATGTTTGCATTATTTGCTATAAAATATAGAAATTAGTATTTATGTCATTTGGGAATGGCATTGCTTCTTTAAACAAACCAAATCGCCATATGCATAAACATGATCAATCATATTTTTCAAATGTGTTAAAAACATACATGTTATGCTTGGATGCTGCATGCACACAAACACAAGCAATTAACATTAATCCTAACTCCTTTGGAATTTTGTACTAGGAAACTTAGTGAACCCTTCAGCTTTAAAGGGAATCAGGCCCCATTCAAAGAAATAGTGGTTATGCTATGCCTTCCTCAGTCCTACAAAATCCTCCAAAATAATAATCCAGGCATGATGCTGGGTACATTCTGATCACACAGTCCAGAAAGACAAAAATGATTCAATGAAAAGAAATGCACACAAACCTTTACTTTTTGTAATTTTTAACATAAAAATACTTTCTTTCTTAGTGAATAAAAACTCAGACTGTTTTATAGATACATGTAGAATATATTCCACTGCGTCAACAATAACATTTAAATTAAAAGCTGTTTGCAAGGTGTTTTTAAGTGAGTCTAATGACTTCTACACTAAGGCCTGCTCTAAAATGACTAAAGCAAATTAATTCTATGAAATCAGTGAGCTCAATTGTTTCTCTTAATTCAAATCACATTTCTTTCGAATATTTTTTTTGAAAGACAAATCTCTCGTTATCTATTTACAAGCCTTATGTGATAAATACAAATGCATTATGTTACAGTACAGGTATACTGAAATTTTGCGCTTAGACAATCGTAATTACTGTCAATTTTTCCTTTTAAATACCAAGAACTAAAAGAAAGTAAGGAATAGGTCACTTAATCCACTTATCTACTTTTTTAAACAAGAAAATTATTGCCCTCTCTACATGACATTTTTACTTGGACACATGAGGATCACACTTTTGATATTTGTTTTTAATATCAGTTTTTTAAATTGAAAAATACAAAATACAAACTACAGTCACTACAGCACTGTCAACTTGGCAATGTGTATAATCTACAATTACAAGTATATATTTTTTCCTCTGATATAATTTCCAAAAGTGGGATGATAAATTTTTACAACCTTCCACATTATGCACAAACTGAGTATATAACAAGTATTTATGTAAGTACATAAGGTGACAGACTTTGTTACGAAATAATTAGGAAAAACAGTAATTCATATTTTCGGTTACTAAAACTGCTTTTTCTTTGTAACATGTTTTCACTTCGATGGCTAATTCACAATTTGCTTTCAGCCAAATCATTTCACATGTTTTTACTAACATTTAAAAAAATGTGTTTTTTCTCAAATAAAATGTAAACATTCCAGTTTTCACATTTAAATTGGTAACAGAATTTTAGGTTACAATGGACGTTTTTATTACAAGATCATAAAATAAACAATAAAAAGCAAAGATACCACAACCAGCTTTGCCTGATCTAAGGCATAAATATGATCAAATATACTTCCACAAATTGGAGTTAACAAAAAAACAAATTTGTACACAAAATGTCCAAAAGTGAAGTTTTAAGTACTTTTTTTTTTGAACTTCAGAGATAAATTAACTGTTAATGTCTGCAATATTTCTGCAGCGTTGCAATCAGTGGATGTTGCAAGCCTTTAGTGCAATACATACTGGCGACATCGGGTTGGGTGAAACGTTGTTTTAACGGTTGCACAAGTCCAGAATATAAATCCGTCCCAAATTGGTAATTTTGGAAAGCCTCATAGATGATTTTGAAAGGGAGTTGTTTCTCGTTATGATAAACACCTCTGTTTCCGTGTATCACGGCTACACCTTCTTTCTCGATGCGATGGCAATTCAGTGAATACATGCAATGATCGGGTCGAATGTTCCACTCGCACTGGTAAACGTAAACTAACTCGGGATGAAAATGAAATAAAATATTCAGCAAATCCTGGTCCCCCCACGTCGTTTTCAACTTGTACTCTCTGAAGATCGGGAGTATCTTGGCCGACCACCCAAACTTTCTCATCCTGGTTAAATTCATGAGCATGACGCCCGAGTTCAGCCCGGTCGGACCGTAAAATGGGTGTCTAGCAAAGCGATTGTACCATCCAATGTTGGTGACTTCGTGTTCGGGGGTCAGGGCTGCTAGTTGGGTACTGTTGAACTTTTTGAAGAAACTCCAGATGTATTCCAGTGGCTTGGTGAACAAAATATCTGTGTCTACGTACAACAGTGCGTCTGTATCCAGCAGCAGGTCAGGCAAAAAGAGTCGCTGGGTTGCACACTTCTTGAACATTTTCTTCCATTCTGCGGCATTTTCACCCGGCGGGAAAGCGATGTTGTGGAGGTCAAAGGTTATTTTGGTACTGTAAGGCTGGGGCCATGATTTCAGTTTTGCACTGATGTTAGCCTGTAAATCCTCCTCGGCGAATATGTGAAAGTGTACTGGCGATGGAGTAAGTATGGCTGCAGATTTCACCATCATTAATGCTTCGTCAGTTCGGTCTCCGCATACCACAACAGATATCACAATTTTGCCGTCGACTTTCGGTATTGGTTCACTGCCAAGATTTTCGTTTGTGTTCTTGTTAGAATCTTGAGCAGCAACTGCAGGCTTGACACCGGGCATGGCTGCTGCAGGCATGGGCGCTGGTTGGGCTACATGCTGATTGGCCGCTGGGATGTTGGGTTGTGGCTTCTGATTGGCTGCTTGGATATTTGGCTGCTGCTGTTGCTGTTGCCAATGCTGCGGTTGCTGCTGTGGCACTTGCTGCTGTTGTGCATTTTGTTGCTGCTGCTGAAATGATTGCTGTTGTGGTACACGTCCTTGCTGTGCAAACTGTTGCTGCTGGTGTTGTTGCTGCTGTGCCTGTTGGTTTAACTGGTTTAATTGCTGCTGCTGTTGTGGTTGCTGCAGCTGTGGCTGGTTTAGTTGTTGCTGTTGCCGCAAGTCCATACTGGCTTGGCCAGCCTGCTTATTGGCTTGTGGAGGCACTGGTGCATTCGGCATAAGACGCATGGGATGCCCAAACTCTTTCCTGTTGATAAATGCATGGTGTTTATCAACATCATCGACACGTCTTCCTTCATTCGCGTTGCCTACAACATGCTGCACAACATCACCCCGTCTCAGTATGTTTCCCTCCCTGTCTTGCCATGGATGTTTTGGTTCTCAGTTCTAATTGGTTCATTCAACTTCAGCTTGGTGTTAGTGTCGTCTACATGTCTGTTGGCGTTGATGTTGTCTTTTCCTGGTTGTGTTTTGATCTGTTGATTCGAGTCCACGTGTCCGTCAGGTGCAGCCCCGTTTACATTCCTCGTTTCGGCAGCACGGACCCCAGCGTGCGTGTCAGCGGATACCGATTCGTAGTAAATTCCGCACAGCATTCCCGTGGCAAAAACAACCAGAACTAAACAAACGGACGCCAACTTGTTGCACTGTCGGCTACGCATGTTGACAATCGCTTGTCTCTAGTGGTAGTGACACAGTCAGTTAGTGATGTGACGGACTTAACTTGACGAGATATCGCTCAAGGATGTTTAATAATTCTCACCGGGAAAACTCCACTATGAAACACTACACTACAGTCACCACACGCTCGTCCGAAATTGTGACACGTTTGCAGTTAGTTATCCATAGCCGTCCTTCAGGCATATCGACTTTCTATTCATCACGAAAAAAATGTGCATTGAAAACCACTCAAATGTAAAGAAACCGCAGACACAGCACACGTAGGTACACACATATACACATGGACATTATGCTAATTCTATGCGCTATATCAATATCGTGTAATGACCGGCAGATCGGAAGACCGATAACTGAATAGCCCGCCCTCTCTTGACAACAATTGTGCCATCTCACTCCAAAAGCACCTGCTGAAACTTGCCAATCACTATGCAAAACTCCCTAATTAAGAGGAACCCCCATTGGTGCCAGTGACGGGTCGAGTGCAGACAAGTTAACTTATTTTCGCTCTAAGTAAGGAACTTCCAATTTACACCACTCTTGTGAAAAACCCCAAGTAATTAAACAGAAATAATTGCTCGCAGCTGGGCGCACGTGCTAGTTCGAGATACGCGATTTGGCCTGGACGTGGCGGACGATCATGAGTTAAGGATACAACCATCCTTTTGCACTCTGACTCATTCTCCGGTTTGAGTTGCAATTTTCTTCCCAGCTACGAATTGACCCTGTCATGCCAATGGTCTGCCTATTTTAACGGTCGAGTTTGACCGCTGATATATATATATATATTTAAAGACAGTAGGTTGGCTATCACTGCATTGCGAAACGGAAAGTCTGTACCGATTTAAAACAAGGAACCTCGCTCAAATTGAAGTTAGGGATGGTACCAAATAACCAGTTATTTTTTTCTACCAGAAATGGCATCATTCGGAAGAAAACAATAATTGAAATTATTTATAAAAAATGTGCTCGAGGGTACACTTTTTTTAAAAACTTGTATTAACAACGGGATCCTTTTTAGACCAAAACATTTTGCATTGAATAAGCTATATTTTCGCTCTATTCTCAAGTGGCCACTGAGCTAGATTTTCACATGTCATTTGTTATTCACCCTATATAAGACTTAACCCTAAAAGGCCAGGGCTTGGTTATTTTGACCATCTCACAGCCGGGTCACGTATGTTTCAGCCGCGCATTTAGTTTGCGCGCATGCGCACTCAAAATATAAAATACTGATAATCAGCAAACATGGATGTTTGCAGTCGCAGTTTGACCCACTGAAGTATCGGTCAACATCACGCTCGAAATACTTTGATAAATTTTTCTTTCCACGTGGACAGGAATTTTAGGCAATCAAAGTCACTTTTGCAAACCTTAGCGCAAAAAAACAGAGAGTATTTGATGCATTTTTTTGGTTTTTCCGTGTCGTGTAGTACAAAAGTATTGGGCAACAAATTCTAAACAGGCGACAGTTTAGGGGATAATTTTTCAGTTTTGCCGAGTAATTGTAAACTTGTCTTCACTGAAAAATGGTAAAGGATGCCACGGAAAGTGCGATGTCATTTAAGTCGGAAACCGTTTCAATGAGAAAAGTAAGGTCCCACGTTATACGTTTTTTTCGTTGAATGTAACGTTAGTGTGCACGTACCTGTACACAGACCCTGGAATCTGGCCCGTAAATGTATGGCTAACCACGCGCCACGCGCCGCTCCGTTTGTAATCTTTTGACGCGTTGGAAATGTATACATTTAACTGAAACGATTTACAACTGACTGGTTCCCGGCCCTGAAATGCAGTTAAGTACGATCATAGAGGGCACTGGGACCAGTGTATTTGTGCACGAAGCTTTCAAAATGGGTTTACTCGAAAAATGACGATTTTTATAAGCTACAGGTTTCCTTCTTACATCAAATCACCTGTAAAATGAAAATAATCTATCATCCTTTCCGATGGTACTACGGCTGATCTGAGGTAAACCCGGCAAATTGTCCAAATGTGTAAACCAAACTCAAAAGCGAACGATGTTTTTCCATTTTGTACGTTTTTTGTCCATAATTATTGCTTTTTTTTATATATTTGAAAACGTTTTTAGCGCCGTTACCACACTGTAGAGACAATTTATATCTTTGTTCACTTGGTCTACTGATAATTTTTGGTTTGAATCATCTTTTAAGTACGTTTGAGAAGGATACATTTTAAGACATGAAAACCAGACAATCGTTCAGTGCGTCGTCTGCTACCGCTGTTTGCAAGCCGACGACGCGGAGGAAACCATTGCGCATGCGTGAGAAGACAACTAAATGCACGCACGGTCTATGGGGCTGAAACATACGTGGGGTGGCGGGGGAGGGGGTTCCCCTAAGTAAGATCGATCGGCCACCGAATGACGAAAAATTATTAAACTCGGTACAAATGCAGAACTACATAATTTATGAACATTCCCAAGAAATTTCATGACTATCGGCGCGGTCAAAGGGTTTTGAAATTATGCATAGCTAATTAATTAATATGCACAAATGTTAATTCTGCTCTATGTACACTACGTAAGCCTATATGGGGAAATTGCGCAGCAACCCGGGGTCCGAATTTTATGGTTTTTGGTACCAAAAGATGCGCGAGACTCGAGGCTAAAATCTCAGAACAGCTAGGGTCGCGAAAACTTGTTTTCAAGGCTGTCGCGGAAAAAAATGAGGGAAAGGGGGCTGGGGGAAGACGGATTCCCACCCTCGGCCTTTTAGGGTTTGCATGGTAGATCGATGAATGGTTTGTTTGCGGTGATACCATGTGAGTGAGTTGTGTGGTTCTGAGAAGAACCGGTTGGTTTAACTCGACGTTTCGAACAGAGTATGCTCTGGTGGGCGTTAGGTGATATATTCATCCTTTAGTGCAGATTTTGACTAATTATTGCTTCAAATGAAAAAAAAGAAGAAGTATAAACGACCCTTTCTATGCCTTTACCTTTAAAGTGCATGTTCATGTAATTTATTGTTGGAAATGCAATTTTTGGAAATGCACCTTTGTGCCCGATTTTAACCATAAGTTTAAATTTCGTCTTGCCATTTTCAAGGGTATTTTGGTGCCTTCTGTTTTTATTGTAATGAATTTTGTTTCCATATTTATGAGCAAAAGTGCAATTCAGGCAGCAGAGACCTCAACGTTATTGCTAGTATTGCAGCACCACTATTTGTGATAAATTTGCTGTACAGTCGTATATTTTCTCACGTTGGTGATTCGTTGCGTCAATACATGGCAAAAGCCAATGAACATAATTATGTTTCAAATAAACAATGATTTCTTGGTTCACAATTTCAACCGAAAACTTTCTTAAATGAACAGTCTAGGCCTACCTGAAAAGAAAGCAACAGGACCCTCAGTTGTCCAAAAAGGCATGCTCAAAAAGTTTAAAATGTTTAGAGATATAGGCCTAGTCTCATTTGTAATTTGTGCATTGTGTTCGTTTGAAGCAACAAAAGTGTCCAAAATCTAATGATAGATACTGAACAACTGACCTGATGAAGTTTCAGCTCAGCTTCAGCTGTATATTCCGAGAAAAACAGCATTCTAGGATTTCAATTTCAAATCAAAAGTTGCTGAATCATGTTTTGAATTGGGCCTGAATTCAGCGTCTGGGGCCGAGACACGTTCTCACTGAGCCAGTAGCAGTTATACGCGATGTCGCGCAACTGCACGCGCGTGTGCGTCGTGCCAATGCTTGCGCGCGCTTCGCCGAATAACAAAACGAACTACTAATTTAAATTTACCTACGGTGCGTCTAAAGACGCACCGTTATTAAGACGCACCGTTGGAAAGGCCTCCTTTCGTTGATTACTTCAAAATGGCAGCTTGCCAGAAAGAATAATTTCACAGGGAGTTTAGTCCCCTTACTATCTTTCAACCAAGTATGTTTTTCAACGATAATTACGCCAGTTACTTTTTGGATGGCTGCAAATGATGGGCTCTGGCTTTAAGAAGTGCACTTTCCAATGAAATTCACAAAAAGGGATGTCAAATATTTTCATACACGTATAAAGCGGAGTAGAAAGTAGCACCAAAAAAACCCTTCAAATTGTGGTTGTTTAAAAATCCAGAGTCATCTGATATTGGCAAAAAAATGATCGACTTTACGCACAGCCACAAAAGACCTTTCAAGTGTTTTTTGAAAGGGGGGGGGGGCTTCCCAATATGTTTTGCCGGAAAGCCAATAAGTCCCCAATAATTTAAGGGAAGGTGTTTAGATTTTAAACGGACGATGCCGAGTTTATGTTTAACTTAGTTTCCCACCGTGAACTTAAAAATAATGTTGCTTGCGTCATGATCTTTAATGAGATTGCTAGGAGGAATGGGCCTAAAATGCGGATATGTTCGTCATCACCTAGAGTCGTCTGGTGTCCAACCCTCAGTCACAGGTTGCATTTCCCACGCTACCGGTCTAGTCCTCTACAGTAAACGTGACAAGAAATCGCCGTCGTGCTGTGCAGAACAACTTCATAATAAAGACCTTTTTGGCAATCCTTGAAAATGCCCCATTTGTGTGTGGAATCTAACTTTATTTTCAATATCCATATTTTCAAAGACGTTTTGGCAGTGACTTTGGTGACTCGAGTCAAGTCGAGTCGTGTCATTTTAAAGAACTGACTCGAGTCGAGTCATTATAGGTTGGATATTGGTGCATTAGAAGACATCATCACAGCATCATAGATCTATACCATGACCGTGTTGTCTTCACTAATAGATGTGAAACTCAGTAATTGTGTTCGTTTTAAGACTTAAACGTTGACATTTTTGGTACAGGAACTCAATATGCCTACAATTAATTCATCACAGAACTGCCGGGAGGACACCATGAGTCCATGACAGCAGTATTGTGACAGGTGTATTGTTCAAAATAACCGTGTCCTATGCATGAACCCAATTAATCATGTGAAGATTCGGCAGTAACAAGCCGGGTTTACAAGAAGAGCCTTGCGGCTCAGACAACGCAGGAAATAATCCGCTCAGACATCTAGTTCCCTTGGCGTAAATTGAATTACCGATAACCTTAGCCATTCGATCAGCCAAATGGTGCCAGGCTAAATACGCAGCTGCTGATCGGTTATTTCTACTACCGGCCGAGTCGATCACGCGATAATTGTCTTAAAATTCGGATTAAAAACCGGACTCTGATGACTTCCATAATAAGTGAAATTTTGTGGATGAGCTGGCACATTGTGATGAATTCCATGCGCCGAATCAGGAAGCGCTTCAATGTTAACTGCGCTATCAAGAGAGTGATTTAGAGAGAAAAAAAGTTGTGGATTTACAAAACCAGGTCACAAGAAAAAGGGTCATGTGTATGGGATCCTTTTCTTGTGATGTAATGTGGTGCTTATGTAGCGCTTTATACCAAAGGTGTCAAAGCACTTCACAGTTATTCCCCTGTTCATCAGGCCCTGAAACTATAGTTTTCTGCAGCAGCTCGAGATCAGCGCGCATATGACGATAGGCAATAAGCCATTTGCGAGTAACCTATACCCTTTGGGATTTACATTTGAAAAACGTCTGGTACAATGACTTGCTCAAAATGCTTGGCACATTTTAACTTTGAATTCTCAAGACCAAAGACAATGTTGCTAATCACAAGATTCGGGGCAAGCTCTTGCATAGTTACGTAAGAGACGCTCAGCACCAATACATCGTTCACAATGGGTGAGAATGGCCGCACAAAGACACCAGACCATGCCGGAGCTGGGGGTTGCTAGCATAAGGCTTGCCCCGAATCACGTGATATAGTAACAGTCTCTTTGGTCGGGAGAATGCTAGGTTAAAACGTGCAAAGCATTGTATTAAGTCAGCGTTCCAGATTTTATTCAAATTTAACTCGCAAATGGCTTATTGTAGCAGAGTTGTAATGACTCGAGTCAATGACTCGACTCGAGTCCGACTCGAGTCACAATGTTTGGTGACTCGACTCGACTCGAGTCCCTAAGGATAAATGACTCGACTCGAGTCACTGCGAGCAAATGACTCGACTCGACTCGAGTCCCTCATCAGACTTGAAGACTCGACTCGACTCGAGTGAAGGCTAATAAGACTCGAACCCCAAAATAAAAACACAACTTTGCGAAAAGTATTTGCAATGACTTACGATGCAAAATTATGCTCACTTCGCTTTGCAAAGCAGTCATGTATAAATATACAACATGTCACAGACTCCCACCTCATGGTTCTAGAACGCACAAAATACTATCCAGGAACCAGATTGTTAAACACATTTTCTAATTCGCTGTTTCATCATTGGCTTTGAGCAATTTCTTAAAAAGCTCTTGGATTCGAAACGCTTGCTAAACTAAACTTATGGCATCCTTTTATAAATTTTGGTATATAGTGTTAAAATATTCGTGACTCGAATTGACTCGAGCTAAATATTTGACTCGACTGGACTCGACTCGACCTTTTGACCTAATGACTCGACTCGAGTCACTTCTTTAAAATGACTCGACTTGACTCGAGTCACAAAAATCAGTGACTCGTTACAACTCTGAATTGTAGTAAAGTAGCCGAAGAACACAAGCACTATATGTTTCCCCGTCAGGGTCGAACCCACGTAGCACGGCACATGAGTCGAACTTTGGCACAATTTATAGACCTTTCTTTTGTTTGTAAACATTGAGCGCCATTTTGTATGGTCCGCCACAAGGACATTAAATTAAAACTTTGGTAGCGTTTGTTGGTTATTTTTTCCCCCCAACAATTCAATGACATGTTTGGAAACATTTCCAACTATTCTTTATTTTGAAACGTTGACCTTTTTATTTCACATAGTTTGCCAACCCGTGGTTGGCAAAAAGTGCCAGACACCGCGCAACCGCGGCACGGAGATTAATCTAGCGCCCTCAATAATTAATTCATAGCAGACGGACAATCTTTGACGCGTGCTTCGACTAAAGTGAGAACTAGGGCTACTGCATGTTTTAGTTTACCATTCAGAATGAGATCTTTGCCTGTGAAATTCGGGACAGGTTTACCTTTGATTTAATATAATAAACCCCAGTACACGTAAACACCTCACGGTTTAGTTTAGCTGTGTAAAGCTTAAGTTTTTGTCTCGAGTATTGGCCGAGTTTGCATATCTGATCCGGAATCCACACTTTCTACGCGACGTCAGGGCTTGTATAGACCAGATTGTATAGACTTAGTACCTGAATCTAGTCTGGTGACCTCTTAGGTTCCTCAAATCAACATTGAATCCTTGATTGTGCTTTAAAGTTTTACTTTTACTTGAGTGACGTTTAGGAACTGCCACATCACAATGGCGTGCAAAGAGTCTCAGGAGGTGAGTCAAATAGAGGACACTTTATTCTATAGTATAGTTAACATTCTTGAATTGTAGGCCTACTTCTCGGGCTACATTATTACATACATGTAGGCCGCCTAGTTGTACTTCTAATTGAAATTCTACTACCAAAGTAGAAGGCCCTGCACACGGACAGTTTAGATATGAACGTAAATCAGAATAGATTCACAACTCATTTATCAGCAATCGTGTAGTGTAGGGCCCCTGTTTAGTTTTGATAAAATTAGAGTCAAGGGTGTTCTTTATTACTCAAAAATGACCTTTTCAACCTAGAGCAGGCTTCTCTTAATATAATGACGCCTTTTTTGTAATTTTTAAACAGTTTCTTGGGGTAGAAATTACGATTTTCCTGCGCGGTTTACAGTTGGTGCCGTGCGATTCAACGCGCCCTGCACACTCACGGTACATCGCGCGGTGGTCCCAATCTTTATTTTCTTGTTGCGTTTTGACCTTGTCATCGTCATTTTACCCCCAAATTTTCCTCAAAAATTCAAAACCCTGCCCTTTATTTATGAGATACCTGTATGTTCTTAATGTCGCCAACTAGTTTGGTTGGCCAAATAATTTGAAAGTGGATTTTATTCCCTTATACTTTATAGGAAGGATCACCCATTTATCAACTAGCAGTTTCACCCTCATTTTGTAACTGTTAATGTTGAAGTGATAAATGCAAAAAGTTCAGTGTGGATCTGTCATGTCTGTTACAGTTTGTAATGTTTTCATGTTTCATGTTTTATTTCAGGAAGAGAAGGAAGTTTTACTGTCTATCTATGACGGCGATGAATGCTTCAAGCAGACAGAGAATGCCTATCAGTACAGGGTATGGTATACAGCATGAGAGTTCCAATACATGACACCTTGATATCACTCAGTCAGGGAAGTAAGGAATTCATTAAAATTGAACATTACGAAAAAGACAGACAGGCAAGGTTCAAGTGAGGTGTTTTTTTTGGCAGCGGCTTCAGTTTCTACCATTGACATTCAATCATGATCAGGTAGAAATGCCTGCTGATTCAGTTACTGCCAAACACTGTGTGATTGTGAAAATAAATTAGAATAGACATTTGTGTAGTCAAAGCTGATTTGATAATGTTTCTATGTGGTCAAAGCTTATTGATCAATAATTGGTGTAGTCACGGCTGATTGGTCAATAAGTTTATGTTGTCAAACCTGATTGGACAATAAGTTTGTGTAGTCACAGCTGATTGGACACTATGTCTGTAGATGTGCATAGGAGATTGGACAATTTATCTCTCGCCGCAGCTGATTGGACAGTTTAACTGGAGTCACAGCTGATTGGACAGCGTGTTTATAAAGTCTTTCTAATTTGAAAGTTAAATGTTATTGTCACATGTGATTGGACAACATTCTTGTCTGGCCACATCTGATTGGATATTAAGTATTGAGAGTCAAAGCTCATTGGTCAATTGGAATTTGTTTTGAGAATTTACATAATTTTCAATGCGTGTGTTTTTCATCAGATGGGTCCTGAGGGTCATTACAAATCCTTTTTACTGGAGATAAGATGGGGAGACAATTATCCTGAAGAACTACCAGATATCAACTTGGATGCTTTCTTCAACAATCACTTGTAAGTTGCTTGGTGTTGTATTTAGTTAATTTGTCCAATAGACTCATTGCAATAACAGCAGAGGGCGCTTCGTGACCACTTTCGAAAGCCCCAGTGGGAGGGACATATCACGTATTTGTGTTTTAGTTCGTGTGAGTATGACGTAATGTAAGCAATTTCATTTGTATGCAAAAACCTGTAAGGTCTTTGCGTGAGTGTCAGGCGCCATCAATGATGCATTAGAGTTTCTCTCCCGGAGGCCCGCAGAGAATTTTTTTCTGTAACCATTGAGGGGGTTCTTGTGCATTAAAGGGAATGTACAACATTTGCTTTTGCTGCAATTTTCTTAAATAAATGGATTTGGAGGATTAGTATGTTAAAGCAAATATTGTTAAATGACTTGTTTCTCGTTTTGGGCTTGTAAATGCTGGAAAAACAAAGAAAACCAATCGCGTTCTTGTAGTCTGGTTCCCTGACCCCACTTAAGATGAAATGGGGCAATTTATAGACTTTGGGGAATTGTTAGGCCAAAGAATCAATCTAGTAGGCTTGTACCCCTTCACAAGCTTGTAATCAATTGCAAAGAAAATGTGGAATAACTAATTATGAAAAAATGGGGCAGTTTTTGAGAAAAAAAAAGAAGTTTTCTCCAAAGCTTGTCGGCCGACCAGCGTTGGAAAAATACCATGTTTCTTAAAGCTGTAAGCACACCAGGAGCCACGATTTTACAGGATGCTTTAGGCTGTCATTCCCTAACAATCCAGTAAGGTATTTCGTGATAATTTGATTATGTCGTTTTGTGATGTTGTATCTTCCCTTTGATATAGATCACTTGAATTTCATTTTCTCCATAATTTCAGGAACAGCACTCGATCTGAATGTTATGCAGACCGTTTAAACGAAAAAGAAGCATATTGAAGTTTGTTCAGTGGATAATATACTTAGAAACCAGAATTATGAAATTATGAATTCCAGAAAGACTAAAGGTTGTGTAATTCTTCTTGTATTTTGTTTTTATTATATAGTAAGAAAATGTTAACAAACTAGCAGAGATATATCCGACTGATTAATTTGTTCTTGCAGACAGTCCGCTGTGCGCAGCAGTGTGGTTGAAAGGGTCAAGGCCGAGGTGAGCACAAAATAATTCCAAAATATCTTTGATGATGTTTGTCCAGGATTTGCCCCCAGATCCCTCAAAATCCAATGGGAGATCATGTAGGATTTTGTAGGATTGAGGAGGGCAGAGCCTAGCAACTGTTACTTTTCATGGGGCTTGATGCCCCTTGAAACTTGGTAGGTACAAAGAGTGTGCCATTGGGTTCCTGCACAGTGGAGGATTTTGTAGGATTGAGGAAGGCAGAGCCTAGCAACTTACTTTTCAAGGGGCTTGATGCTCCTTGAAAGATGGAGTACACAGAATGTACCGTTGTGCTACTGCACAGTGGTGGATTTTGGAGCATTCAAGAAAGTCCCTAGCAAAAATGCTGTAAAGGTACGGATTATTTAACAGCAGCAACAGGCTGTCAAGTATTCTTACTTTTCCCACTTTTTCTAAATTTTTTTTTTTTACCTTGCTTCTTCTTTTCCTACTTTGTTTCTTGAAATTCCTACTTTTTTGTCCCACAACTCTGAAAATGAAATCTCATTGAATATTTTTCATAACATTGTTACACACTGTCGTATGTAAATCCCACAATGAAGGGCTTGGGCACAGGAGTACTGCAACTGTACTTCCACGAGCTTAGTTGAGGATGGAGCACAAGTGTTGTGAGTACAGAACATGCCAAATGTGACTTATAATGCTGTGGACATGGTGAATATCAACGAAAACTACTCCTGAAAGCCCACAAAAGTCTAATTTTATCCTGATTTTGTAGAGTTGTAATGACTCGAGTCAATGACTCGACTCGAGTCCGACTCGAGTCACAATTTTTGGTGACTCGACTCGACTCGAGTCCCTAAGGGTAAATGGCTCGACTCGACTCGAGTCACTGCGAGCAAATGACTCGACTCGACTCGAGTCCCTCATCAGAAGACTCGACTCGACTCGAGCGAATGCTAATAAGACTCGAGTCCCAAAAATAAAAGCACAACTTTGCGAAAAGTATTTGCAATGACTTACGGTGCAAAATGTATGCTCACTTCACTTTGCGAATAGCAGTCATGTACAGTTATACAACGTGTCACAGACTCCCACCTCATGGTTCTAGAACGCACAAAATACTATCCAGGAACCAGATTGTTAAACACATTTTCTAATTCGCTGTTTCATTATTGGTTTTGGGCAATTTCTTATAAAGCTCTTGGATTCGAAAGCTGGCTAAACTTATGGCCTCCTTTTATAAATTTTGGTATAGTGTTCGAATATTCGTGACTCGAAATGACTCGAGCTAAATATTTGACTCGGCTCGACTCAACTCGACCTTTTGACCTAATGACTCGACTCGATTCGAGTCACTTCTTTAAAATGACTCGACTCGACTCGAGTCACTTCTTTAAAATGACTCGACTCGACTCGAGTCACAAAAATCAGTGACTCGTTACAACTCTGTGATTTTGTCCTCCAATTCCTACTTTTGTCTTGCTTTTTTTATCATAATGTTCTACTTTTTCACCTGGATCTGCTTGAAAGCCTGTAGCAAGCATCTTCTTTTTTTTTTGGGGGGGGGGAACTCCTCAATCCCTGTCCCCTTTCTCCCTTCCAAAGATGATTAATAGTGAACCTATCCTTCTGCAAACACCAGTTACAGTGCATACTTACAAAACGATTGATAAAAATCTGATTGATTTTTGTTTGAGTATTGCAAAAATGCTTCCCTTTGGCAGATGACAGTGTCAATTGGTAATGCTGCTGCCCACAAACTCGCTTTGCATAATGATAAGCAATGTGTTAAGCACTTTTTAAAGTCTGAGTATTTATTTCCAATGTTTTGTTGTACAGGCAGAGCAGTGGTTGGGTAGTGCAATGACGTATACGCTGTTTGAATGGGCTAAAGAAAATGTAGAAGACCTCATGTCTGAACAAACGGAGAAAACTGCGCAAGTCAAGGTGGGTTCAATGTACAATATGTGACCTGTCACCACAGAAATGAGCTTAAAGTTGGAATTTTTTTTCAGAATTGAGGTTTTCATATATCTGGATTCTGCTGAAAAAGGGCTTTCAAATGGGATACATCATTAAGGGGTACTGAGTTCAGTAACGGAAATGCAGACCACCGACTTACTTGAAGTTGTAAAACTGATTCTTGAGAAAATGGCATTTAAAAACCCTGCAGTTGTGTTACAGTGAATGAACAGTCAACTCATAACAGACGGTATGAAATAGGTTTTAAAGATGTTTGACAGAACAAAAAATTGGAGAAAGGTAGCACAGGACTTACAGATTAAAGTTCACCTGAAAACAAAAAATCGACCACCCCTTCAAATTTTGGCTTTGCCCCACTGAACTGCAAAATGGCAATCTCCGACTTTCAGCTCATTTCATACAGAAATGAGCTTAAAGTCAGAATGTGTAGGTATTCAGATATTTTTCTTTCTGGATTCTGCTGAACAAGAGCTTTCTAATTGGTATATAACATGTGGGGGAACCGAGTTCAGTTTTAACACAGCTTTAATATAGACCGCCAACTAACTAAAGTTGTACAACTCTTGTTGTTGTTGAGAAAATGGTATTCACAAATCCTGCTGTTGCATTACAGTGGATGAACAGTCAACTAATAAAACAGGATGAAAATAGGTTTTCAAGATTTTCATAGAATCAAAAAAGTTTGTAAAAAGGAAGGACAGGACTTACTCGTTGAGGTTCACCTCAAAACAAAAACATGATCACCACTGTAAGTATTTTGCTTTGACATTCTGTGACTTGGTCTGTAGACATCATACATTGTCAGTTCACAAGCATGATATTTCTCAAAAGATATATAAATAAAATAATGATTGTGATATTGACTATGTCGTTTCCTTTAATCAATCACAGGACGACAGGAGGAATACTTCAGAGTCAGTCCCATCGTCTAAGACGAAAGAGAGAAAGGAAGCACTGACCAAAGCACAGAAGAGGAAATTGGCCAACAGAACAGGTTGGTGTCTTGCATGGCCCCAGTTCATGGCGCTACTAAGCACAGGGTTTTGTACTTACAGAGCTGCATCTGTTTCTCGGAGACCGAAGCAGTAAGCTCAGCAAAAGGCTAACATGAGAGGAAAACTCCTTGAAATTATTGACGTCACAATAGAAATCTCCATGCGCATGCAACCCTTAGCACATCTGTGTCATGAAATAGTGCTTCAGGCACGGATCCTACACACAAGGATTAACGACGCGGCCCAACTACTGGTTAGACGCGTGATAATGGCCTGTACTGGTGGCAAATACCATGAATACTTTTCAACAAAGACCACTGCGCGCGGTGGCTTTCAGATTTGCAAGGCTCTTCGCCCGATCTGGCCTCGAAGTCTGTCAAGCCAGCGAATTATATTTTTGAATATTCATGAGTCTACGTTTTTGGTCTTTATTATTGAATTCTGATAAGTGATAACTACATAACCATGGTAATGCCGAGCACAATATTTTTAGCTTTAAGATGAACAATGAAATGTCGCTTTTGTTTCATCGGTTCGGCATCATATCTCTCTAAAACTTTTTAATAAAAGCCTAATTAAAAACGAAATTTTGTAAACGGTGTTCTCCTCGAAATTTGACGTTTATTTCCCGGGTAAATACTTCATCTATGACAACAAAAACTGCACAATACCATCTGTTATATCCTGAAGTATTTATTTTAAAAATAATTTGGAACAATTATATCTTAAATAAGAAGTAGTTTTACTTACAGTTTTATGAATATTTCCGTTTTAGATGTTGTGCAAAAACCCAACACATCTGGAAAAATTCGCGATTACGCGCCAACGGGTATTAATGCATGCCCGTTATCACGCGTCTAACCAATTAAGGCAAGTCCACTGAGTGCATTTTGTACTAGAGCTCAGAACAGTCGTTTATCCTGGTGTCTATTATCCGTGCTTCAGGTTAGCACAACTTTCTGCTAACGTTAGCGCAACTTTTTGGCCAACTGTTAAGCAGCGTTATAAAATTGGGATCTGCATTGATGACAGAAACTCATAGGAAGTCAGTATGGAATGTAGCAATGGGCTCTGGGCACAAGTACCCCCTCATTGGTAAGAAGGGGAGAGTTGGGAGAGACCACTAGGACAGACATTCAAACGTTCACATGGAGACACCGTTGCTTTGTGCGCATTCAGAATATAATCAGTCGTGCATACTTCAGGCCATGTGCGCGCAAACCAGTAAGCGCACGCAATGTGTCTTGTCCAAGGGGCTCTCGAAAAAGGTGAAAAGCGCCCTCTGTTGTCTGCGCATAGCTGTTTAACATACAAATATTGACTGCTATTATACAATACATTAGAGACTCTTTTCGTTGTTTTCATAATCTTTGTCATAAAACAAAGTTGTAGCTGGTCTGAATCTGTGAATTTTGTGAAAGTAGGGGAAGAAATTGCAATTGAAAATTTGACATTCTCTTACCATTTGCCAGATTATTATCCAAGCAAAAAAAATAAAATATGTTCAGTCATTTTTTTTTTTTACCGAATGTAGTTAGTGAAGGAATTTGACACTGCACATGTGACAGCTTGAACTTCATCTTGTGAGGTCATTATGTCTGTACAGGTTTTTTGTCTAATTTCCATGGAAATATGCAGTCTATGACTCAAATTCCCAAGATGGTATTAAACAAAATTTCAAACTTCTGTAAAATTTCACTTTTCAGAATCAAGGTGTTAGAAGGAATCGATTCCACCTTACAACATTAAGACCACACTCAGTCAAAACACGTCCAATTTGAACAGGAAATACACAATTTCCACATCTAATTTAAAGACTTGTCACTGAAATTACTTCGCCTAAGTGCCTCTTCCGCTTTAGTTTAAAGCACACAGAAATGTCTGTTGAGTGGCATGAACTGTATGTGTTCTGTGGCAATGGTGTTATGAATAACAGACTTAAGATTTGTAGGCTGACATTTTTGCTGGTCCCAGAGGGCAGGCCTAGTGTTCTCTTTTCTATCTCAATGACTGACTCATCGACTCTCTGACTAACTGTTGCTTGTGGCCAGTGTTTCCCCTGGCTAATGAAATGAGCGAGGTGGTAAAAATTCAAATTGATGATTGAAACAAAATTGATGCAGTTTGCAAACTCAAAAGGATGCTGCCCTTACAAAAATGCAAGATGATTCCATTTACACATCCAAATTGTGAGTTCTTGATACATAGAGGTCAAGGAAATAAATCACACAAAATGAACATTTTTCGATTAGTATTTCCTTTATTGCCAATCTTCACAGCGAGGTGGTGATATTTGCAAAAATTGAGCGAGGTGGTCACTGAAAGTAGCGAGGTGGGCCGCCTCACGTTTGAATGGGCAGGGAAAACACTGCTTGTGGCTTAGCCTGGTTGGTAGCTGGTGAACTTGTGCATGCCAGCAGTGCTGTTGTAGGACTATGGGCTCCGTGCACAAGTGCCCCTTCAAAGGCCAGAAAAGGAGAGTTGGGGGAGATCTAGACTGGTTCCTGGTTCATCCACTGTGGACTTCGAATGTTATTGGGGACGGGGATTAGTTTGGGAGACCATCGAAAGATTAATTCGGACGCATTCGCGCGCTGACTTCGCCTGACGCTCACGCGAAGACGCTGTGGCTAATAGCTTTGGCACATTCAGGTAGTCGTGCGTGAACCAGTAGAGTACAGTACGCACACACCGTGTGTCCTGTCCACAGGGCTCTCAAAGAGGTAAAACATGCGCCCTCTTTTGCTGGCACACGGAGGATAACCCCATAATGGGCTAAATCCGGCCCATTGTGTAGACCAGATGCATAGAAAATTTGTAGTGAATAGCCATTCTGAATCAATTTCGTGCGATTCACATTGCACCACCAAGAGTTTGCCACGGAGAGTTAATTTTTTCCAGTGCATTGTGGGAGATGGTCGACAATTCGCAGCGCGGGACATTTTAAATTGTTAGTTTTACCAGTCATTAGTTTCGTTAGCATATGATTCGAGTATCTGTTTGCCCTTTTCTTTGCTTTTTATCAATATGGTGTTTTATATAAGGTGGCAGAACGCTATGCCCCAATCTATAACAAATCAGCTCAAGTTGTCTACTGACACTCATTCAAATGGGCCATGTGTTGTCGGCCGTAAATTTGAAAAATGGACTCTCCATGGCAAACTCTTGGTGGCGCACTGCATTGTGAATCGCTCGAATTGAATAGAAGTTTATACACTCTCAGACCAGCTTGACCACTTGCCTTGTCTTGTTCTATGGAAGATATATTTGGATGGGACTCATTGAGTATAACTGTGGTGATTTTCTTGGTTTTTTTAGATTACAAAGGAGAGATGCCTCGAGGCTGGGATTGGGTGGATATTGTGAAGGTAAGTCTTATTAAGACCAATAATCCAATTCGGTATTCAAACTGTGCGTGTGTTGAACATGCATTACACAGCTCACAGTAGCTGCTCACAGGTCATTCTGGATAAACATAAATGGCGATCTCCAAAGCAACGAAGATGTATGGGTTCTTTTTGGTACTTTCTTCAACTGATTTTTGTTTGTGCCACATGTTACGAATTTTAAGGTAAGCAGCTACCTTTGGTATGTTGGATGTCTTTGTTCCGTTTGACCTTTCACTTGAATTACCTTTTTGCACTGGAACAAAACACTGACACTTGAAACTATACTATTAGTCATCCCACTAAAAGTGGAGTGTCATGACCAAGCGGTTAAGAACACCGGACTCAAGCTCTGGTGTTCCTAATCAGTAGAGTGTGGGTTTGAGTTCTGGTCTTGACACTCGTGTCCTTAAGCAAGGCACTTAGCCATTATTGCTTCATCCTTCGGATGATGTAAAGCCATAGGTCCCATGTGTTGTATAATGCGCATAAAAGAACCCAGTAACACTTATCGCTAACAGAAGAGGTTCGCCCCGGTTTTGTGGCAGTGCGTTTATCTTCAGCCATGAAGTCTGCACTTGTAAGAAAGAAGAAGAAAAAGAAGTGGAACACGGATTAATGTAGTATGTCTGTGTCCGCCATGGGTATGTAGGACGCAGACGCAGCACTACATTTTCCGTGTTCCACGAGTGCGAGCGGGATAACAAATTTACCTTGAATAAAACTTAACACACATCAAAGATGGAACACACACGCTGTTGGAACTTTTCAGCTTTTATCCAATACACATGCGTGCTGCAGGATTAGTGCACGCATTTTAGAAAAGCACAATGCGCGGAGAGTGATACGGACGGGATAATACTGTGGTGTATGGGATAATATCTTACTGTTGTTGCCATGGATTGACCAATCAGGATCGAAGATTCAAGTTTGCTTGAAGATAATAGGCATTGTTTGTAAAAATACACATTCTGTGTACATAGTCAACAAGGCTAGGCGAACATAGTAAAACTGATCCCTGGCCAGTTTGGCCTAAGGGCTAAGGGGCCTTGGTAGTCATTAGAATTAAATATGGAGTGACATGGCCTCGTGGTCTGTAGCCTTTAGTCAAGTCCCATGTGCCTATACCCGGACCATCCGGACACGTAACGCACCCCGGATGCTGGCACGTAAAAAGACTAGCACGAGCGGCGAAGCCGCGAGGGCCTTTACTATCTCGTGGAACTAATCACTTATTCATTTACTCACGTAATATAAATCAAGCAATATAAACCAATCATCTAACGGTGGTTTGCGGTTACCAGCAACAGCACGCGCGCCATGGCGCGTGTGCTGTCTGGCGCCAGACGACGGCTGATTTACGTTAGTAATTCTGCATTTTCATTGGTTAATTCACAACGGGTAATACATTATGCATGTCTACCAAATCGGTAGACAAATGTAAAGAAAATCATAAGCGTTCTCCACGAGATGGTAAAGGCCCTCGCGACTTCGCCGCTAGTGCTAGTCTTTTTACGTGTCAGCATCCGGGGAGCGTCACGTGTCCGGGTAAGCGCGTGGGACTTGACTAAAGGCTACGTGGTCTGGAGCATTGCATCTGTGGTCTGCGAGTAATTCTGTAGGTTGTGATTCGAGTCCAGCCTGGGGTTGTGGTGCCCATGCCCTTGGTCACGGCACTTTGTCACGCTTGCTTCTTCCCACCCAGGAGTAAATGGGTACCTATAGGGGAAAAAATGGTTATTATGGTTGATATTATTTGCTTTGCACCAAAATGGCAGCATCCAGCTGTATACCCCCCAGGGAGCTAAGTAGTCTTTGGAATGTTTCATTGGCCCAATGAGCAGGGGTACTAATGACTCTTGTACAGCGCATTGGGACCTTGTGTGAAATGTGCTTTCTAAGCACAGTTTATTAAGGCCAAAAAAAAAAGTCTCCGGTTTCTGGTATGCGTGCGCGTCGCCGTAGCCATGCGCGTCGGCAAAATGAAAACGTTATTTTTTCAATGAAAGATGATGTCTCAAAACCGCCAAACTCACTGGTTTGACTGGAATCCTGCTACCGCACAATTTTAACGTGTTTTTAGATTGGGTTATGGTCGAGAATAAGCTTTATGTGGCCTCTCTGGACTCCCATATATTTGCACTAAGTTTAGTCGGGCACCATTTCCAGTTATCAGCCGACATTTGAAGCAAAAAAATCAGGAAAAAAAAAAAAAAAAGCCGCATCGCCGCACCACTTTTTGGGCAAGCTCCATACCAGAAACCGGAGACTTTTTGGGGGGGCCTAATGCAGTGTATTATACATTTCTGGGCCAAGGGGAGGCTTAAGCAAGTCTAATTCATAAGTGACAGTGAGCCCTCTAGGACCAACAAAAACATTTTAGATCAGGATTTTGCTTTCCAATTGAAGGCGGAATCAGTGTTACATGAGTTCAAACTCCTATTTCTGCAAGCTGAAACTAAAATCCCTCTTGTAACATTTTTGTTAATATCTAATTTTTTTGCTTTTGTTTCATTGCCTTGGCAACTAACATCAATGTCATCCTCACATGTACACAGCATGTAAGTATTGCTTCTATTGTTCTTATAAAATTCTGAATTTTTCTTAATGTTTACATTTTATATTGTGTAGTTTGGCGCTTTTTATGTTAACGTTTATCTTACTAATTTTTTTTTCTTCTGATGGACGGTTAAACACATAACACCCTGTATCCCCCACCCCGCCCCAGCACCATGACTTTTCTTTTATTCATTAGGGAGTAAATACAATGTAGTACAATGTAATACAATGTAATACATTGTAGTACAATGTAATACCATGTAGTACAATGTAATACAATGTAGTACAATGTAATACAATGTAGTACAATGTAATACAATGTAATACCATGTAGTACAATGTAATACAATGTAATACATTGTAGTACAATGTAATACCATGTAGTACAATGTAATACAATGTAGTACAATGTAATACAATGTAGTACAATGTAATACAATGTAGTACAATGTAATACTATGTAGTACAATGTAATACAATGTAGTACAATGTAATACAATGTAATACCATGTAGCACAGGTGCTAATGGGTTGTACATGTTGGGTGTGCTCACCATATTTCAGTTAAGGGCATCCCACCCACAGTCTCAAGTTCTCCATTGGTTTTCTTGAACTCTACAGCTCAGCAAGACGGGGTATTCCAAACACGAAGAAAATACCGACAAAACAAGCTGACAACTTCCAGTAAATTCGGGTTGACATCTGGACAGTATTGTCGACATTTTCTCCAGGAAAGCAGTTTTATTAAGAGATTGGGCTGGCCGAGAGAGGTGCAGCTAGGTTCCAATTTACCAAGAAATGAGAAGGATGGGCCCTAATTTTCAGGAGTGAGGCACGAGGGGGGGGGGGGGAAGCCCCCCAAAAGTAAGTTATGCCTTTGGGTAGGAGACAGGTATAGGTCTCGTTTATCAGTACAGAAAGGCAGGTGTTGTACAGGAATATTGTACAGGAATCACTTCCTTGCTGAAATTTTAACATGTGCATGGAAATTATTAATTATGTGCATTATTTCCAAGCTCTTATATTTGTAAATAAATTCATTGGAATTGCAAAAATATCTGGTACTGAAGCTGGGGTGGGGGAGACATGCCTCAAGTTCATTAACAAAGTTGTAGTTTTAAGTGAAGGCCACAGTTTTCTTTATTTTCTCTCAACTCAATGAAATCTTTAATAATGGACAAATATTAGATTTGTTGTACCAGTAAATTACACATATAAGAGAGGGAAATACATTTATATTTGTATTGAAGCAAAATAAAATACATGTTTTTATTTTGAAATTTGAACATCAAAACGATGTTTGATATTGATTTTTCTTACGCATTCTCATTTATAGAAGAGTTTTTTTTAACAAGAACTGTTCTCATAATAATCATCAAGTTTGGCAATAGCTCAACAGATGCTTATAGAAAATGCCAACCTATTGCAAATTTTTCACATGATGATGATCCCCAAGCATTTTTTTTTTAGAAACCTGTCCGTTATTGTTGAACACCACTACAGTTTAAAGGCACAATTATAGGATCATTTGAATTTATCCCAAAATCACCCTAACAAATTATTATCAAAAAGCTTACTCGGATGAAAGATTGTACTGGTACTAAACACCCCAGGAAATCAGTCTGTCTGGCTTGCTGGCATTAGAAGAAACCAAGAATGGTAGGTGATTTCCAACAATCGGTCAACTGACCGATTTGTTTGGAATAAAGAGTGCTATAGACCAATCGTGTTTCGTGATCAAAACCTTGAGTCGCATGTTGTGTCAGTTTTCTCGAAAAGCCTACTATCCACTGAACTGGAACTTCACCAAATTAAGTTTTGAACATACATGTACTTCTTTGGATTTTGAGTGGTAATATTTAAAACGAAAAAAAAAAAAACCTGAAAAGCTTAAAGCAAATGATCCTATATGCCTTTAAACCCTAACCCCTTGAGCACTTTAACAAGAAAGTATCCTGAATTCGCCAAAATCTACCAATAGTCAAGCAAAAAAATGCTGGGGTCCCGAGTCCATCCATCAGAATCCACCAGTGTGGTACATGTACGTATACATGTACCTCGTACACACCAAACATATAGCCAAGGAGTTAAACTGATGAGAACCTGAATCCATCAAAGTCCTCTAACTACTCAATATGGAGGTATCCTGAATCAATCAAAATCCTGCAGTACCTATACCGCTAGGCTCACTGTCCTGAATCCATTAAAATCCCCCAACTTTTTCAATATGGATGTATCATGAATCTGCCGAAATCCTCCAAGCAGGGGTGTGGATTTTGATGGCTTCAGGTACGTTAGGGTTAAAGCAACATCATCTGTTCATGCAATGAAGTCCATGAGCATTCACTCATCTGTCACTGTAGCATAGCAATAGCTGCACCTTCAGCCGCGTCACCCCCTTGCCTATACTCCACTGGCAACTGGAACATCCTCTCCAATTCTTGCATCAAGACTCTATTCCTCAGCAGACCGCTTCCGCATCCAATAATCCTCGTCACACCTCTGTCCGTCAGATCCTTCCTTGTCATCATATCGTGGAGATTCCTAACGATGCCTCGACACAACGCACGTGTTGTATCTCCAATACTCATATTCGCTGTTGTCAGATTCTGAATGCTGGCGCGCTGAGATGGAACATGCCTCTCTCCATACAAAGTCGGGCAGATTAAAAGATCGGTGTCTTCCACTTCTAGCCCTTTCTCGATCATTTTCCTGTAAGCTTCATCTTTTGTGATCCGAAAACCAAACTCGCTTGCCAGTTCCTGCAGCGTGGAGACGAAGTAATCCAGCATATTGCCGCCAGTGAGTGCTGCGGCTACTGCAAGATACTGCCCTCTGAAATAAGGGAAATACTCGACCGTTGAGCTAGGAGTAGATTTTGGTGGGTGGAAGCCAGGCGGTGTACTGGTGACAAGCTGTGCTGACGTACTGATGTTCACAACTGGAGAAAAAAAATTAAAAGAATGTCATCCTATAAATATTATGATGTTCATCACTGATGCAGTAGTCTATGAGTAAATAATGGAAACTTCATCTTGATTGTTTTCTTATTGTTTTAAAAGGAGGATCACCCAAAGAATGGAGGTGGAAGTGGGGGAGGGGATAGAAAGTAAGGAGTGGCCTTGAAATCTGGTAACAAGTCCTCAGTTTGAAACTTATGAGTTACACAAGAATAATTAAGTTCAGAAATCAAGATGAACATCCTTGACTTTATTCTTGGGGGTAGGGGAGGGGGCTGGTTGCCATGTGACTAATGGAGCACTGTTCAAAGTGGACAATAATGACACTATTGCTGGACAGGAGCGGCACTGCAAATATAAAAAGGGGGGGGGGGTTGACCACCATAAAGTAATCTGAAGACTTGACCACCCAGACACATTTCAGTCACAGCATTAGATTCATATTTTGAGGGAGGGTTGGGGAAGGGGCCAGGGAGGGGAGGAGCCAAGGGGGGGGGGGGTGTCGTACCAGCATCAGATTGTAACTGCATGGATGGTAGAACTGAGCATGGCAGGTCTCCCATGGCAACCCCAACCTCACAGCCTGCTGGGATACCATGCCAAGATGACTGCAGCTTGCCGACAATGGATCCAGGGTCAACGACCTTTGGCAACAGATGAACGGGGAAACCTGCTGATGACAGTCTGAGGGATATATAAGAATGAGAAAAATTCAAATGAAAATTTGAACAATTTTACCTATTCACACATACTAAGAAGCTGAGAATAACTAAATTAATAAAGTTGCTTCAATCATGGCAATACATGAAGTTCATTCATGATTTACTCATGAGGTTTAGACCAAGGAAAAACACTCACATTTCCTTATTCCACTGTTTCTCTTGAACACTGAAATACCCCCAACTAGCTGCATTTTGAACAGACATGACAGGTTTCTCATCAAGACCGCACAACACATTCACCAGAAGATCCATTACTGTCCCTGCAAATTGAAATCTCTGCACAAACTCCGGCGAGTGCCTCTGTAACCAGAACAGAGTGGCGCATCCATGCCCAGTCGCCAGCCGAAGATGCGAATCTGGCGTCGGTAGAGAAGCAATGAAATCCGGAGTGCATCTGGAATCTTGCCAGGTAAAAAGTCGACTGGAGATTACTGATTTCTCAAACCATTTTATTTTGCTCAGGCCTGAAATTGTGTCTGTTTCATCATTCCCGTAGTTCCAACAGACACAACCATGCATTTGGCCAGCAACCCCAATGCGCTTGACCAATTTCAGGCATTCTGCATCCAGTTTTCTCAAGCACGTCTCACAAGCTTCCAAGATCTTTCCCACATCCTGTTCGGCCGCACCAGGAGGTTGCCGATCGTGGGAGATCTTTGCGTTTGTTTCACACACCGCACTTTGAAGTGTTTGCTTGGATTGGGGATCGTACAGAGAAACTTTCACAGAAGTCGTTCCTAAATCTATTCCTAACACAAACTTTGAACCGGTTTCCATGACAAATTGGTGCTGATGGAGCAACTTATAAAAGAAAAACAAAACCCTTTCAAATTCAATTCATTTCGCTCTGTCATGTCTTGTCTGTTGACATTGAATCACCCATTAAAAAAAAGCGCCAGAAATGAGCGCGCATTCCATTTTGAAATGAGCGCTCATGCTGAAAAATGAGCGCTCATTCTTGAATTAAAATATGGTATGCACAATTTATTAACAACGCACACATGCACATAATTTTAAACCAATAATTACAACAAATGAATTGTAAATTATGTTAAAAAAAAACAATTATAATAAAGAGGAAAAAAAATTCATCATGCTTCTGTAATGTATAATGTGCTTAATTATAATCAAATAAAACCTTAATTTTGAATCAAATTAAACCTGTTATTATTGCTTTTCCTGCCTACTTATGGGGAAGAACTAGTCTGGGAAGTGACTGGGAAAGGCTAAGTTAGGCAAGTTGTTTGTATGTATGTAGCAAGCTAATGAAAAAAAAAAAAAAAAAAAGAAAATGTCCAGAAGCTGCCAAATTGCTCTTTGCTCTATAGAAAGATAAGTTATGGGCTCTGTGGCGTTATGGTGGCAATTTAAATGGCAATTTAAAAAAGAAATGGGGATGTAAACTAGGGATGTCGCAGCATTCATTCTCATTCTTCACATTCTTCATTCTTCTTGCGTCCCTCTCTTTTATTATCCAAAATCTGAATTCTTCTCTTTCTTCTTTTTTTCTGGTGGTCCCCTCCCCCCGCAATACTCATTCATATCCACTCTACTTTTCAGCTTGCGTTGTTGCAACAGTATAATTATTAAGAATCAGTGAACGAGGATGCAGCTAGACTTGCCAAGCGCAGCGCGCAGCCGGCATCGACAATCGACAAGACCGTTATCTTGTCGCGCATTCTCAAGAATGTGCGCTCAATCTGGAAGAGTTATTTTTTGCCAAGATTGAGCAAGGATCCAGTTGCACATTCTCGAGAATGTGCCTGCCCATTTTCGAGAATGCGTGATTTTCAAGAATGGGCACAACAACATCAACATCATCAGCTGAATCCTAAACGCCCAATTAGATTGTGACCGGACTTCGGACGGCACGCTCCACTTCAGAAATCTCCAAACCGATATGTGGTATTTGAAAATCTCGGAATCATTTTGACATTGCATTCAAAGGATTTTTATTGAAACCTCATTTCATTGGCTCCATTTATGAGTTTGTTTTCTGCAACAGAAATGTTACATGCTTTATTATAAGTCAAGAGATTGGAAGTAAATTAATTCTGAGTATTAAAAGGCTTTTAGATTCAGTTGAAGACGGCGATGAAACCAAAGCACATATAAAGTCTAGGTTTGCTAAACCCCTTCAACACCGCACCTGCATACAAACCAAAATGAGAATTCAACCTGATTCTGAATCGGTTCAGATTTCAAACCGGGCATTGTGGCAGTGCCTGGATATAACAGGTCAGGGTTCATCAGTCTAATAACAGGTCAGGGTTCATCAGTCTGGCGAAGCGCGCGCTTTGTGAGACAAAAAACTGTTGATTTTGCAGGTACCAGCTCCCCTGTTCCGGAAGGTCAATAAAAAGAACAAATTCCAGGTGGTCAAAGATAAGGTGATGATTGTAAAATCTCGGTAAATAACGAAGTACGGCAAGATAGCGAGTGGGAGCGGGTGTGATATTGCAAAACCGGCTGGGCCGCGGGTACTCGCGCGGAGAACACAGACATTCAATCATCATGGCGAAAGGATTAACCCGAGTTCTGGAATGGGTGATTGTGGTTTATTTTGCCAGCCACATCATCATTACGATCTTCTTCGATTCACAGGCGATTATGCCATCATGGCTCTACCCGCAAGTGGTGAGTATGTGAAGTAGGCCTACTAAGTAAAATCACATAATTTTATGCAGAACATATAGCCTGTCATTGCCTGTAGGCATGGTACTTTGGTCATGTTGGTAGGCCCTATACGATTTAACAGAGAACAATGTAGAAGGAATTCTCACAATTATTCACTAATCCCATCAACCCATTACCCTTCTGTTCCTTGCTCTGTGATCCTACCCTGCCCCTCCCTGAGGTTTTATATTTTTTATACTGTACTGTATACATGTATTTATGTACTTTGTATTTTTGTATAAATATGATTATTTATATTTGTTGTTTTGTCATGATTGAATAACTATTTAACAAATATTTTTACATATGTACATTAATTTACAGACCTACACTGGAAATCAATTGTCTCGTAATTTTCAAGCATGACAATAAACTGATGAATGAATGTATTTCGCTCGTAGTCGTACCCCCCGCCCTGCACACAGGACGCTGGTCAGGGCTGACATCATTTGAGCTCTCATTGGATAAATTTGCGTGACCTGTGACGTAGAACGCGTCACACAAACTAGCTTCCGGTGCCCATCATGCGTAGCACGCGCTAGCTGCATGCGAAGGTCAATCTGTACTTCCTTCACAAGATTCTGTGAAGCTCATCAGCCCTTACCAGCGCCCTGTTTGCAGGGCGGGGGTACGAGCGAACGAATGTATTCCCTATATTTGGTCCAAGAGGGCGTGCCTATTGTCCTCTTTTACACCTATCTCAGTGAATTGACTGACTGACCGATTCACTTGTGACTTATTGTGGTTGGTAGCTAATGAACTTTAGAATGCAGGGCAGTGCTGTTGAGTAGGAGAACCCTGTAATACTGTGAGTGAGCAAAATTTAGCCCAAAGATGCTTGAAAAGGCTCCCATGAATAGCCATGCTGAATCAATTGTACTCGGGGAATGGCTTCTCAAGGCTTCCCTTATCTCGTTTGCACAAAATCCATCTCTCATTTTGATGAAATGTGTCGGTATAAATCAGTTCTTAATCATCCAGTTCCATGGTATTCACACATTGCCATTTTGAAATTTCATTCAGTTTTTAGATCTTGTTAGAGACTACTGCATATTCATGAAGGATGAAATGATGGCGGATCCCTCAGCCTACCCATGGTTCATGTCCTTCGTCTACGGTGAATGTCTGCTACAATTCCCATTCTTCTTTGTTGCAACCTATGCCTTTTACAAAGGTAATTATTTAATTGAGAATTCTTGTCATTATTGGAATGTTGGAAAATTGCAAAAAAATTATAAATATTTGGAATGCAACAATGGTAAAATAATAAATACCTTATGCTCAAATTATGTACTATTGTTGTGCTTGATTTTTTAAAACTGTTTGTGTGTGTGTTTTGACATATCACTTGAAAAATACTGTTGTATTAAATTTATCTATGGTTGTTCAATTTTAATTGTTGTGGTTTTCCCATAGGGAGCTGCAAGTGGATTCGCATTCCAGCTATCATTTATTCCGTCCACACCGCCACCACACTGCAAGCAATCTTCGCTCATATGTTCTTTCAAGACTTCACCAACTCTCCCCACCCAGGGCCAGTAACTTTAGAGGAACGACTGAAGCTTTCGGCCATATATTGTCCTTACTTCCTTTTACCGGTGTTGATTCTTTTACTGATGCTGTTTAGTGATGATTACAAACCGGCAAAGTCCCCAGAAAAGCCTGCTGTGAGTACGGGGACCTCTCGCTCCAGGAAGCACAAAACTCGTTAAGTAAAGCTTGGAGTGGAGTTATTCTATAAATGAATGGTCAAAAGTGTGACATTTTCCCTGTCCCTGTTACCTTGGTACTTTATAATTTGTCATTCAAGTATAACTAACAATGACTTCAAATGAGCATAATTTATTTGTTGGTAGGTATTTTGCCATTCATAATCCTCTTGGAGGACGACTGCATTAAGTAGTGCATCTGCATCACAATTATAAATTGTAGATGTTAGATGTAACAGGACAGGAAAAAGTGGACCCCAAATTTGTAGAATGACTAAGAAGCAAATTTAAATTTGAGAATCTGGTCAAAGATGAAGTAATTATTTGACAGTAATAATGTTTAAGTTAGGATTGTAACAACTGACTGAGAGTGAACATGATCAAATTGCAAAAAGTAATACAGTCGTGTTGTTTGTCATATGCCAAACACTTGGAGGTCCAGATTAAATTTGGAAAATTAACTTCTTATTTTCTACTTTCTTCCCAAATTGTCTTAAAATTACCGGGTTTTGTTTTCCCCTTTTCATGTAACCTAATCTAAATAATGAAGTATATCTTATTTAACCCTAATCCTTATGGGACCGTGACTGGTTTACCAGTTTTTGGCTCAGGAGATGAATTTAGTTTTTTTTTTTAATAAATTCTGTAAGTTTTCAATAGTTGTGCAATTCGATTACGTGGATTTGTAAACACAATGACATTGAATCGACAACCAGTCAATTCTAAAGCCAAGCAATTGTAATTAATTCTTTTGATTAATTAACCCATTATGTCTGAAGTTGAACAAAAGTCGGTTCGCTGATCCTCTGGCCTTTGCCACTGTGTTACTTTAAACTGTTCAAAAAGTTAAAGAACTTGGTTAAGAAATCGATTTTGCGAACCCCTTTTAATCTTAGAAGCAATTGACCATTATCATGTTGCGATCTTCTTGATTTCCCTCCCATTCAGATCAACGCTACCAAAGCGAGGCCGGAAGGGAAAATAGTCTGGTTCCTTTTTGCACGAAAAACATCATTCATTACTGTCATTGGATACAGGAAACATGACTGAAATGGTGGCATCGTGATAAAGGTCTATTGTAATCGTGAATTGTCTTTTCTTAAGTTTATTATACTTTTGTTCAGCTTTGCAAAACCGTGAAGCCAAATTTCACTATAAATATTGCTTTCTTAATCTTTTCTTGGATTCATCTCCAAAAACATGGGGGTGATGAAAAAAAGTGTTACACAAAATCTGCTAATTAAGATTCACTTAGGTCTACTGGTGTTTATTTTCTGCACTAATTTATGTCAACCTTTAGAATACATGTTAAAGAAAAAATGGGACGTTGAAAACAGCCGTATTAAGAGTGAAATAATTTTTCAGTAAAAAATGGTATCTTTTTGATAGAACTGAAAGTTGTTACAAATGTCACTTATGTACAATGATCGAGCAGTTTTACAGAAATGTATTGTGTACTGTGGGGAGTAAGATGAGACGAAGTAGATGCTATATTAAGCTGCTTAACTTCGCCCGGATATTTACTTTCTCCCAGGTCGCACAGTTTTATTCCGAGAATTTGAACGGGGTGAAGAAACTTTTGCATGCCCCGTGACCCACGCCTGTCTCTTAAGAATAGACATGGTTACGGTAAACATGCTCACACACAGTGTTTGGAGAACCACTTTTCTCATGACGTCATCTACTTGACGTAATGCTGTAAGAATCACAAGGGATCGCGGTATCTGTCTTTTTTTTTTACTCTAAAAAGCAATAATGCACATTATGCGTCCACGGGATTAGGAAAGGTAATATATAATGAACTTTTGAAGATAAATGAGGGGTGAGTAAACGGGAGAAGTGGGAGAAGCAAATGTTCTATTCATAAGGATTTGAAACACGCCCATCGTCCACACAATCACGCCCCGCCCCTTTGGGGTTCCACCTGGCAAATGTTTTTTTTTACGATTCAGAGGGCTGTCGCGACGCTGTTTTAGGAAACAAACGGACGTTAAACATTGACATGGGTTTTCATATAGCTTCAGTTCAAAAAGTTACATTTTTACAATCTAGATTTTTTTTAGATCTAAGTATCACTAAACTTTTTCAAGATTTACTGGTACTAACATATAGTACCGAGAAAATGGCGTCTCCGCGTCATCAGTGTGTAAGTTGCTATGCTTTTACGAATAACTCAAATGGGCTAAGCATGCCAGTTTCAATCTCTCTTTTACTCGGTCTTGCAAGGGGTTAATTAAACCCCAGAGTTGTAACCAAATCATATTTTCCAAGTCAAGTCAAGTCTCAAGTATTTTTTTCCCAAGTCAAGTCGAGTCTCAAGTCAAAAAATCAGCGACTCGATTCAACAACTCTGTTAATAAAATTCACCCTAATAGGTTGATTTCTGTAGGCCAACATGTATTGCGATTTTTTTTTTTAATTCTAGATGCTCTGTGGTGCGATCTGAGGCAATTTCTGACCACTTTAACCAATGTTTTTTTCAGGAAAAGATGGTGGTGTAATCATTGCCTGCCTTTATTGCGACGTCACATTAAAAAAACCAAAAAAAAATTGGTTTCATTATTTTTCTTGGGGGGGGGGGGGCATGGCCCCCTTGGTCCCCCCCCCCGATCCGCCTACAATGTAAAAAAAACCTAGTTAGATTTGACTAGGAAACAGTCGAACTTGCACCCAGCTGAATGCAGCAAGGGTCAGCTGGGTGCAACTTGGACTGATTTCTAGTCAAATTTAACTAGAGTGTTTTTAGAGTGTAGTTACAGATATTTGCAATCATACGATAAATTTAAAGTAGTATTGAAAACAAGAGGTTCTCAATGCTCTTGGCATGGGTCCTAGCTCTATGCTCTTGGCGATTAAAACTAAGGGAAATTTCTTGATGTAATACAATGATAGGGCTTTATAGATGAGAAGAAGGGAGGGGAGCTTTTATATGGGTTCACCAAACTTTTGGCTTCAACACAAAAGGCGATGACGATGTTTTTCCATATGACATTATGTGTCCTTGCTTATTCTTTGTGGTCGTGCATGTCATATTCCTAATGCCCAGTCACGAGTCTTGAGTAAACATTCGTCTTTGAGATGCTGTGGCGAGGTATGCAGGTGGATTATACGGTCAAGAAACTTTCCGTGTTACCGGCCCCACCTCATGTTTGCTCCTATGAGACCCGGCATTCAGAGACATCACTGGGTTGCTCGCGAGTTGCAACGGGAAGTTGTCCGGTAAAAAGGACGCTTTGTCCACTATCGATCAAGTGGAATTGGACAGCATGTCGGCTATGGCGGAGCATGGCAAAGATGCCGAGTCGATGCAGGAACTTAGACATCAATCTGATGAGGTGAAATCGGGAATAAGCAATACGTAAGTGTTATTATTCTCCTGTGTAGTTTGTTTCATTTTAGCTTTGGTCCAGTATGAGATCCCGCCTGCCCGAACCTGCATTGATTGTGACAACGCAGAAAAACAATCGTTTTCCTTCTACATGAAGTAGTCTAAGAATGGAGTATCAGTATACCGTCATTTTTGGAAAGAATGTTGCATCCTGACACCACTTTTTTCCTATTATGTAGGCCCTATCTAAATGAAAGTCATCACAAAAATGTTCAAAAGACATCCAATCTGGGACTGAGAAACATTTCCAATTTCATTAGAAATTCAATGAACTTCAAAAATGCATGCAACTCGCCATAAACTGTGAACACAACCAGAGAAGTGGCGCTTTTACATAGACAAGTTTATTATCAATGATGGTCATAGCAGTGTTGAAAACTTCAAGAACTCTAAGCGTTTCAAGTTATGTTAGATGTACTTTGAAACTTCTCGATTGTCGTGTAGACTTCGTACTCGACCAACACGCGTCAAGGTGTTAAACCGTTTGTAGTTTGACCCGTATACGGTCATCATCCCCCCCCAAAACCTTGGAATATTGGAAATAGTGATGAATGCAATTTTATGTTTATTATTATAGTCGACAACATCTTTGATTCCGTTATGCAAACCATGTCATAATTATGTTTAGCCATCCATTATCAAGTTTCTATATGGTTTACCTTCATTTCTGTAGGTATGCAACAATTCTCACCAAGTTCTGGTACGTGGTTTGCATCATTGTCTTCGCCATGATGGCAGCGTATGGCACGATCGCATTTACTCTCTACCGACTACCAGACTTCTCTGATCCAGTCAAGGTGAGGATTGGAAGCAACCATTTGTGCATCTCATTGATGTACCCAAAATCAACCGTATTACAAATGACATGCAAGCTGCAACTGGCTAATATTATTTAACACTTACTCTTTGAACATGGGCGTCGCCAGGATTTTTTCTAAAGGGGGCAACAAAATGTTTTGCCAAAAAATGCTTGTATTACTCAACACATTCTCGATTTATCAGTTTTAGAGGGGGGGGGGACATTTCCCCCCCCCCTCCCCTAACTCATTAAATTTACACCACTTTGTCTTCGCGCCTCTTTTTTTTTTTTTTCTTTTTGCTTTTCCGGCCCCCTTGCCCCCCTCGCGACGCCCATGTCTTTGAAATATTTAACCTATCGGGCCCACTTATAACAAATCGGCCAAATGTGGTTTATACGAAGGACCTGCAAACATCAAACTTAAACTATTATGAATACGACTTGGACTACCTCATGAGGTACAAGATGTGATATGATTTGATTACAAACTCGGCCATTAACTAAATGTTCACGGCTAACAGCAACCGACTTGAAATAAAACTAATGGGTTTTTGTTCCCAGGGTTTTGATGCTCGAGGCACCGATATTGCAGCACGTCTTAGAAGTCTCACCAACATGCTGTATTATTCCGATGATTACCTCAGCCAGCAAGTCATAAACCCTGCATCAATCAGCGATGAGGTTGTGACTAGACCTCAGATAGGTTGTCACTATCCTGAGCAGCAGGCTGGAGACAAGGAATCTGAACCTGCTATCTGGTTCGCTGCTTCTCTTTGTAAGTATCACCATCACCACGACTGTCATCTCTATCAACACTTTCAGATCGTCACCACTATCATCTCGATCACCACTGTAATTTTCCTCACTGTCGTCATCATTCACATTCATCTATATTAATACCATCATCATCACCATCGTGATTTCCATCACCACTGACTGTATATGCCACATGAAATCACCACTATCACATCAAATCACCCCGTCACTCACATCAATTTAGCGCTCACCTCACACCGCCACTATCATAATTACATCAAATCACCCTATCACATTAAATCATCACTATTTTGCATCAAATAACCACTATCACATTAAATCACCACTATCACATCAACTTACCACTTACCAAATCCCCACTACATGTGTATCATATCAAATCACCACTATCACATCAATTCTCCATTATCACATCAAATCACCACTATCACAACAAATCACCGATATCATTTTCACCACTTTAACTTCTATCACCCCCTTTATGGATACCACCTCCATCAGTACCAACCTTATCTCAATTTAAGACCAACACAAGAAGTAATCTAGCATATGTTTTCTTGTTTCTTGCAGGGGACTGGGATGAGCAAGTTGCCAAGGTGATATTTGAGGGAGTTGATGGAAGAGACATGCTCTCAGCATCAAGTCTGAAGTCAGTTTGCTATGCAGAAACCAACCTCATCACGTCACATCCTATGTACCAGTCTAACTGCCTCTGTCATGACGTAGGGCACTGCTCAAGTACTTGGTCGCTTGGAAACTACGTTGCATTATTGTCCAACAAATCCTCATGCCAAAATATTACCGACCATGACGTTGACAACGTCGTAACGTTGTTGAAACAATGTGCACCAGTCTTCCACAATCGCACCCGTTCAGAGCTACAAGATTCTGATGACATCACAAACATACCTACGGAATGCACTCAACACGACTACGCCATTCACACGATGCTGTTTTTCCTCCTACCGTCGGATTTCAGTGAAAGCATCTTGAGAACTGAGACGCCCAAGGCAGAAGTGGCGGCCATCTTTTTCCCTCTACTATTATATGAAGAATCTGCCCTCCAGACCATCTACACAGACAATCTTCAGAGATGCTCATGCTCAGACGGCATCACGGAACTTAAAGCGGTCGACTTTTCTCTTAAGTTCACCATATTTTCAAGTCTCCTACTTGCTGACTCAATTTTCTTGGGAATCGGTATCGCAGTGGTATTTGTTCTCATCTGGACTTACACTGGTTCCCTGGTTTTTACCACGGCAGCGCTCCTCAATATTTTGTTTTCGCTACTCATGGCGTACTTTTTCTTCACCGTGGTTTTCGCCAGACCATTCTTCCCCTTCAGCAACGTCTTGGCAGCAGTTCTCATCATCGGCATTGGAGCAGACGATGCCTTCGTCTTCATCGATCTCTGGAACAAGTGCAAGATGGAAACTGGCGGCCAAGATCTCGTGGCACTCACCCGGGAAACTTTACGTCATGCCACGACGACCATGTTTGTGACGAGTTTTACCACTGCGGCGGCGCTGTTCGCCAGTGTCATCTCCGACATCACGGCTGTCAAGTGTTTCGGTGTTTTCGCCGGGACAGCAATCTTAATGAATCTAGTTTTAACCATCACACTGACCCCTGCAATCGTTGTCCTTGATCATAAACTGACCCGTCTGACTTGCCGGAGGACATCTAAAGGCCAGAAGGAAACTAGTGACCATGACAACCGCTCTGAGATCCATGACTCCTGCCGACAGCGATTGATCAAAATTGTGAAGAGCTTCTTTGAAAAGACTTTGCCCTCCTTTGTCTTGAGACTGAGATACTTCTGGATCGTCTTTTTCTTTTTGCTTGGGGTAGGAGGAGCAGTCGTCATATTTTACAGGCCAGGCGTGCGTCTACCAAGCGATGCAGAAAATCAGTTTCTTATCCTCTCACACCAGTTTGAACAGTATGACTTCATTTATAAGAACCAGTTTGCTTTCGCCACCAAGAACAAACCTTACGTTCCTGGTTACGTCGTGTGGGGCGTCGAGGCGGTCGATAACGGTAACTTGTGGGACCCCGATGACAGGGGAACCTTTAGTCCCCGTCAAGACTTTGTTTTCTCGAGTCCATTAGATCAGCAGTGGCTGATGGATTTTTGTCAAGATTTGCGAAATCAGACCTTCTTTAAATCGGATGCGCCCTACGACTGTTTCATAGAGCGTATGGAAGCACTCATGGAACAGCCATGTGTGGTCGATCCTGTCACAGGCCAAGATGCATCGCCCTGTTGTGGCCAGTCGTCTTTTCCATATCCTTCCTCCGTCTTTGATGTTTGCTTGAGTCGATTCCACGACTTGGGTTACATCCCTAGTTTAAGATTCAGCAAAGACAATTCCTCACTTGCTGTTGTCACAATTCCTTTTACAATGTCTTACAGGCAGAGCTTGTCTTACGCCCTCAACGACGAGCTTTGGACATCAGCCAGTACCTGGGTAGATTCCAAAGTAAAATCTGCACCAACGCACCTGCGGCACGGATGGTTCGTGCCGTACACCACGGACATAGGCTTTTATGATCTGCAGAGGAGTTTGGCATCAGGTACAATATTTTCCATGCTAGTAACTCTCGGCATAGGATCCGTTATTCTTCTCTTTGCAATCCAGAATATTATTTTAACTGTGAATGCAGTGATCACAATCACAAGCACAGTTTTCGTCACTGTTGGCGGTTTAGTCCTGCTCGGCTGGGAGTTGAACATCGTAGAATCCACCGTGATTACGCTGTCTGTTGGTTTGTCCGTAGACTTTACCATCCACTATGGCGTCGCCTACCGGCTGGCTCCGCATCACGATCGTAAGAGTCGTAGCCGGTATTCGCTGGCCACCATGTCCGGTGCTATATCCATCGCAGCCTTTTCCACCTTCATCGCTGGTGCCCTGGTCATGCCAGCGACAGTCTACGGCTACACGCAGTTTGGTATCTTTCTCATGATCGTCATGACTCTGAGTTGGGCCTACAGCACTTTCTTCTTCCAATCTCTTTGTTTTACTGTGGGTCCCCAGAATAACTTTGGTAACATACCTTGTTCGTCGTGCTGTGACTGTTTTGGTTACAATAACGGTCCAACAACTCCAGACGCTGACAGTAGACCTCTCAAACAAACTCAAGACGTGCCTGTAAATGATCCAGCTTTCGCAAGGAATGTAAGCACCATAAGCAGTGGTCGGTTTCTACCGATTCACTATCCGGACCATTCTTATTTACGTCCGGATTTAAAACGGGAGGGGTACGGCAGAAAAGCTAGTTTACCAAATGGGTACGCGCCAGGGAGAAGTAGGCTTTCTTTATCATCAAATCATCTCAGAAATCCAACGCTTTATTCTCATAACTACTCTTCAGCCTCGTACCCAAAGCGGTACTCGTTAGACTATAATGACAATCAGTTCAGACATTCTGAGGTACATTATAATCCTGTGTACCATATGCGTTAGTATATCCTTCGATACATCTCCACAAGTATACGATCGTATTATTATAGCACCAATGAGGTCTTACCAATAATATTTACTGTCTCTTTTTAAAATGTTACTTTGGTGATATTTATTTACTTATAGCATCCAATGCTGTTGTTTATAAATTTGTTTACTGTAGTTTCATTTGTATAGTTTTGAGATGGAGAATGTCTCTAGCTTGTTGGTACATTTTAAAGTTGTGCTTGACTATCTGAATGATAATCTCCAATATTTCTAGACTAATTTCAAAGAATTCAACACGACTTTTTCATGTATATTTATAAGAAAAAAAATCAATAGTTCATGGGTTGAACGACGATCCTTGATTTATCTTGTTCCATACCTTGAACTGCTCTGTCTCTTTAGAAATTATTGAGGTTTTTGCTTTAAACATAAAATCCCTTAAAAGTCCACAGACAAACTTTGCTTTACTGAAACTTTACCAATATCCCTTTTCTTACACTTTTGTTGAGAGTCGGTTAATTTAGAGATGTTTTCTAAGTTTCAGGAAACTTTCAGCGTTTTACAAGAGAAAATTTTAAACCAGTTTTTCCTTTTAGATTACACAGATTTTTTAAAACTACTAGCCGCGGTTGTACATGCATGCAGTATTTCGATTATGAACTTTGGTTTAAAATCAAACGTTGTAGTTATTAATTCTTAGATTGTAACTAATTTGGATGGTTTAACCGATAAAATGTTTTCAATAGAGAATAAAGACTGTCACCTAGTTAAATGACCAGGACATGAATTTTTTTTGGGAAAGTATTTTGTGCAACTGTAGATTCCTCTTATATGCGTGAAAACTATTTGGCATCCCTTTACGTTTTTTGTGTGAAAGTGCACTTCTTAAAGCATTTATGATGTTCCAAGCTGTTCCGGACTATTGATGGCGCCTTTGCCGTGATGTCATTTTCTGAACATTTTAGTTTGAGGGTTTCTGTTCAAATTGCGAACCCAAAAATTTGCTCATTGAAAACATTTGTAAGAATTAAATGTTTGCTCATTGACTTATTGTCATTCATTGAAACAACGAATCACCAAAAACAGAAATTTCTATTTACGACAGCAAATCATGCATGCGTGGTAAGATGTCTGCACTAGAAAACAGGAGGTCGTGGGTTCGAGTCCCACCCGAGTGATTTTTTTCCAACTTTAACTCGGGAGGTAACACACTGAGTATACAGTGTTTATACGTCGGTGAAGGGCAAAACCTAATATGATTTACATTCAATTCATGTTATGAGCAATGGGTTATATTTAGAATAGGCCCTATTCGTCCTTTGTGCGTTTTCCTCTTCATCAATGACTACTTTACATCCGACGTCCTGCTATATATAATTCACGTGTTAATTAAGCTTTGCCGAACGCGCGTTTGCATACTATACCGTATAGCCCTTCCCCATAGCCCAATTTTATGACGTCATCGTGTTCACAGGTCATCGTACAAAAAGATAACTAGTGTCCTATCTTCCCCTCTAAAGAGTACTGTTTGAAATGCTTCTGATAATTCTTTTTTTTGGGGGGGGGAGCGGTACGACCCGATCACCATTTTAAGTGACAACCCGCCACTGTTTGAAATCGTTCTGTTAAATATTCTCCGCGTGTTTTCTCCAAAACTACGAAAGCCCATTAGCGCCGCTGCAAGTATATATGTTACAGATTATTTAATTCGTTATTACGGATTATTAATTCGTTATTACGGATTACTAATTCGTTATTACGGATTATTAATTCGTTAATACGGATTATTTAATTCGTTATTACGGATTATTAATTCGTTATTACGAATTATTAATTCGTTATTACGGATTATTAATTCGTTATTACGGATTATTTAATTCGTTATTACGGATTAATTTTTTTTTAAGAGGGGGCAAAGCATATTTCTCAACCGTTTATTCTCTATTTAATTTTTTTTTTAGAGAGGCGAGGACACCCCCGACCCATTAAATTTACAGCAATATTACATCGCGCCTCTTTTTCTTTCCTTTTTTTTTCTCTTTGTTTTCCTTTCGGGGGGGGAGGGGGGACAAGCGCCCCCTTGCCTTTCCCCCTCCTCGCGTCGCCCATGTCCAAAGCCTGTCGTATCATTGTTGCAGCTGCCAGCATAACAAAAGGAAACGGATGTTGTAGGTCACTCCATTATCTTTTGGGTCTGAATTTATATCATGAGTGTAGAATAATAATAGTTGCAATATCCTTCCTTTGCACTTCACGAAAAGCTGGCGTTTTGAAGAATATAAATGATAAATGGTGATAAGTTTGTACACAAAGTTAATTGACCCATCCCAGGGTACCAGAAGTCTGATATGCTCCTCCCACATCTAAAATTATTTGAATGGAAACCCGAATATCTGATGTAGTACATGTGTGAAGTTTCAATTCAACCTGTTAAAATGATTTGTTGTCATGGTCATTAAAAAGTCGGCACTCTCGATCTCATGCGCGCACTCTCATGTAAATTAAACATGGTCAATGCGATGGGAAACGATAACATTTAAGTCGACCTGTTTTGGTAAATGGACATTTTGCGACGAGAGTATGCCCTATTTACGTAAACTTGGTGTCGAAATAACCACAGGACATCCGAACAACTGTCAGAGAAACTTGGCGGGATTTAAAAAGTGCATTGCGACGATAAAAATTAGGAAAAAATGAACATGGAGGGGGTTGCGCTCCCTCCCCCTCCGTATTTCGCGCCGCTTCTTAAGATAATTATTCTGACCTAAAATCACTCTTTAGTCATATTTTCATATTTCACAAGTGCCAAGGCACCAATACAAGCTGGTTTTTATTTTCTCCTTTACCGTTGTGTCGCAAGGGTATGAGCGAAAAAGAAAAGGTGGGGGTAAAGGCCATGCCCCCCTGCGCTTTTTGCGCCACTTTTAAGTTAATTAGTCTGATCTAAAATCACTCTTAAGTTTTTTCCATAATGTACAAGTTCCAAGCTAATGATAGTTGATTTGATCTTGTTCTCAAATTTGATTAAATGTAAAATTTGCCGCATGCCGCCAATGGGCCTTTGTCTGATCTAGCGAAACTTAAGACCGGCCATTCTGTGATCAGGGTCGGTGATACTATATTATGCTTTGAGACAATCTGGGGATTTGTTCCCGAAATTTTGCATTTTGATTAAACCTTATCCAGCTCTCAGTGCATTCTGATCACGTGCTCTCCGCATGTGAGTACCAGATGTATTTCGTAATAACGAATTAATAATTCGTAATAACGAATTACATAATCCGTCATAACGAATAAATAATCGGTAATAACGAATTAATAATCGGTAATAACGAATTAATAATACGTAATAACGAATTAATAATCCGTAATAACGAATTAATAATCCGTAATAACGAATTAAATAATCCGTAATAACGAATTAAATAATCCGTAATAACGAATTAAATAATCCGTAATAACGAATTAAATAATCCGTAATAACGAATTAATAATCCGTTATAACGAATTAATAATCTGTAATAACGAATTAATAATCCGTAATAACGAATTAATAATCCGTAATAACGGATGAATAATCCGTAATAACGAATTAAATAATCCGAAATAACGAATTAAATAATCCGTAATAACAAATTAATAATCCGTAATAACGAATTAAATAATCCGTAATAACGGATTAATAATCCCTAATAACGAATAACCAACATATACTTGCAGTGGCGCTAATAATGGGCTTTCGTAGATGGGAGATCAATGTTGAAATTTGCAGACGACAAGACAAACAGCGCCCTCGCTTGTCTGCAGTGCACAGTTGGTACTCGCTACGCAATTCACAGTTTAACACTAGCACTGTACACACTAGGTTACCAGTGAAATTCCATCAGACATGGCGGACGAAGCTGTTGCCAAGGCTGGCTTGCACTTCGATGAACTGAATAAAATCAGGGTTTTAGAGCCCGAAATTCACCAACAAACGTCAGAGTTAAAAGAGGAATGTAAAGAGTTTGTAGACAGTGAGTATACGAGAGTAGAGGGCTGAATACAAGTGTTGGTCCAGACACAGACTCCCTTTCCTCCCTACGTTACGGAGGGAGTCCTGAGTACATATGTGCTCACAACCGAACGAAAACATTTCCGACCAATAATTTTAATATTTTTGCCTGTTGGAGAAGCTAATTTTTAAGTCGTAGTATTCTATGTGTCCTTATCTGTTAGTACGCTGGGTTCAGGAATTCCATATGCGATGCTGACTGACGTCAATCAGGAAAATAAACTCGAAAGCATCGTTAAACTTGTACGTGTTTAGTCTCTTTTCATCAGTTTCTCACCGCCGAGTCTGTACTGTGCAGCGTGTAGTCTGGTTCCCTAGACTGGACAATTATTCTCGACGCTCATATCACATCTGGTCGGGGGGACAGACTATGCTGCATGAATATGCAGTGCGCACGCGCTATTTGCTTAGTAACCACCATTGATCTCCACAATGGTAACCACCCTCATACGCACGCGCACTTACTTGAAGGTGCGGTCGCTAATCCAATGACCGAGCGTGTTTTCACGCCAGTTACCAGAAACACGTTTCGGCTTTGGTCATTGGTTGAGCGTTTTCCTGACATCGGTTGGCCGGAGTGACGTCACGGTTCGAACCAAAACTAAACAAATGAGGGCGCTTAGCGTGCGTGCGCGCTTTCGGATTGTACGCACGTACATTTGTACATATCATGTACATTGTACATGACGTACGACTCTGGGAATAAACTGATGAAAAGCGACTACAAACGCGTACAAGTTTAACGTTGCTTTGGAGTTTATTTTCCTGATTAACGTCAGTCAGCATCGCATATGGAATTCCTGAACCCAGCAACCCAACAGATAAGGATACATAGAGTATGTAGACGTGAAATATTAGCTTCTATAACGAGGTAAAACATAACAAAACTCTGGTATAAATGTTGTATGGTTTCATGTAGAAAAGTCTTGTCCTGGACGTTAGTCGTATTGCAATGAAGACTTCGTCCAACCTGGGCTAGACACCAGACATGCTAGCCCCACTAGTGTGGCCGTCGGTATGCTGCGCTGAACCTCTAGCCACACACCGTGGTCCGCGCACTACTGAGGACATTTTCATAAATTTTGCAGGGAATTTTTTACATATGGTTGTATTCTACGATGTCCCATCTATCACTTCTGGGATGCTTGGATGTAATGATGTTCAATTTTCCGAGATATTCTTGAATCTTTCTGGAGCCCATATGCACTCGTGAAACGTCTGGTGATAGCAGCCATTTTGAATGTGACAAGAGATGACCTCAAGCTGTGACGTCGCGTTTATGCAAATTACTTGTCGAGAGAGGGCGCGAGTTGCAAAAGCGACGGCTGTTTCCTGTACCATGCATTTATCGTCTGGGGGCCACGTGCACTGATCTCTATTCAGGATCCACGGCACAGGAAACAGCTGTCGCATTTGCAACTCGCGCCCTCGCTCAACAAGCAATTTGCATAAACGCGACGTCACAGCTTGAGGTCATCTCTTGTCACATTCAAAATGGCTGCCATCACCAGACGTTTCACGAGTGCATATGGGCTCCAGAAAGATTCAAGAATATCTCGGAAAATTGAACAACATTACATCCAAGCATCCCAGAAGTGATAGATGGGACATCGTAGAATACAACCATATGTAAAAAATTCCCTGCAAAATTTATGAAAACGTACTCAGTAGTGCGCGGACCGCGGTGTGTGGCCAGAGGTTCAGCGCAGCATACCGACGGCCACATTAGTGGGGCTACAGACATGCCAGACGTCGTCGCTAGTACTCAGCCGATTGCATCTGGCCATACACAGTCATGACAGTAGACTATCGCAAGCTCTGCTCCCCCAAACGCTGAACTCTGATGTAGCGATTTTGCTACCGATTTTGATCGAGATTATCTTCTCATCCAGGACAGAAATTTTCCAAAGTTAAGGTTCCTAGTCGTAGAGGAACTCATACCTTTGCGTAAAACATGCTTTTATCTAAAAAGTAAAAATCTTTATCCATCTGAAAAACGACTTTCAATCATCATCTCCCACAAATATCGTCCCGAAAATGTTCCTCCATGCGATTTCAAAATGGCGGCCGTGTTGTAATGTATGCATTATGCGGGCGCACTTGGGCAAGATTATGAATATGCATTCAGCATGTTCAGTTCATGACGTTTGTCAGGCGTGCGGGGCAGCTGGCCATACAAACACGAGGTCATGAACTGAACAATGCATATTCAGAGTTTGGCGTTTAGGGGAGCATTGGCTGTCTTGCTTATCTTGTCAGAGCTTGCGATAGTACTATACGGCCAGATGCAGTCGGGCTAGCCAGAGCCAGACGCCTTCGGTTGTGACTTATTTCTTCCTCCATGGTCTCTACGAGGACTCTATGAATCGCCTTTTTTAACATTTGGAGATGGTCAGGCGATAGTACATGGTGATACCAATAACCATTTTTGACCATTTTCACTCGTACCCCCTATCAAAATCTTCAGATTTTACCCTCAAAACAGTCCTCAAACTGCCGGCGATCGTGAAGTGTAGGGCCCCTGTTTTGTTTTGATCAAAAAGTTTTAACTGGCATCAGACAGACCAATCACATGGCACTTCGATTGGTCACCTGGATTGGTGACCAATTAAAGTGCCCTGTGATTGGCCAGTCAATTTTTCCTGAATTCAAAATGGCAGCCTCCAACAAGGTGTTTGTGACAAGGGCATGAAGGATGTTTCCTGAATTGAAGGTGAAATTTCTCTTTTCCTCCCAAAGGTATGTGAACCTAACCCCCACCATTTGTATTTTCAATTCCCACTGAAGCCTACAGGGGCGCATCAGGCAGTTTCACTTTGAGGACTGTTTATGGGGGTGAAATCTGAAGATTTTGATGGGGGTACGAGTGAAAATGGTCAAAATAGGTTATTGGTATCGCCATGTACTCTAAGATCCTAGGACCCCACTATCGCCTGACCATCTCCAAATGTTAAAAAAGGCGATTCGTAGAGTCCTAGTTACTCGGCCTAACTTAGGCCTAGGCCTTAGCCTTAGGCCTACTCTATCATTTCTGGCGAGTCGAGTGCATTAACATATTTTGTAACAAAATCGGAAATGTTTCTCAGTCTCAGATAGATTCATGTCTTTTCAACACTTTTTCAATGACCTTCATAAGCTTCATTTAGATAATATATGATAAAAAAGTGGCGTCATGATGCAACATTCTTTCCAATGTGGTACTCGTTTAGTTTAGGACCCTGTTCCAAAGAGAACGAAAAGACATTTTATGTTTTGGGACATAACCTATACATATTGTGATGATACAAGCACTAGAACTTAGAAGGAAGGTCACTTTATGTGTTTGAAATCATGTAAATAGTTGGCTAAGAATACATTTTGAATATCAGCTAGCTTAATTGTGTGGAAAGTAGGGTAGGGTTTTGATTTATGAATGAAACTGCTAAGGCCAAAAAAAAGAATAGTTCTGCTTCCGGTTACCCGACCGACCCTATTTTTAGGCTGCGACCCTAAAAATGTTATCGGCAATTCCAAAAAAAAAAAAAAAAAAGATTGAATAAATAAAAATAGAAACCTTATGTCTTGTCTGTCTTCACAAAATACCTCTCAACAACCCTTTTGCATCAAAACATGCTTGTATTTATTGTTTTCTTACTTACATTCGCTATTTTTTCAAAAGAAACCTCCGTTATTTTTACAAATTCGCTGCGCGATTCAACTACTTCGCTGTATATAATCACGTGCGTAATAAGCGCAATGCGGCGACGACTGGTTCCCGCCGCGCCGCGCAGGGGCCAATTATGAAAATGCGGTAACTAGTCTGTGCACGGCTATGCGATCGATAGCGCTAGCAGTAGCATGGCTATGCAGCAGGCGCAGGCACGTGCTCTGTCAACTGGTCGGACTCGACATCATAAAAATGCTGAGAAAGACATCGTAAAAATGCCAAGAAAACACCGATGGAGAAAGAACATTTTTGCAACTTAATTCACAGATTTGATCTAGCTTGTCTGTGTATGTATTTTCCGTTTTCACGAGTTCATTTTGAGATCGCACTACTCGTATTTGGAGTGATACAATGCAGCGTGTTTCCTGAAATTTTCGACCCGTTGGCCGCGGGCCGGGTACATGTACAGTGCATCACACACTTCGGAGTTTTGGCCAGCTCCCATTCTTGACTAGCGTTGTGCCTATGCGAACGACCTGAATTTTCCACAGTTTTTTTGCGAATTATCGAACGTAAATATATTGACAATAATTAAGGTAGGTTTTACTCACTTTTTGTGGCCATTTTGTGTATAGCTTTTGTGGTGCAATGGAAATAGTTCAGGCTAAAACTTCGCATATAATTGAATACCCCATTCAATCTGCATAAAAAAAATTGGCAAAAAAAAAAAGAATTTCCGACCGACCGACCCTATTTTTGAAAGGCATGTAATTGGAAGCAGAACTATTTTTTTTTTGGCCTAAAAGTAACATTTAGAGGTGTCCTAAACTACACGATTACCATCAATTTATTCACAAGATATTGGGAAAATCCCCTAATTAATATGCTTAAATATTTGACGGTCTGCTGAATGTGATTATGTTTAATCTTTATTCTTGTCCTTCTGAAATTTGATAGAAATTGATGGCTTTCAGTCGATTGTTGGAGGGCTCATTGAGATGGTGGATTCACTAGCAAAAGAAGTCGAGAAAGAGAAAATGAAGGTTAGTTTGTCCCACTCCTTTCAGTTTCAATCGTTTATTGAGCAACCAAGTCCAGTCGTTTTCCTAGATCCGGATCTTTAGTTAAAGAGGTTCAAATAAAGACCTACCTTTTTGGGATTCAATTCGGTACTTCTGATGTCGCATGTTCAAAAATGAAAGAACTTAAATTTGGAAAATAAAGTTGTAGTGATAATGGCAAGCGCAAATCTCAAATGTAAATTAACATTGTACACAAGTTTACAAATTTAGGAAGATTAGTTACCACATTCAAATGAATTAATAAAATTGTATTATTTGATCAAATTGTATTATTTGGTATTGTTCAATTGTATTTTCCCAGGCCATTGGTTCTCGTAACTTGTTGAAGTCCATATCTAAACAGAGGGAAGCACAGCAACAGCAATTACAAGCTCTCATTGCGGAGAAAAAGACACAGCTAGAGAGGTAATAACAAATGTTAGTCATTGTTATTTCCAGCTTCAAAACGTTGAGCGTTAATTCCAGAAGTAGCATAAACCTTCCATTTTCCCAACTGGAACACACCATTCCTGAATTGTCTTATGTTCGAGTCCCACCCGAGTAAGCTTATTAAATTTTCTCGCAAGCCCTTGAATAACACTGATTATGTAGGGTTTATAGATATGTTGGCGGCTTGGCGCCACAAAACCCAATATAAGATTGCTGAATTGAGAAGATGCAGGTGTTCCCATTTGGGCACACATGCCATTCCCATTCCAGAATGGTTCATCTCTGGATCTGTTCCCATCTGGGAATATCTGGTTCAGTGACCATTCAGCATGTCTTCCAAACTGCAACCGACCATTCCTGAACGGTGCCAATACAAGTCTTCCACTTGAGTTCAATGTTTTTAATAATAAATAATAATAATTTATACATTTATATTGGCTGGGCAAATTTCATAAGTGAATGATCGAATGGGCATCACAATTATTATCCCTGTTCATCAGGAATGAGACCCTGCAGCTGCTCAAGATCAGCGCATTCTGGTCTCTACCTTCACAGGTACCCATTTATACTCCTGGGTGGAGAGAGGCAATCGTAGTAAAGTGCCTTGCCCAAGAGCACAAGCACCATGTTCCCAGTCAGGATTTGAACCCATGTACCAGGGTACGCAAGTCGAACACCCTAACCATGGGCCCCCAGCACCCCTCATTAGGTGCTCCTGTATATCTGCTAGTCGTGACTATCAATCTTTTTGCAAAGTAATAACGCATACATTTTGTTGCTTATTTTACTCATGTTTATCACTGAATGTTGCAGATATCGGATACAGGCTGCTGGTCTACAGAAGGAAGAAGCTGAACAGAATGAATTCATCGAGCAATTCATCTTGCAAAAATGATCAATAGCAGATTTTAACTTTTAACCTTAACTCCTTGGACAGTACTGCCTTGAAGCTTCTTGAATAAGCTGCATCCAATGCTGGCCATATGGCACATTTTCTGCAGTGCCCTTGCAGCACATTTTTAAGACCCTTCCAGTTTTTTTCAGTCTACGATGACTAATCTCTCGTGTAGCACATCTGTTGGTAGAGCACCGTCAGGGTAATCTGGAGGACGTAGGTTCAAACCCCGCTCCAGTCAATTTCTTTGTTCAACTGTAAAAATATCAATATTAGGTTTTTTGCCCTTCACCGCCGTATAAACACTGTATACTCAGTGTGTTACCTCCCGAGTAAAAGTTGGAAAAAATCACTCGGGTGAGACTCGAACCCACAACCTCCTGCTTTCTAGTGCAGATGTCTTACCACTCGACCACCGAGCTTACGGGAGGGGTTGGCTGGTTCGAATCTGATGTACATGTAACAGTGGGTACCACATTTTAAAAAAACATCTTTAATAAGAATTTGATCATTATTGCACATGAACTCGTTTTCCTGTATGTGTATTGAAATTGTTTACTATTAGTTATAAAGCTCTCCCCTACTGCTGGAAAGCAAAGAATAATCTAGTGTTTGAAATCAGCTTATTGCAATACTGTTGTTCAGCACCGAAATCCATTTTTCTTTCTCATAAATTGAGTCAATGGTAGATTTAAACAAAACTTTGTAAATTGTAAATATTGTTTTTAATGTTGTGCAAGTTGTAAATTACAGAAATATGTACAATACAAATAGGAATACACATGTAAATATAATCCATTTGAAAAAAAACCCATTAATACTGGTATTTACTACGACAAAAACAAAGTGATTAATGGAGCCATGATCTGTTTTCTGATATTCGTTTGGATTCTGTACGGAAATCCCACTTGATCCTTTAATCCTTTAGCTAAACCTTTAATCGTGACCGTCTGACTATCAACTTGGTTTCCGCAAAGGATCAGTTAAACATCTGTTATCGCTACGTCACACACAAACTCTACGATGGCCTGTTAAAATCATGTACAGTGCATGTATGTACAGGGTATGTGTATTTCACAAATAAATATTTCTCCACAATGTTATGTAGTGTTAAAATCTTTGACTCCCGGGTTGTCTTCTCTTATTTGCTGTGACAAAGACATTTTTGTTTGTGTATTGAGCTACTATTGCTGTTTTCGTTTGTGGGTGATTGTTTCAAAGTTACTCTTCCCGTGATCTCAACAGATTCGATTATTTTTTTATTCTCAACGAATTGCTAATTTGCTTGTTTTGTTTTGTTTTTTTCCCATGGCAATGGGGCAAAAAGGCCCCTTTTATTCTCAAACTATTACATAAACATCACATTCATTCAATATTAAAGATCACACACAAAATTATTTAACAACTACATATATATAATATACAATACCCCTTAGTTATTGAATTGTTGACAAATTAAATGATGTACATGCATTACTTGAGAAACAGTGATAAACGAAGAGATGCTGTACAAATTAAAACACACACTAAATGAAAATTAAAAGTTAAACTTGAGTTTTTTCGCGATCCAAGTAGCATATTGGTTCTAAAACCGCGCCTGTTCAAAGTTACTGTTCCCGTGATCTCAACAGATTCGATTATATTTTTTTATTCTCAACGAATTGCTAATTTGCTTGTTTTATTTTTACAAAAACTATTTTATTTTGGGCGTCTGCAATCCTCTTAACGTGTTTATTTTGGCTCACTTTTGCGCTTCTAATGTAGAAAAACATGCCTAGAATTGTTATTGTCCGGTCGCAAATACATGTAGTTGGATATTTTACAAAATTCCAGCGTTTTATTTCTTGTGAGGCTGTTTTGGGGCTTTTTGCCTGATTTCACATCTTTTTCCCTGTTTTTGCACAAGTTTCCTGTTGTTTTTTTGTTCCATTTAAATTCATGCTCATGCCTGCTCCCAACTATTAACGTTTACGGAATTTTTTTCATTCGCTGTCTCGTTCAAGAGTGCATAATTGTTAAATTGTTTGAAAATAAAATTATAGCATTTCTTTAAATTTATCTTTTGGAGCGAAAAACAAAAACCTAGAGGACAGCAACTTTAACACTACACAAAGCCCCCGATCACCGCCACAAATACTCGGCTTTTAGCCGCAGAATTGCGGCGGGATGTAAGTGGCTGTCGTGGTTCCGATGATATTTAGAATTATTGAAGGACACTGCTTGATGTTGTTACACTGCTTGAAGGACACTGCTTGATGGAGGACAATTACTTTACAGAAAAACAAAATTTCAGGTTTTTTTTCTTCAAGCTACCAATGAACAAACGCTCAGGTTTTTGTACATGCACTCATAAAGTATGCGTGCAATTTGCACGATTGGGTTTTTTGTGTCGCCTAAACGAAGTTTTGGGGGACACTTACCAGTCCTTACTTCTGTATATCTGTACTTACCAATTGTGGGGTACTCATACAAAGGGAAATTTAGGGAACAATGCTACCCCATGCACTACTCACCCTTAGACAAACGCCACCCAGAAGTGAAATTCTAAAGAAAAGGGATAAAAGGACAACAGTGCAAGTACCCCAGAACTCCCATCACTATGAACATCTTCATTCCTTAAAAATTCGTTAAAAGAGCCATTTTTCCTTGAAATTACAGTTAACTAAATTTTCACGGATTTTTCAACATATTAAGCTAGATCAGGAGTCCGTGAAAACACCCTTAAGAAAGTCCTTTGTTTACCCATGGAGATAGACCCAGTGTACCGTTATGTATAACCAATGATAATCCTCAGTCGCCAGGGTCACTAAAACACCGTGGAAATACCCTTACAGGATTTATAGTCCTAGATAAGCCCCATGTAAATGTCCGTGAAACATCTCTTAAAGATCTTTTCACGGAGAAATGGATTTGTAATGAATTTTTAAGGGATGAAGATGTTCATGTCCGTATCCCCGTGTGTGTTCAAGTTTAGGTTAAGTTTTTGAGAAAAAAGTATAACTTTTAATTACATGCTTTCATAGATTTTGATGAAACTTGGGTGCATTGACCCTTGGGTGGAAGACACAATTCTTCATCGGATTACTGAGGTCATAATGATATGTAGGGGTCATTAGATCCGCGGATTACCTTGATTAGTTTTCGCATGAAGGAACACCCTCCATGGTTTTAGATTCCAATGACGAAAATCGTCTTATTGTGTTCTTGGTGACATTGCATTGAACTAATTGTTATCAAGACAGGATAAGTTTGCGGTAGCACCATGTGAATAAATCTCCTTTGCGAGTATGTGTGGCCCAATCGCATCATCGTTGGAATCCCTCATTCTCCTGACGACGGGAAGAAACGTTGAGTCCCTCCGGTTCTTTTCAGAACCACACCTACTCACAAGAGAGATTTATTCACATGGTGCTACCGCAAACTTATCTTGTCTTAATTGTTATCACTTAGCCTTGACAACTAACCGGGAGCCTCAGTTATTATGTCGATATTATTTACGTAACGCCACCACAATACTTCTCAATGACAAAAGCGCGCCGTCTTCAGCGATCAATAGACCAGGTAAATAAACGTGAAAGTTCAGGCTCGACGGTCACCAGAAACTTCACGCATCGACTATCTGATCCAGGATCATATTGTCTTCAGTCCCCTTGTACTAGTTTGACTTTATCCATACATGTATCCAGTCAACAATATTTCATGGGATAATTCAGAATCCTTGAACCATAAATAACGGTGCTTGATTGGGTATTACCGGAATATTTTCGCGGTTTGGCGGATGACTATAGCCGATGAGCGTTGGCGTTAATCAATACATAAATCCAATTTATCGGGGGAGTAGCCTACACATACCGCAGAAGAGGCTCAGTATTCCCAAACTTGCTGGTATTGTGGGTTGGTTAACCAGTGGTGTACCGCAAAACTCGAGTATAAAAATAACCCCAACTTTTGGCACGGCCTATCATGTACGCATGATGTCTGTAGCCAGTACCGATTCTGAATGCAATGGATTTGGAGACCATGACGGTGTCTTTACGGGAAAAGACACGGAGCTTGCTGGCGAGTACCGAGACACGAGCAGCGAGTACCGGTCGTCTACCCCTCCTGAGACGGGCCGGGTTGGTGGCTACTCCGCGTCCCCTCATCGACAGAAGTGCGTGAAGCTTCACAATTTTGCCTCTGGAACGCAAAGTGTGGATGCGCTGCATCACAATGCGACCACAGTATGTATATCGCATCAATTATTCAAAGCATTATCATCCGTCCGAAAGCGAAACGTCAGTTGTGTTTACTCTCAAATGCAAAAATGTAAACTTAATACCCTTAAAAGTTATCCATATAGTTTATTATTTTACCGTCACTCTACTTAGAAATAGCCTAAATGTAACTTGCCTAGAAGTTTGCGATTTATTTAAATACAATTAAATTTGGAAAACTTTGGGGCCTTGCGAAGTTTTTTAAACGTTTTTGTCAAGTAGGCTAGGGGTGACATTTTCAGACTTCAATTTTCATAGATAGGATACAGAAGAAATTTTAACGAAATCTAAGAGTATATAATGATTAAAAATCCGTAGTTATTGGTTTTCCTGGCCAATTTCGCAATAATAGCATTCAAATTCATCTAGATAGTGGCCAATTTGAAACGAATTAGCTCCCTGCTGTCATTCCCGTGGTTATAGGCCATCAGCCTGGGGGTTTGGTCGGTATCAAATGAAGGGGAATAATGGTCATCGTGATTTTTGGCAGGTATGCACTATGTGATAGCATATCAGCGGTGGCAGCTTTTTGGGTGCTATCACTTTAAAAAAAAAAAAAAAAAAGGTAGCCAAAACATGCCAGGTACCACATTATAATTAATCCGGTTCAAGCATATTGGCGGCCATTTAAAAAAAAAGAAAAAAAAGTGATAACACCAAAAAAACTGCCATTGCTCACACTGCAAAGCTATCACACATTTTCCAATTCTAGATGACTTGTGTATACCTTGCCAAAAATCGCTATGAGCATTGCTCTTTTCGATCATTTGATACCGGTGGCCCAATTTTTTTTACCGAAGCTGATAGCCTAATATAGGTTTTCCGGGCCAAGTTAGCAGATTTGGCGGCCAAATTGGCGACTGTAGGCCATTTTCGCACGAATTTGAATGCACGTTGAGATCAACATTGAATTAAAACAATATCAATTTCACATCAGAGGCATGCGATTTTACATTTTAATCATGCAATTTCAACAATAGGGCATTCAAATTAAATTTGCACGAGCGAGCATCCAAATTCACCGGAGCTTCCAGCTGTGTAAGTTTGGTCATTCGAATTCACTATTAAGCAGGCATTTGTGAAAAGTAAGCGAGGTAATTCGAAATAGGCCCATGTCGTTCCGTCGTTTGTTAGACTAAGATGGAGTGTTTTTGTTCCAATTTGGAAATAAAGATATAAAAACCTGTCTCCCACAAGACTCTGCCACTACTCTGATCACCATGCAAACTGTCAGATTGAAGCACTAGAAATATCAATATGCCAGCTCATGGGCGTTACATGAGAATTTCAAATGTAGACCGTGGTCGTTTGATCGAAGCTTTCGATGGCAATGCCCAAGACTATCTTAAACTTGCAGATAATCTTGCATAAACAGATCAACTGCCAGGTCAATTGTAAATTTTGGATTCTAGATGCTCTGTGGTGGAGTCGGAGGCGATTCCTGGCCCCTTTATCCCGAATTATTTGAGCAAAAGTTTTTAAGATTATATAAGGATTTAAAAAAAAAAACTCTTGCTTTTACAAGCATTGAGTTACTGTGTACTTCAAAGTTGAAAACCATATGTTTTCGTCTTCATGCATGTTCTGTTGCATTTTATTTTTGAAAAGAAATTTTATTGACTTCTAAGTTTGTTATAAACTGTTGCAACGATGCGTTGGGGCATTAATTTGCTCGGAGGACTATTAATGCGAGCGGGGAGCACGAATGTCTTTCGGCGTGGGGTCCGGGGCCCGCTTAAGGGCCCCGGGAAATTTTTGATTATAGATGCTCTGTGGTGCAATCTGAGGCGATTCCTGGCCCCTTTTACCCCGACTTATTTGAGAAAAATGTTTTAAGATTATATGGATTTGTTATTGATTTAAAATATACTCTTACTATTACAAACCTCTTTAAGATTCTTCTGTTCTTCACTTGACAACCACGTATTTTCGTGCATTATATTTAAAAAAAAAAAAAAAGGAATTGTATAGACTTAAGTTTGTAAACTGTTGCAAGGATGCTTTGTAATGTTTTGTTTCAAGTTGAAATTTTTAGTTGATCGATGAGAACAAACCGCTTGAACATGTAAATTGAATTCAAGTTTGATGGAGAGAGGAGGAGCAAATAGGCCTCCATGCACATTGTAACTTCACAGCTCAGTTTTATCTCATGACTTATCTCATGCATGCATAATGTAATTGCCCAAACATTTTACAGAACTGTTCTTGGTTTTTATTCAGTCCAGTTTCGATTTCAAGAATAGGGCCTAGTTTATACATGTACACGTACATGACATCGGGAGATCGGCGGCGCAGCAAGACAAATTGTATAAACTCATCGTAGTTCGTATACATGCGACTCGTCTGTACAGAAAATAGTCATCGGGCCTTTCGGCGCCATGATTGCAATTCACACATGGTATGATAGGCCTACATTGTGAAGGTTTTTTTGTCATTTTGTTAGACTAAGTTTACACTATGTTCCCGGCGGTGCCCCGTTTGCCCGAAACGTAGTGCGCCGTGGGATTTTTTTTTCTCCGTGGTCAAGTAATTTTTAGGTCCTGCTAAGTTTTCTCACCGTCTATCACGGTATCTGTGATGGGTCGTGGGGGGAAAGGAGCTGCTGAGTCCCGGAGGCTCAAAGGCGCACTACGGTTCGGCCCGCTGTCTACCACGAATGCCAGTACGTTCTCTCCCGGCCTGTCACGTTCTGATGGGTCCCTCTTGGGTCCCTCGCGTTCCTTGCGTTCTAATCAAAGTCTGACACGTTTTGTCGCGTTCTGTCAAGGCTTTCTACGGATGAAACGTGTACGCCGGGCAGCTTCGGAGCAAGTTAATGCCCACGGTATGAAAAAGAAAGCCTCTCAAGCAATAGCAATCACTGTATGCTTTTATACTCCCTCCCAGACCGCGCTCGCCGTATCAGACCGTAGTAGAACGCAACTCGCCGCATCGCACCTGGCCTGTAAACCGTCACACATCTGGACGCGCCGTGATTGAACGCGACGAAACGGCTTCCGTACACCCTAGCTTGCCGTGAGAAACGAAGCAAAACGCGACAAAACGCGCAGCAACCGTGACAAAACGCCCGCTAAACGCGGCACAACGTGACAAAACTTGACAAAACTTGAAAGGACCGGTAAGATGCCGGGGAATGCACATGCTTCCCGTCCCACTACGGACCGTCTCCAAGTTTTGTTACGGCCTATCACGTACTGTCACGTTTTGTTGCGTTCACCCCGTTTTACTACGGCCTACTAGGTTTCTCATCCGCACCGTGACTGCCGTGGCACATTTTTTGACAGTTTAAAAATCTGGCCCGGCATCCACGGCAATCACGGACTGTCACGTTTGCCCATCCCGTGGCCCGGCGTTGTCTCACGTCCACACCGTTTTGTCCACGGTGGCCAGAAACGGGATTGCCATGGCCGCCTGGAACATCGTGTAAACCTAGCCTTACGTAAAAAAAAAATACAGTAAATAATTGTAGATGATGACGGTGAGAAATAGACATTGGGAATTGGTGTATACATACCCCGACCCGGCACGGACGGGCGCCGGTCCGCGGCCGCCACCGGCGAACTCCGATAACAAGTTCCTCGCTTGCACTTGAAAAAGCAACACACCGCGTTCTGTCTAAATTGCCAGAGCATGTCTCGGGTGCTAAAACTTGCCTCTTGGCTATAACTGCTGCTATAACAAACATATCCTTTTTAAGTACCAAACTTATCAGATTTTTATTTTCAGCAACGCGTATAGTAATGTCAAAACCAGACGGATCGCGCCATTCTTCGTAAAAAAAAAGGACTTTTTATGGACGGATCCATGTATATCTTCAGGGGTGTTTATTATTTTGTTTCAGGGTTTTACATCGTTTCTCGAATAAAGTCTTTACGAAAATTGTATGATGACGTTGAAGAACTCATTTTAAAACAATGAGATGAAAAGTATAATTTGTAATTTACAAGCGCGTGGAAATAATGGCAAATTGTTCGTACGAAAACACACCCCTGTGTCACGCGACACAGCAAAAAGCTGCACGTGCTTTTTCGTAGAGAATGCATCGTACGTACATAAGTATACATACATGTACATGTAGTAATTAATGCAGGGTTACGTTATACGGATACGGTGGGATCGCGATTTATTTCGAAGCTTCTCGATCGACTCTCGAGCTCGCTGTGTCATAAAAACTGCCAATACGCAATGTTTGCAGGCTGATGTTTAATATCGGCGCCGGTATTTTTGTAAGGAGGTTGCCTCCTCCTTCCCCTCTTTTCGCTCTCCTCCCTCTTTTTTCCTTTCTTTTCCCCCCTTTTTTGTGTGGAGTCAATTAGACTGGATCCGCTATCTGAAATCTGGCAGACGGAAAACCTGCCAAGAGGAGGGGTCAGAAACACAAAATGAACCACGGCATGAAGCAGAAATAATCAAAAGGTGAAAGAAATGAAAAGACTCGCATCGTATACCTTCGTTTACTTTCATTTTGAATGCAAAAAGTGCTAAATAGAATGCGCGGAAATGAAAAAGAAAACAAGAATCTCATGCAAACAACCCTTGACCGAACCGACTCCTAAATTGAATGATCACTTAAACCACATACCTTCCATTTAGGATGTGTTAAACATAAAAATGTCAGGTCTTAAAACGAATTTGAACGCCTGAAATCTAGATGAATTCGAATGCTATTTTTGCGAAATTGGCCGGGATAACCTATATTATAGTTTTTCCTGGACAATTTCGGAAAATGTGTACAAGAATTTGTAAAAGAAGCTTTCGTTTTCGTTCGAAATAGAATGAACGTTCCAAATCCCTGTTTCTATTTAACAAATGATAATTCTATTTCCATGAAGGTGCATTTAGTCGTAACAAATCAGCGTACGATTTCCCGAGTATGCACTGAATTTGGTATATTGACATTCCATTTTAGCGCGAAATCGAAGGCACGTCCGCAATCCTGTTTTCTTTTAATTTATCGTCAATCTATTTCGCTAATGTGCAGCCGATTTCCCACGCATTGTTATTTCACATATGCCTGGTCGAACATTGGAATTCATTTATTTGTTCACAAAAGTAACATATGAGGAACGTTTGATTGAATGATAGAATGATAGAATGTTTGAATATTCATGATTGAACTTAACCAAGCGGTGTAGTCTTTCAAAACATACCAACTATTGTAATACATCCTATATAAAAACCTAAGATGAAGACAATTGTTCTTTTTTGCTCAACATTTACCACAATTGCATCATATAACCAAGCAATCAAACTGATAAAATTAGAGAGAACTTTAAGAAATACAGATAGACATTAAAATACAATTAAGACAAAGAAACAACAAAAAACGTCAACCGGATCCCATGTAACATGACCCATGATGTTTCCCTTTACCGTCCCAATAGTATGCCTACAAGATTGTTTTGATTGATTTTATCTTGGTAAGATTTATATCCGTTTCTAACATTTCATTTGCCTATTTCAAATAGGCCTTTGTGTACACAAGAACAAACACATTAATGATCAATTAGGCCTACAATACATTGATTAATCAATGAATCAATCAAAGCTGTATCATAAATTTTACAGTAGGCACTGTAGGCACTGTGCCTAGGGCCTACGAAAAAAATGGGGGCCTACGAAAATACCGCTGTGTGCATACGGCCTACCCACACACACACCCAAACGCAGAAAAAAACGTTTTTAAAAAGTTTTAGGGTCTCTCTCAGAATTTTCGATTCACCAACTGACGCTGTACAGCATGTAGGCATACGTGACTTTATAGGCCCTACTACGTATAAATTTAAGTGTTAAAGTCTATCGTTCTGATGCACGGTGCCAACCACTGGCGTCGATCGGTGGGGGACGGGGGCCCGACATGTCGGCCCCCTCCCAACTATTTTCGTCCCTAAATAAACAAATTATGGCCTACATTTGAGTCTATAGCTCAGAATAGGTGATTCAATTACTCCAAACTTGAAAATTATGTTTAAATGATGATATTTGGCTTGAAAACAGTTAAAGTGGTTAGAAATTGCCTCAGATCACATCACAGAGTGGGAACTTCCTAAAACTGATCACCAAGCACTTTCCTGTAGGGCACAAGTTGCATAAGATCTTTAACAGAAACTCCATCAAAGTCAGCTACAGTTGCATGAAGAACATGAAATCGGTGATAATGTCACACAATGACAGGATCATCGCAAAGTCAAAAAGATCAGACAAAACCCCTAAAAAAACCTGCAATTGCAGAATTAAAGCCGATGGGACATTCTGAAAAAAAAATCCAACACAAACAGACGTAGATCCGGGCAATGGAATCTGTGTATAGAAGAAAAGCTGGCCATAGCTATGAACAAGAATAATTTAATCAACCGGAGATCCTAACTAATCTCTAAATGCCGTCACAGCGACAATAACACAAGACCACCGGACCGCAGCAAGAAAAAGTAACCACCCAGCCGTGCAAACGAAGAAGTCCATTCGCCTGATGATCGCCACGCAGTGTGCGTGTACACTAGCAGAATAGACTGAACCTATTATGCAGGGTTACGTTATACGGGGTACGGATACGGTGGGATCGCGGTTTATTTCGAAGCTTCTCGATCGACTCGCGTGCTCGCTGTGTCATATGTATGCTGCCACTACGCAGTGTTTGCAGGCTGAATTTTAATATCGGCGCCGGTATTTTTGTAAGGAGGTTGCCTCCTCCTTCCCCTCTTTTCGCTCTCCTCACTCTTTTTTCCTTTCTTCCCCCCTTTTTGTGTGGAGTCAATTAGACGGAGGACACGTGCCCCCGCGGCCCACCCCTGGATCCGCGCCTGGCAGACGGGAAAACCTGCCAAGAGGAGGGGCCAGAAACACAAAATGAACCACGGTATGAAGCAGAAATAATCAAAAGGTGAAAGAAATGAAAAGACTCGCATCGTATACCTTCGTTTACTTTCATTTTGAATGCAAAAAGTGCTAAATATAATGCGCGGAAATGAAAAAGAAAACAAGAATCTCATGCAAACAACTCGTCACCGTTTTCACGAAGAGACAAAAGTCTGCCCGTTAAGTGAAAAGCATGTTTTGAGAAAATCGCATTTGAAGTTGGTCTCTTTTTGCATCGCACATTTCCCTATTACCCGGTACTCTTTTTAATTCACCAATGTTACCACACGAAAGACCAGATGTTGAATGACTAAAAACTATTAAATTATTTCCAAAAAGAATTAATTAACATTGGTTAATTAGCAAAGAAACGCTTTTGTCTGTTCGTGAAAACGCTAAAATGTGTTTTGCCCTCCACGCAGTCACTTTTCTCTCTTCGTGAAAACATTACGCGCTGTACGCGCAGTGGCGTAGTGGGGTAAAATGCACTTTCGCTCTTCGTGAAAACGGTACGTGCAGTACGCGCAGTGGCGTTGTGCAGTAAAATCATACAGCTCTAGGGTAAAATGCACTTTCGCTCTTCGTGAAAACGGTCAAGTCGATCTAGGGCAGTGTTTTCCCCTACATTCGCGCATTAACCGTGTACACAACTAAGGTAGATGAGCAAACGCGCGTTATTTTGCAACTCAAAGCAACTTGGTTTCCACGTAAAATATAATTATGGTCTTTTTGACAAATCATTAGTCTCTTATCCGGCTGTGTAACAGATGCAGTAAGATTATATGACGTCATTTATTATGTGTTACTGCAGTAGCTATAGGGTGCTTTCGGGTTACTGTGTGATGAACATTTTAGGTCAATGGGACTGGGTAATTTTTGTTTACATTAATTTTGTACAGTTTTTTTTTCATTTAAACTGTTCTCATTGATTAGTTTTGTTTCCACACATTTATGATCAAGTTACTTCAAGAGGAGCCTTCAGCTTAGTGATAGACTTTTCATTTTGTCTGATACCATGAACGCAAAATATTATCAAAATGAAGTTTTCATTACATGCCATTTGCCATTTTCATTTTACTGTTTTTCCATTTTTGGCTTTCGTGAAACAAAGGGAAATAAGTTCTGCATGTAGCACTTTCAAAATCTAGGATATGAAAGCCCAATTCATCATCTTTCTTTTAGTGCAAGAATAATAATCAAGTCATTCATGTAATGTTCACGTTATGGAATTGTAAACACAACCACCGTTTTAAAGTTCAGTCCAGAAACCTTGATAAATAATGATATAGGCCTATTTGGCTTAAATTCAAGCCAGTTCTAAATTAAATGGTTGTGGTATCCACTAATGATATCAGTATGGCAGGAACACCTCTCGTCATGAGCAGGCAATCGGCAAAGGAGAAGGGATGTACAAATGCATTAAATCCATGTCTTACGTGTACTTCTCTCTTCCCGTATTAAAATATTACAAGATTGAGGAGACGTGAAATGTGGCACCAAGGTGCGGCAGAACTAGGGGGAAGGGGGAAGGGGGAACTTGCCTCCCCCCCCCGGCCAACAAAAGTGCCCCTCTCTGGGTCCGTAAATGTGCCCATGAGATGAAAACAAAACTGCCCCTACGAAGTCATGAAAGCATAATCATGATTGCGCTTAAATATTGTCTCCTCTCATGTAATGAAAAATTGCCCCTCAAAAACACAATAACCCTTGCGTGAACCTTCTCCAGATTTGTGAAACTTCTCGATATGGAAAACTACCCCTCGAAAGCACAAATACCCCTCTCGCAATACTAAAATTGTGCCCCTCTCGAGATTTGAAATTGGCTATCAAAAACAAAAGTGAGTCCTCTCCCAACAACTTATCGAGATGGAAATCTGCCCCGCGAAAACATAACAAGTACCCTGCTAGCAACATTATTATACTGTGCCACTCTCAAGATGGAAAACTGGCCTGTAAAAAGAAACATGCAAAAGTGCTCCTCACGCGATAAAAAAAATGGTTACTAACCGGCCATCAAAAGCAACATTGCCCCTCTCACGATAAAAAAATCGGGTCCCTTTGCATATATAGGCTTAGCTAGTCAAATTTAAGGGCGGACCCAGAGAGGTTACTGCCGGGGTGTGCTGGAGGCCGAATGTCTCTCTCAAATGAAAAAAAAGTTAGCATACTGTAAATTATTTGAGTTAGGAAATTAAAATGTAAAAAAAGTTTAACGCAAACATTTCAAAAAGTGTATTTCGCTGTTAGTAAATTTGTTGCTAGTGACTTTTTTTGCAATGTGAACGAAAACAGTTTCACAATTTTCTCTTCTTTCACACCGACGGGAGGTGCCTTTTTTTCTGAGGAAGTGCCGCCTTTTATTGATGCCCCCCCCCCCCCCTGTTTGAAAAGCATTCCGCAAATACAAGCTATTATTATTAATAACAAATGATCAAAGCACTTGTGCAAGCTTACAAAACGTCCGCCTGGCAATTGAAATCTTCACATAAGCATGCTGCTTTTTGACGAGTTTTATTTTCTGAGCATTTATCTTGATCGTCTTCTGTATACATTGTTACAAGAAGTTTAATGATGAACAGAAACTCTTTGAAATAATTGACATGTTTTCATTTGGAGTGCACTTATGAGACATAAAATGATCAAAATAGCACGTTTTAGCGGTGTTGCAGTCAACTCATTACTCAAAACATCTTCAATTAAAGCCATATTTTCCATCGTTTCACGCACGCCTCCCCCAAATTAGGTGCACTAAAACAAAGGTAAATGACAATCCAGTACTGTCCTTGTCACAAAAACTTCCTTTTGTTCTATTTCCGTTTTTGGTATCAGACAAAATGAATATTCCATCAGTAAGCTGAAGGGTCCTCTTGTAGTTACTTTGGTGGGAAAAAAAATTGAAAGAAAAACTATACGAATGTAAACAAAAAAAGTTACTGTCAGTAACCCGAAAGCTCCCTTCAGCTCCTGCAGTAACACACAATAAATAATGCATATCATCTTGCCGACCGACCTGCATCTGTTATTTAAAAAATGCCGAGGAATACGAATGAGAACCCACGATTTGTCAAAAAAGAGACCATAATTGCGGAAACCAAAATCTTCTAAGTGGCAAAATAACGCGCGTTTGCTCATCTACCCATAGTTGTGTACACGGTTAATGCGCGAATGTAGGGGAAAACACTGCCCTAGATCGACTTGACCGTTTTCACGAAGAGCGAAAGTGCATTTTACCCCACTACGCCACTGCGCGTACAGCGCGTAATGTTTTCACGAAGAGAGAAAAGTGACTGCGGGGAAGGCAAAACACACATTAGCGTTTTCACGAAGAGAGAAAAGCGTGATTTCATTGATTTAAACTGATTTTGACTAAACAAAAGTTTGCCAGGATGTTCGTTATTGTTCACTTATTCAATTAAGCCCAAAAACAGAATTTCGAAAATATGAAGATTTCTGGCCACTTTACTCTCTTCGTGAAAACGGTGTTACTCTTGACCAAACCGACTGCTAAATTGAACGACCACTTAAACCGAATGACATAGCTTTAAGTTAGGATGTGTTAAACATGAAAATGTCGGTCTTAAAACGAATTTGAACGCCTGAAATCTAGATGAATTCGAATGCTATTTTTGCGAAATTGGCCGGGATAACCTATATTATAGTTTTTCCCGGACAATTTCGGAAAATGTGTACAAGAATTTGTTCATTCTATTTCGTTCGAAATAGAATGAACGTTCCAAATCCTTGTTTCTATTTAACAAATGATAATTCTATTCTATGAAGGTGCATTTAGTCGTAAAAAATCAGCATGCGATTTCCCGAGTATGCACTGACTTTGGTATATTGACATTCCATTTTAGCGCGAAATCGAAGGCACATCCGCAATCCTGTTTTCTTTTAATTTATCGTCAATCTATTTCGCTAATGTGCAGCCGATTTCCCACGCATTGTTATTTCACATATGCCTGGTCGAACATTGGAATTCATTTATTTGTTCACAAAAGTAACATACGAGGAACGTTGATTGAATGATAGAATGTTTGAATATTCATGATTGAACTTAACCAAGTGGTGTAGTCTTTCAAAACATACCAACTATTGTAATAAATCCTATGTAAAAACCTAAGATGAAGACAATTGTTCTTTTTTTGCTCAACATTTGCCACAATTGCATCATATATCCAAGCAATCGAACTGATAAAATTAGAGAGAACTTTAAGAAATACAGATAGACATTAAAATACAATTAAGAAACCTTCACCGGATCCCATGTAACATGACACGTGATGTTTCCCTTTACCGTCCCAATAGTATGCCTACAAGATTGTTTTGATTGATTTTATTTGGTAAGATTTATATCTTTCTAACATTTCATTTGCCTATTTCAAATAGGCCTTTTTGTACACAAGAACAAACACATTAATGATCAACTAGGCCTACAATACATTGATTAATCAATGAATCAATCAAAGCTGTATCATAAATTTTACAGTAGGCACTGTAGGCACTGTGCCTAGGGCCTTCGAAAAAAAATGGGGGCCTACGAAAATACCGCTGTGTGCATAATATTATACGGCCTACCCACACACACACCCAAACGCAGAAAAAAACGTTTTTAAAAAGTTTTAGGGTCTCTCTCAGAATTTTCGATTCACCAACTGACGCTGTGCAGCATGTAGGCATACGTGACTTTGCAGGCCCTACCTACGTATACATTTACGTGTTAAAGTCTATCGTTCTGATGCACGGGGCCAACCATTGGCGTCGATCGGTGGGGGACGGGGGCCGACATGTCGGCCCCCTTCCCAACTATTTTCGTCCCCAAATAAACAAATTATGGCCTTCATTTGAGTCTATAGCTCAGAATAGGTGATTCAAATACTCCAAACTTGAAAATTATGTTTAAATGATGATATTTTGCTTAAAAAAAGTTAAAGTGGTCAGAAATTGCCTCAGATCACATCACAGAGCGTCTAGAATCCAATTTTTGTCAGGGCCCTTAAGCGGGCCCCGAAACCCACGCCGTTTAGGCTTTAGTTCTGATCAAAGGTACACATTGTATGTACCACCCCCGCTTTTGAGAAGCCATTGACGCCCTTGGTGCCAACAGGCCTAGGCTTTTAATAGAGCTAGGACACACCACTTTGTACAGTTCGTTGTACTTTTGGTGCCGGTGCCTAGGGCGGAGTTGGGCCACGGACCATTGGTGCCTATAGGGCCTACGAAACGCTTAATCCGGGCCTGTATGATTATTGTTAAAACTAATCTCAATGTTTGTATCTACGGTTAGATTTGTAAAAACCATCGTAAGGCCAAACAAAAGTCTCCGGTTTCTGGTATGTGCGCGCGTCGCCGTAGCCATGCGCGTCGGCAACATGAAACATTTTTTTTTCAATGAAAGATGTCTCAAAACCGCAAAACTCACTGGTTTGACTGGAATCCTGCTGCTGCACAATTTTAACGTGTTTTTAGATTGGGTTATGGTCGAGAATAAGCTTTATGTGGCCTCTCTGGACTCCCATATATTTGCACTAAGTTTAGTCGGGCACCATTTGCAGTTATCAGCCGACATTTGAAGCAAAAAAGTCAGGTAAAAAAAAAAAAGCCGCGTCGCCGCACCACTTTTTGGGCAAGCTCCATACCAGAAACCGGAGACTTTTTTTTTTTGCCTAATGTGTTTTCTTAAAATTTATAGATAACTTATTACACACAGTCCACTCAAATATACAGTTAGCTCACTATTCATTAGGTCAGCAGCATCATTAAATTGTTTACGACTGTAGAATATGTCTGTATCATCTGCAAATAAGATGAACGTCAGAAGTCGAGTAGAATATCTGTTAAGGGGTGAACAATAAAATGAGCAATGTTTTTTATCAAAATATTATCAAGTTCATCATGACCAGAACTCTTCTTATTTTGAAGTTTACTGATACAATCAAATAGTTCTTCCTCGGCGACTGGGCTTAAAAATAGAAAATCGGGAAAGTTACCATTGACATATTTTATCGGGTCAGAAGTACTATGTGGTATCTTAGAAGCTAAAACTGGACCAATGATAACAAAATATTGATTGAAATGCTCTGCAATCGTTTGAGGGTCATTAACATCACAATTTATTGCTTGTTTTGAACGAATTAATTGGCTGGATATTTTTGCACTCTTTATTTAAAATTTCATTGATGATTTTTTCAGGTATTTCTCATGTTATTTATTCTCACTTAAAAGACGCTGAATATTATATTTTCTTTGAAACTCTACTTACGGTGGTTAATTGGTAATATTTGAGTTTATTGATCTCAGAAGGTTTGTAAGAAATATATTTTGTACAGTTTAAGATTCTTTTTATAGACTTCAGTAGACCTTTAGTAATCTAGGGATTTTTAGAAACTTTATTGTGATGTCTACACAGTGGTCGTTGGTGAGGAGCTGCAAGTCACGGCTTTTGTAGTGCACTGGGCTGGAGTGCAAGATCAAAGAGACTGCCGCACAGCCAACCCGGAAAACATTCCCTTTGAGTCGGGAAACTATCTGGAAGAGGAATAATACATGGCCCTCGCCTGGTTGACGAACTATAGACACCGGGCGGGCCTAAGCCTGAAATGACGGTTGATCGATCAGGAATGTGATGGCTTTGACTAAAGCGTTATGGGAAATACATTTACTGGAAGTGGAACAGTTTTGTGAATCTTCAGATCCTTCAGAAATTTAACTGTATGAAAACGCGTGGAGGGGCTTTCTAAACACACAGTACGTCATGTATGCGGCAGGCTTTCTAAATTTTAAAAAAGTCCACAAGGTCGACTGCATCAATAGTAGGGGGGGGGGCAATGTACTTCCGTTGGCATGAAATGTTAATTTTTGGCGATTGGTTGGACCATCTTCTGGGATGTTTTAACTTACAAAAAATTGATGTTGCCATTTTTTCTGACCATTTTCTGATACCTTAATCTTATTTTCCATAATAAACCCCAAAACGGGTTAAAATGCACACATTATGGTGTTAGAAATAGGAGCTTAAGTATTGATTAAGTATCCATTTACCCCTTTGGGGTTTTTAATAATGCTTCTTATACCAAGTAACTGCTCTGCATGCGTTTTTAAAGTCCTGTTAGTGTGTGGAGTATAAACAGCTGAATTTTCCTGTAAAATATCAACGTATTTTCGACTATTTATTAACATGACACCTTGTGCTGGAACATTACATACATGTACACACACTTTTAGATCTTCCAGCAAACACATGTTCATCCGTCTAATGTTTATAAAGGATTGTGTCCATGGCCGACCATACCAGCAGTACAAACTGCTGCAGTGTCAGAACTAAATTAAAGGATCCTCCTCCTCATCATCGTCATCACTCGAGCAACGTGACAGGTTGGCATACAAATGCCTTGATGCCTCCTTCTGTTGCGGCTGTCAGCTTGCAGGCAGCTCCCAACGCAGCAAAGGCAGAAAACACCTCAGCAGAACACTAATTTAGTGCCTGCCAACAATTGAGCTTGCCCTTCACCACAAACTTGCCCGTATCTGCTCAGCTCCAGTGAAAGCATGGAAGCCTGCATCTGTGGAGGGGCCGAGGGCATTGGCTATTATTGGTGCCAATGGTATTTTCTGTTTCTTAGTCCCAGTGCCACTCCAACCAACGAAACAAAAACAATTCAACCAACGAGCTGTTCATCTGATAAACATCAATGGAGGAAGAAGATGATTCCCCAAATTCCAGATGTCTCTCCAAATTCCAGATGTCATCGCCACCCCACCCACAGCAGGGCACAGCAGTGGACTCCAGGGGGCCGTTGTTAAGGCCCACGCTGACAGTAATATCTGCTAACTTTGAGGGGATATTGCCAACCAAAGAATACCTTCTTGCTAATATCTGCAAGAACACCAAGTGCCGTGTTATTTGACTGCAAGAAATGCACCGTGGTCCCAGCAAAAGACCAAAAATCCACGATATGACACTGACAATGATAAGTGCCCCTACGAGAAGTGTGGGAGTGCATTTGGGTGGTTTTTTTTTTGGGGGGGGGGTTCAAAACTGGGACTGTCATCCAGTCAACTTCCATATCCGATGACCAGGACATCAAAGTCCTGAATACTGAGCTTAGATGAGTAGGCCTAGCCATAACATCTGTCAACAAACCACCCGGAAGCCCCTTCCTAATGCCACCGCCACAATCCACAAAACAGTCCAAGCCACGCATAATTATCGGAAATTTAATAGCCACAGCATCATTGGCTATCATTCCATCACAGACGGCGAGGCTTTTGAATTGCTGGCTGAAGCAAGTCAATTTAGCCTAATTCACAATGCGAAACTGCTGGAGTCTTTCCACAGTGGAGGCTGGAGATAAAGTTTCAACCCTGCTCTAGCCCTTGTGAGGCAAAACATCGGCTCGCTTAGCAACAAGATGGTCCTTGGTTCCATTCCAAAGACCCGACATCGCCCTATTGGAATCAAAGTGACTGCTGCTGTCTCTTCGCAACAATTCCATTCCGCTGCTGTTTCAACTTAGTAAGGCAAGCTGGGAAGGCTTCACCAAT